>BSBK01003851.1:7500-607500 GCA_027943335.1 Chamaecyparis obtusa | reverse complement strand
GTACCAAAAAAAATGTATGCATACATTCACAGTGGATCTGCTCACGAGAATAGGTCATTTAAAAGCCACAATTTAGTCTACTCTAGTCCTGACTTCGCATTGAAGTGATCAAATTCATACAATAGAGATCTGCCCCAAACAACCTTAAACCTCTGAAATACCTATTTGCTCTTCCTCAAATGAATGCCGCAAAAATAAGCGCCCTCAGCCTCGCAATTCCGAGGAATAATTTAATCCAAACCCAAATTCCCGTGTTACTTTTCAGAACGGTTGAAAATAGTTGTTTGTTGGTTAAACAGTCACAGTTTGATATGAGCTTTAAAAGAAATTACACAAATCGATACAAATAGCCTCGTGAAGTCACAAACCTTGGATTTTTAAAATATTTGATTTCTCCGAGTTTCCACGGGACGAATTACCCCTCTGGCCCAAATTACTGCGCTAACATTCGAAACTACTGTATGTTATTATTTGGGGATTAAAAAGTCGCAATTCGCTAATAAGTTTGCATTTCAAAAGAGCAAATATCAATTGAAATAAACTTCGCAAGCAAATCTAACCTGAACAGGCTTATTTTTTTAGAATATTTGCAGTATTCAAATTTCTGCCAACAAACTTTCGCACAGTGCACATAAGCTTCACAGACATAAAGGATAGATTACTCCAATGGTGGAAATTCCTGTAAGGCTATTCAAAACGTTAAATTCAACTATTTGGAGAGAAAATGGTCAAACATTAGCCTATAAAAACTGCTCGACAAATTGATGTTTGAAGCACATATGCTAATTTCAAAAAAAATTGCCGATTATCGAATTTCTCCCCAAAATGTGTGCTTGTGCACGAAAACCTAAAAACAATTAAAATATTTTGCTCCACTTCTCCAAATTCCTGCATTTTTTGTTCCGAGTACTTAAAAAACAATTAAAATACTTTTGCTCCACTTCTCCAAATTCCTGCATTATGCAAAAGAAGTAAGTTGTTTATTTGAAATTACATGCGTCGGAAAGCGAGTATATATTCGAACAAATGCTGCAAAGCAACATTAAAACTGAAAATTAAAGTAACGCGTATTTCGCCACTAGATTGACTACTTTAAATGCAGAAAAATGTTTGAATTTACACTATAAAGAGTAACAAGTGATGCAAACTTTGGAATACCGTTAAAACAAAATGATTCTCACCATTTCCAAGGCTAAATTTACTGAAGAACTTTCTAATGATGTAGAAAATTTATAGGTATGTATTCTATTTCACTGATTTCATCCCCTTTTCTAACGCAAAATTGCATATAGATCTGTCCAAGCATCGATATGTCGTCTGGCCTGTCAGTGTGCCTCTGATTATCTTTCCTTATTCATCGGACGGATCTGACCGTAGGGACGTGGCCACGTGGCCCCTGCAGAGAGAAGTTATAGGATTCGTACGATATTTGTCTCCGCAGAGAAGAGTATCTGCGGTAGGCTTATGCCTCTCACGTTCTTCAGAGTGCAGGCAAATTAAAACAAGTGTTCGTGCTTTAAAAACGATTGGGTGTTTGAAAACGTATGAGACATCCAAACGTGACAAGGCATTTTTCGTTTGCTTTGTCGAGTTGATAAAAAGTTCTTTAGTGTTTTGGTAGTGATATCGTACTAGCACTTGCATCGGAAGGAGATGCAAGGTTATACTCAGAGAAAATTATATATATGTTAATGTTGTAAGGTATAATTTTATATATGCATAGAATATACATACTATTTTATGACTTTATTTTTCTATGGAGTCATCGTGTGTGATTTGGTTTGTGGTTGAATTGATTGATTTTATTTTATTTTTAAAATGTGTTGTTCAGTTCTACAATTTTTTATAGTATTATATATTTAGATGTTAAATATTTTGTATTTGATATCTATTTAGAGGGGTGACCTATAATAATAAATAATAATAATAATTTTTTTATTATATGAGAGAGCATTTCTCTTTTTTATTTATAGACATATTTATATAAGATCAATCACTTCATCTCAATTAAGTCTATTATGAAAATAACTAAAATTCATAAATAAAAATATTATAATTAAACATAACACAAATACTTAATTTATTATATTAAAATATAACACATTCAGTTTGTCTTTTATATTGTGTTTCACTTCCCTATCATAGAGTTATTTTTTCCTTTTATGTTAATGGTTTGCCTTACTTATTCACATTTTCCTTATTACCCTAGCACACCACATTCTTTGTTTACTTAACTCTTCATATTAGCTTTTTTATTTATGATTGTTAAAAGCTTTAAGATAAATGGTTAGTATATGTATAGTTAAGACAACATCCATAATATTTGGTTTTAATTTGATAGAATTTTGAGAAGATTTTTTAGCATCATGGTCATTAGCATCCCATGTATTTGACCCACCCTTTATTTTCTCTAAAACTTTATATAAATGCTTCTCATTGTATTTTGAATATTTTTCTATAAACTAATTCTATTTTCCATAACTAAGCTAATGCCTAATTCCCTTTATACAACCTATTTAAGTAGAATCCTAATTAACAATTTTTTTCTATTAAGATAACTTCTTATTCATCAATCCAAGGTCTTGTATGATCAAACTAGGTCAGATTTGGGACCATTAATATTGCATCTTTTGAATGTCCTTCATTAGATCTAATTTATAATATTAAAATATTTTTATTTTATTTTAATTGACATTTAGGTTATATGATGGGGACATCATGGTGGCAATTTGATATTGCACATTTGTCTATAAGTGTTAGATAATTCTAATGCCCAAGCTCATTTGTCTATCAAGTGTTGGATATATCTAATGCCTAAGCTCCTCTATTTATTTATTTATTAAAAAACAAATAAATACTTTTTACGAATCAAGATTATATTCTTGTAGACTTTAAGTATTATGATCCTAAGACGATTCTTGATTATCATGCATCTTGTTGTCTCCCACAATAAGGGCCTATTAGAGGTGATGAGGGAAAGACGAGTTACAAACTTAATAATTTCACTTGTGGCAAATTGCAAAACTCTTACCATAACAAACATGTAGATATTGGGCAATGCCAAGCAAATTGATTGAAAACCAACTTCTTATTCTTTGCCACCCGTGTCTATACAAACATTTACTTTTCCTTTCATTTGATATACAAACAAAGCTTATATTTTATGGAAAATTTTGATTAACATAGTGGTGGTATTGTTTCTTGCATTTGCATCCTTGAGCCTGAGCAGAAGCCAAAGAGCAATTCTAGATGGCAAGGTAGGAGTCCCATGGGCTTCGGGGGATGGAGAAGAATTTTACCTCTTAGAATATAGGTTGCTTCATCATAAGCTCAAGCAACATCTTCTGCAGTATCGAAGGTGCCCAACCAAAGCCTGATTTTTTGAATGGTGTCTTTAACCTTTGCAACCCATCTTCTTAATGGACTCTATCAAACACCCACAAATCTTTTTATGTTTCTCTCCATACTTGTGTTGTAAAAAATGCAGTGCTCATTAGTTGAATCCATGTATGATGTTGGAAAACTGATGGATTTACAATTGAATTGTTCCCAATTTTGGAATTGGGCGATCTTCTCTTGGATTTAGCAGGGATTTATGTAACCATTATCTTGGATTTAGCAAGAAATTGCAAATGGGTAAGAGAAAAAAGGAGTCTCAATAGATCTTTCTAAGCAGTTGTAGTGATTTTCTATATAAACTTTTTTTCACAATTTGAGTTTCAATGATCATTTGATCTTCTAAAGTGAGCTTCTTGTAAGATATATATAAGGATCATTTATGTATTTTTCTATTCTTATTTTAGTTGAATTGTCTAACAAGGAATATAATTTTCTTCCCTTTTGTTGAAAAAAATTGGGTCTATCAACTGTAAGATGATTGTTTGTTAACATGGTATACGCAAATGTCAAAGGAAACTGAATTTTACTTTAGTACTTAGTAGGCAAAATTGAGTTTTTATTTAGTGGTAGTGATTGGCATAAAGGAGAAATAATCTCTTGGATAAATGTGGTATTGACTGGCATACATTTACATGTGATTTCAAGGAAACAAAGGGTTGCAAGTAGGTGAAGTAGGGGAACAAATTAGAGACCACAACTGCACAATAAAATGCTTAAATGCATTTGGCGCAAGCACATTATGTTTGTTTATTTGTTTTTTCCATACAATTATAAATTTTGATCATCTAAAACTCAAGAAACCACAATCTCAAATTCAAATAGCTTTCATGATAGAGTGCATAGTGGACAAAGTATTGTCCTCAGTGTAGCCTAGACAAATATTAAGTGCAATCTAATTATAACCACCCATAATTAAATGAAATGTACTCTTTGTAAATGAACCAACTTTAATTAAGATGCGAAAGAAAGAAAAAACACAAAAAGTATTAGTGATCAAGATTGTAATTTTATCTATCTTAATCATATTAAATCTAATGCTTGTAAACAATATAAGGAATTCTTAAGGAACGCCACAATGTTACTAATATAGATCACCATCTACTTATTGTCATTGTCTATGCAACACCTAGAATGCCCCATTTACTATCATTATTAATTAATTAAAATACTATATTCATTATTTTTAAATTTTTAATTAATTGATTTAAATTTTTAACTAATTAATAATTATAATAAATGGGGCATTTGAGGTGTTGCGTAGACATTTCCCTACTTATTGACATACCATTAGTACCGATTGCATAATATTTGTTGATTCTTATTACCTACAAGAATTGGTTGCATTGTAGATAATTACATGTATTGTATTAAGGCTAATACCACCAAAAGCTATATGTCCTCAATTCTGATATGTGTTCCTCCAAAACCATAAAATTTGAATGGCATGCATGGTATTCATTGACTGGTGCATCATGCCACCTATATATTGATTTCTCTCTACGACTTGAATATGTGGTAGTGCTCTCTCTTAACTTTAGTTTTATAATCTTCACATGTTGATGGAAAGGGATGTATTATTCTTGTTAAGAAAGAAGGTGATGCATGATTTTCTTCATTAAGTTCTTGCAACGACTATACCTAGTCTAGAGCCTATGCGCCAAATGCTAGAACCATTCATCCATGACTAGTTCTCTAAATTTTCCTTGCTTTGAGTTCATTCTAAATTTGTCATTACAAATTTACATCTAGACAAAATCATGGCTCATATATGACTGCAATGCTCTAGAATAAACTACATAAAATATCAAAAAACAAAGGACAAACAAAGGAACCATCAATCTGGAAGTCAATCCAAATAAATCCCATGTGGAAACAACAATAGCTCCTCATGATCATTCAACCTAAGTAATTGAATACCAATGCATTGTTGTCATCCTATTTGAAATCTATTTTGTTTTTCACACTCTTCTGTGTCTCTATTGGCAAGAGCATGTGTGTTCATCATGAATAATACTTTATAAGCAAGTGGCTATGTTATTGAGATCTATTTTTTAGAGTAAAGATTTGGTTTGCATATGGGTTTTGATTATTGGGTTTCTGGAGAGAAGATCCAATCCAATTTGTGGAAAGTGTCAATTAGGTTTTTAGTGGTTTAGAAATTTGATTGTGAGGGGTAGTGCATTTTGTAGAATCTGTTTATTTTGGAAGATGGTGAATTGAAGTTAAACAAATATCTTTAAAAAAATCTTGGACTCAGTTGCAGACATATTGTCATGGTTTGGGGTTCTACAAGCCACTGATTTCAATAAAGAGCCACATATTTGGTGTTGGGGATAAATTGCCAAGGTCTCCCAGCTTTTTGGTGTTATGTTGGCCAAGTAAGCAAGCATCCTCTTTAGATTTATTCATTTCCCTTAAAATTAGATAATAGTTGTAGATATAATATAATATAGACATAGAACTATATGTGTGATGAGGGAGAGCAGTAGGAGGGTTCTGCCCTCGACAAGGGGTGCCCCGAATGGGAGATCCTTGGGGATGCTCAAGGAAAGGAAATTAAAGAAGACCTCTAACAATTTCAAAATCGCAATCCTATGTGGGTTTGTGACCATACTTGTCTTGAGGGGCACCATTGGAGTAGGTAATTTTTCCAGTGGAGATGTGGGTGAAGTTAGTGAGAGTATTGTAGTAGTTGGAAACACATGCAATTGGCTCCAAAAACACCTTCAAATCTAGGGTTTCCACTCTGGAATGAAGCATCAAAGTGTGAGGCAGGGTATCATAGGGAGAGGTGCCTAATGTGACCAGAGGAGGGACCAACCATCATCCCAAACCATCAAGAAAATGGGGCTTGCAAGGTGCGACATCGGAAAGAAGGGATTGAAAAGTATCTTGGAGATTTAGAGATGAAATTTTTGGTTGCATCATAAGAAATTGTGGCTTTGTTGGATGAACAAAGTATTCTTTCCCCTCAAATTAGGCTCCCTAATCCCTAGCATAGAAGGAACCCTTTACATATGACACTCAACAAAAATCCTCAACCTAGCCTCTAGACCATCAAGTCACCAACCTTAGCAACATGATTTCCTCACTGGACCTTCTCACAATGGGAAATGAACTAGGTATTCACCACACCTACTGAGCAATGCTCATTCCTAGGACACCGATGCTCACCGCTCTTTGTATCTTTGGTGCCTTGCTATCTCCCTCACATATTTTCAGCTCTTCATCACTTCATGAGCTCAAGCTATATTTAATGAAAGGTAGGGTGGTGGGAATGAAAATGTGAAAGCATTCTAGATCATTGATTTGATTTCCAATTGTTAAAGATTTGGTTTCAATTGCTAGAAGATTTGATATTGATTTTTTAAAATAGGAAAGTACAAAACATTTTACTGTTAATTCTTTTTGTCCACTACTTGATCATAAAATTGTTTAACACAAAATAAGAACCTGGAAACTGTTTTAGCAAAATTATTTCTACGTGAGATTGATGACTAGCCTAGTAGGATAGCTGGTAGGAAAAAAAATTGTAAATCAGACAAAGAAAACCAATGAACTACTTACCACCTATATTCCTAGTATGAGACAGGTATTGGTGAAAACCTCACGTAATATAGTCTATCGGCTAATAAAGAGGGTTGTTCTTTTTTTAATTTTATTAGGGTAATTTATTGATGAGTTAATAATAGGAAAATTCTAAAAGTATGTTTAAAAGAAAATTTTGAGATTATTATGGGGACAAAACAAGTTGGTAAGAGAGTGTATTATATCAAAGGATTTAATTGCAAGTGGGAACGCGATGAAATTTTTTATACGGGACTTGAAACTAAATGTAAAGAAAAAATATTGATAGTCCAGGAGAATGATTCATTTGGCTCGCTTTATACAAATGATGGTCTTGGAGCTCAAAATTGTAGGTTGTCAAACTCTAAAGGTGTGACATGCCTTATGATTAGGTTCAACAATGAATTATGTCCAATGAACATGATTGATCAAAATGATCAAATTCCCCTGCACTTTTGGTTCTACTAGACCAAAGAAGGTATACCTTCAATGTGATTAAGAAAATTATAATTTTGATTCACTTGTATCTCTTATGTCCTATTAGTCACTGACATAAGGTGCAAAATATGAAACTGAATTAAATCCTAGATCCTACAACTTGAAATGAAATGAATCTTTGAATGTGACAAGTTTATGTTATCAAGACAAGGATATGATCAGTGTCTTCCCTCTATTGGGAAACAGAGTCAATCTCTTGCTTCTTTAGTAGTTATGTATCACCCTATCAGAAAATGTTTAAACTCATACCTTGTATGAATCTGTCAACTATCTAAGTCCTTATATATCTGATGACTTTGTCCTAAATACTACAACCTATTTGCTTGAATTTAACCTCTCCTTGAGAGAAACAAGAAAGCAGATCATATAGAGTTACTGGAAGTTTCTCTGACCAACATGGACTATCCTTGATACCCAAATCAATATAAATAAGAAAATCACAACATACAAGAAAAAATTAAATAATATCACTCGTTACTTTAGCTAATATAACAGGTGATGCCACTTTTGAGAATATGAATTTTATCCACTACACATTATAAGGAAGGGAATAAATATGTACACAAGTCTTTAGCTTTACAATTATCTTATTGCAATCAATTCATATGTCTTCTCAATCCTAATTTCCCTTTTATAAGTTTAAGGGAACACTTCAAACCATCATTAAATTCACAAGACACAAACATTTGTTTATTTTATCATTAAACCTTTAATATTTATTTTATATTCTTTTCTTCCTTTTTTTATCTATAAGAGGTCGAGGCCATAAATTTTATTTTATTAATATAATTAAAATATTTAAAAACTTCGTTCATGCAAGCACATGTAGGAAAGAACAGAGTGAAGAAAACCTCTAGTCTTGCACATGACTATTAAGTCTTGTACAATAGTTTGTTTACAAGGCTCACTTTAGTACCGCGAGATAGGATGAGGGAAACCCTCCTTTACAGCTTCATTTTCTAATCCAAGACTACCCTTTCTTGTCAAATGTACTTTATTAAATTCTGACATATACCATTTTCCTTTTTTGTGCCAATCATTCATAGCTTTATATTACCCTCCTATGATAGTCGTTAATGTTTCACAAAGCCAATTTGTCTCACCTTCCTTTACCAAGCCTTTCTGATATGTAATTCTCCTGCATGATAATTGTTAGAGTAACTTGAGAAATAGTCTTTAAATCAATAAATTAGAATCTAAGATCCTACTTTTCTATTCCTTCTTTGAAGAACATTATCTGCAAGATCCTTAAGACAAATCCATATGAGGACCAGATTCACCTATGCTTTGTTATAGGAACAAACAATTATTCTTCAGGATAATAACGATACCATATTCAAGACAGATTAAACAAGAAATATTTCTACCCATATATATATATATATTGTTGGAGATTCACCAGCAAGCCAATGTTGATTGTATGTTTGTCATTGATGACAACATATGGTAAGCAACGTGCGTCGTAGTCTTATGTAGAGAGCCTTGAGCATATGTTTTTTAGATATGTTATCAGCATAATATCATAGATGTTGAGGTTGATTCTGAGTGCAGACAATTGTGCAGTTGTTTACATCAGTAGTGTTCCTGACAGTGTTACAAGAAGATTTTTGTATATGATTCACAGTATGGTTATGATGGAGCCTTGCGCATTTATATTTGTGTTGTAGACATGTTTGTGAAGCTATGTTCATGGACGCAGAGTTATTTGTGCAGTACAAGTTGAGTTATGATGTTTCTATTTGCCAGTTACAGTTTCCTGAGATTGTTTGATGGAGATGACATTGTTTATATTGTTTCAGCCGTTGCGCCTATCATTTTGATATGCGTGTTTGGTGTCATGTTTGGTGATGAGTTAAGAATGTTTGGTTAAGAGTGCATAACGTATTTCAGCTTGTAAGTAAAGTTTTAGTTAATTTGGTGAAGCCGACTGTGTGAAGCGACGTGTCTACTCATATTGAGTTGCGCGGTCCTTTTTGAGTTGCGCGATCCTTTTTGTGTTGCATGCTTGGTTTAGCCGTTGGAGATGTTATTGAAGAGTTATATTTTTTCTCTATTATGATTTCAAGGAAGTTCTAACAGGCCGACTTGATTATATCATTTGGAGAAAGATACTTATAGCCAATCAGTTGTGATTGCTAAGTGTGATTGAGAGAGCAGAGCAGAAGATGCAAATGTACTGAGACAGTCAATCATCAGTTGAAGATCTATGTGAAGAAGTAGAGAGTATATGCTATTCATTGGAACTGATCAAGACAACAGGTCTACTTTCCAGTTCACCAAGATCCAGATATAGTGTGTATCTATTATGCAGAAGGTTGCAGCCTTCACCATTTGAGCAATGTGCTCCTGGATAGTGTGTCCTCACCTTTAACAAGGTTATTTGTAAAAAACTCCTAACAGGGTTTGACCCTTGACCAGGTCACTGTACTTCATGCATTGTAAAGATCAACTCCTAACAGTGTTGTAAGATCTTCTAACAGGGATCATTATACTCTAGTGCATTTTATAGTGGGTGCTAATTCCCACCGGGGTTTTTACCTATTTGGGTTTCCTCGTAACCAAAATTGTGGTGTTGTGTTAAGTGTTATCTTATTGAGTATGTGCTTAATGTTATTTTATACTTAATTGGATAAAGAATTGAATCTTGTAGATAATTGATGCACCCCCCCCCCCTCCTCTCAGTTATCTCTTGGGACTATTCCTAACAATTGGTATCAGAGACAAGTACCTCGGAGAGAAAGTTTAACAACTTGAGGTTGATCAGATGGCATTCTTTAGAAAAGAAAGTCCTAAGTTTGATGGAGAGAATTATCTAGACTGGAAGAACAAAATGACAACACATTTGCAGTGCATTGGTTTTGAGATTTTTGAAGTAGCTACTCAAGAGTTTCAAATTCCCTCTTTATCAGGGCTTACAAAGGAAGATGCAACTATTAAGCAAAAGGAAATATTCACTCAAAATGCAATTGCCAAAGAAGCCCTTATTAGCGCCTTATCTGACAATGAGTTTTCAGAGATCAAGAAAGTAGATAAAGAATATGGAAGTATCTAGAAGACATGTTTGAAGGAGATATCCAAGCTAAGAATGCACATAGAAAGACATGGAAGAAAATATATAATACTTTGGAGATGCTATCTGAAGAGAACATCAGAGCCTATAATCAAAGAATTAATGAAGTAGTTGTAGGAATCAGGAACAATGGTGGAGAAATTTCAGAAGAAGACATAATGGACAAATTGATGACTACTTTGACAACAGAATATGAGAGCAAGATAAACATCCTAGATGAAACTATGCAATTTTCAAAAGACTTTAGAAGAGAGACCTTAATTAGCAAGATTTCAACATTCGAGATATCAAGTTTGAAGACAGATCCTAAAAGGTAAGAAATCCTTGAACACTTCTGGTAACTTTGATAATGAAGATGAGGATAAAGAACTAGATGAATTCATTGCTATGATTGCTAAGAAAGAAAGAAAAGGAAAAGGAAAATATGAAGGTCAGTTACCTTTCAAATGTTTTTCATGTAACAAGATTGGTCATTTTGCATCTAAGTGTCCTACAAGAGTCAAGAATTTCAAAACTAATTTCAATCCTAAGTATACAAAAGAATGTTACTATGCTGAAGATGGAGTATCAGATGAAGATTCAGTAGAAGATGAAATTGGATTCATTGCTATTGAAGATGAAAAGAAAGCACAAGAGCTAGCATTAATTTCACAAGCTGACATCAGAATAGACTGGATCATTGACAATGGTTGTTCACATCACATGACAGGAGACAAATATAGATTTGTACATCTGGATAAGTACAAAGGCAGCATGGTTAGATTTGGAGACAACACTCCTAAACTTATCATAGGTAGAGGAGCCATCACCTTGGATGGAAAGAATAACACTGATGATGTTCTATATGTTGATGGTTTACATCATAACCTACTAAGTGTTGGACAGTTGCTTGACAAAGGATATCAGTTGGAATTCAAAGACAATGAGTGCATCATTAATAACAAAGGAGTAATGATTGCATCAGGTTCAAAGACAAAAGGTAATGTTTTTTAGCTTAATTCTAAAGCAAGTTGTTTTTTTGCTAAAGTTGATGATAGTTGGTTATGGCACAAAAGACTATGTCACATCAATTTTGATAATATAGTAAAGATAAGCAATGTAAAGGCAGTAAGAGACCTCCCTAGTATTGCAAAACCAGTTGATACAATATGCAGGGAATGTGTGATGGGAAAACATGTGAGGAATTCATTTAGAAGCAAGCATAATTCGATAGAGAACAAATTGGATCTAGTGCATACAGACTTATGCGGACCAACTCAAACAAGATCATACTATGGTGAAAGGTACTTTATTTTGTTTGTTGATGATTATTCTAGAATGATGTGGGTTGCGTTCTTAAGAGATAAATCTGAAGCATTTGAGAAGCTCAAAATATTCAAAGCTAAAGTTGAAATGGAGTTTGGATTAAAAACAAAATGTCTGAGATTAGATAGAGGAGGAGAATTCACCTCTGACAAATTTTATGAGTATTGTGAAGAACATGGGATAAAGAGACGGCTAAGTGCACCTAGAAACCCTCAACATAATGGAATTACAGAAAGAATAAATAGGATCATACTTGACACATCGCACACTATCATGATTGAAAGAAAAGATGCACACACATATTGGAGAGATGCAATCAATATTGCAGTCTATACTATCAACATAATTCAATTAAGGCTAGGCACAGACAAGACTCCTTATGAGCTATGGTTTGGGAATGTACCTATAGTAAAATACTTCAGAATCTTTGGAAGCAAGTGTTACATCAAGAGAGATGAAGCTATTGGAAAGTTTGATGCAAGAAGCGATGAAGGTATTTTTCTTGGTTATTCTACTAAAAGAAAAGCTTATAGATGTTTTAACTTAAGATTGAAGAAGATCATTGAAAGTGCACATGTAAAGATTGATGAAAATTTTATGATTCAAGAGAGATATCATGATTGTGCACCTATGATTGAAAAGCCCAGAACTACCAGTAGAGAAGCGGTTTTTGAAGAAATGTTTGACAACATTGATGTATTATTCAATGATCTTGAAACAAGTGAAGAAGAATCACAAAAGAAAGATGAGAGAGTCACACCTAATGTTCCAAAATTCACATCTAGATACCATTCAAAAGAAGATATCATTGGAGATCAGAACAATAAAGTCATGACAAGATCAAAGGCAAAAAAGTTCCACAGTTGATGAAGCGGTATGTTTACTTTCAAAAATTGAACCTTTGAGTGTTGAAGATGCATGTAATGATTCAAATTGGCATGAAGCAATGAAAGAAGAGCTAGATTAGATAGTTAAGAATGATACATGGGAATTGGTCCCTAGACCTAGTGACAAGAATGTGATTGGAACCAAGTGGATATTCAGAAACAAGATGAATGAAGATGGTACAGTAGTAAGAAACAAAGCAAGACTAGTATGTAAAGGATATGTGCAGAGAGAAGGAATTGATTATTTTGATACATTTTCCCTTGTAAGAAGATTGGAGGCCATTAAGTTATTTCTAGCCTATGCAACATTAAAAAACTTTAAAGTATATCAAATGGATGTCAAGTCAGCATTCCTGAATGGAGAGTTGAAGGAAGAAGTCTACATAGAGCAACCTAAAGGATTTACTTTATCAGACAAACCAGATATGGTATGCAGACTAAAGAAAGTCCTTTATGGACTTAAGCAAGCCCCTAGAGCATGGTATGAAAGGCTAGATGGTTACTTGACAAAGATCATATTCAAGAAAGGAGCAGCAAATTGTAACTTATTCATAAGAGAGATACCTACTGGATTATTACTAGTTGCTATTTTTGTTGATGACATTATTTTTGGTGGTAATGACAAGCTTAGTGCAAAATTTGCTAAAGAGATGTAGAGCGAATTTGAAATGAGCATGATTGGACCTATCAAGTACTTTTTGGGATTGAATGTACAACAAACAGACAAAGGTATTTTCATTAATCGGTCTAAGTATGAAAAAGAGATATTTAAGAAATTCAAGATGGATGATTGCAAGCCAGTAAGTACCCCTATGATAACAGGAAGAAAGCTTTCAAAAGAAGATGATTCTACAATAGTAGACAATACCCTATATAAGTCTATGATTAGTAAACTCATATATCTTACTCAATCTAGACCAGATATTTCTAATGCAGTTGGTATTGTTGGAAGATTTGCAGTAGAACCTAAACAAAGTCATCTTATGGCAGTAAAGAGGATATTCAGATATTTGAAAGGAACTATAGACTATGGTTTATGGTATCCTAACTCAGAGAATGTAGAACTTCATGTGTATACAGATGCAGATTGGGCAGGTTGCGTTGATGATAGAAAGAGCACCTCAGGAGGAGCAGTATTTCTTGGAGATAGACTTGTTACTTGGACAAGCAAGAAGTAGAATTGTATTTCTCAGTCCATAGCAGAAGCAGAGTATGTAGCAACAACATTAAATTGTTCTACAATTGTGTGGATCAAGCATATGATAAAGGATTTTGGAATCCAGATTAATTACCCTATTGTTATTCATTGTGAAAACACTAGCACTATCAATATGTCAAAGAACCCTGTGATGCATGCAAAGACAAAACACATTGAGATAAAATATCACTTGCTAAGAGAGAAAGTTGCAGAGAAAGAAGTAAAATTGGATTATGTGAGCACAAAAGAATAGCTATCAAACATTTTCACAAAGCCTTTACCAAAGGATACATTTGAGTATCTCAGGGAGAAGCTGGGAGTAATTCCCTTCCCTAGATCTAATTAGAGTTGTAGTAGTGCATCAGTCCTCAGTGACTAATGAATGGTTGACTACTCTACTTCAAGAGTAGTACCGATGCTTATTTTTTTTGGCACTCTTTTCCATTGATCTCAAAGGGGGAGTATATAGTCATGAAAAACAATACATTTGAGGAGTATGAAGTAAGGGGGAGTATATAGTTAGTAGATGCAACAGTTGGAGAGTTCATCCTTGGGGGAATTTTGTTGAGAAAATGGAGAATGTTATAATATAATTGTACATTTGGATTGGTGGTATTTTTCATTCCATATGTTGCCATCAATGCCAAAGGGGGAGATTGTTGGAGATTTGTCAACAAGCCAGTGTTTACTGTATGTTTGTTATTGATGAAAACATATGGTAAGCAGTGTGCGTTGTAGTCTTATGTAGAGAGCCTTGAGCATATGTTTCTTAGATATGTTATTAGCATAATATCATAGACGCAGAGGTTGATTATGAGTGCAGACAGTTGTGTAGTTGTTTACATCAGTAGTGTTCCTGACAGTGTTACAAGAAGATTTTTGTATATGATTCTCAATATGGTTATGATGGAGCCTTGCACATTTATATTTGTGTTGTAGACATGTTTGTGAAGCTATGTTCATGGACGCAGAGTTATTTGTGCAGTACAAGTTGAGTTATGATGTTTCTATTTGCCAATTACAGTTTCCTGAGATTATCTGATGGAGCCGACATTGTTTATATTGTTTCAGCAGTTGCGCCTATCATTTTGATATGCATTTTTGGTGTCATGTTTGGTGATGAGTTAAGAATGTTTGGTTAAGAGCACTTAACGTATTTCATCTTGTAAGTAAAGTTCAGTTAATTTGGTGAAGTCGACTGTGTGAAGTGACGTGTCTACTCATATTGAGTTGCGCGGTCCTTTTTGTGTTACGTGCTTGGTTTAGCCATTGGAGATGTTGTTGAAGAGTTATATTGTTTCTCTATTATGTTTTCAATGAATTTCTAACATGTTGACTTGATTATATCATTTGGAGAAAGATACTTATAGCTAGTCAGTTGTGATTGCTAAGTGTGATTGAGAGAGCAGAGTAGAAGATGTGAATGTACTGAGACAATCAATCATTAGTTGAAGATCTATGTGAAGAAGCAGAGAGTATATGCTATTCATTGGAACTAATCAAGACAATAGGTCTACTTTCTAGCTCACCAAGATCCAGATATAGTGTGTATTTGTTATGCAAAAGGTTGAAGCCTTCACCATTTGAGTAGTGTGCTCCTGGACAGTGTGTCCTCACCTTTAACAAGACTCCTAATAGGGTCCAACCCTTGACCAGGTCACTGTACTTCATACATTGTAAAGATCAACTCCTAATAGTGTTTTAAGATCTTCTAACAGGGATCATTATACTCTAGTGCAGTTTATAGTGGGTGCTAATTCCCACCGGGGTTTTTACCTATTTGGGTTTCCTCGTAACCAAAATTATGGTGTTGTGTTAGGTGTTATCTTATTGAGTATCTGCTTAATGTTATTTTGTACTTAATTGGATAAAGAATTGAATCTTGTAGATAACCGATTCACCCTCCCCTCTCTCAGTTATCTCTTGGGACTATTCCTAACATATATATATATATATATATATATATATATATATATATATATATATATATATATATATATATATATATATATATATATATATATATATATATATATATATATATATATATATATATATATATATATATATATATATATATATATATATATATATAAGTCAATTTGTCTAGTTAAAATGGAACCATTGTACTGCTACCTAAGAGGCTTAATGGCTTAACCCATAACAAAGTCATCCTTAGAAATCATACCCAAAGAGTTAATCTTCAAAAACAATTAGACAACTTTGACCAACATGTGTTTATCTCTTTTTGTCGCTACTTCGAACATGATTGCATTTCAAATAAGTCAAAAGAGGGGTCAACAAAATGATCTTTTTCTCGATATAAAGAATATTAAATAAAATATGGAACAAAGTGGGTTATCGAGTAAGAAGGATCGGGTGGTAGCGTGAAGAAAGACATATTTGATAAGTCAAGGGAGTTTTCTTGTGAGGTCCGGTATACAGTATCAAATAAAATGCAGTTACGAATAAGATTTAAATACAATTTATTGATGAATGGAGTCATTCAAAAAGGAAAATATGTGGTGGGACCCTTTTTCCCTAAGCATCAAACAATATGGAACTTAGAATAAGAAAATATGGTTGAGTAACTCTGGCTGAGGTTCTTTGAAATATGGTGGGGCCGCTTCACTTAGAGCATCGATTAAAATGCTCTGTCGAGTAACCTAGCCAAAGGAGAAATGAGTCATCAGTTACTCAAAGGAATAACGGAAAGGCTAAAGCAAATAATAATATGTATCAAGCCCCTTCGATTCTTGATGGATACATTGGCACTACTTTTGGCAATAAGAGACTAAATCCATATTTTCTTGGGGTATAACCGGTCAGAAATGGATGCATAGTAAGTATAATTCCCAAAATTTTGAAGGGAAGGTTGGGACCCACGAATACTAAAGATAAAATTGTGTCAAAGACAATAAAGGAAGGAAAATCATCAGAAATCATACATAATGGTGGTAAGTGTGACTTCAAGGAAGAACTAAATTCTCGTGTATGGAGAATTACTGTTGGGGTGCTAATCAACGGAATTGGAAGCATGATAAGGTGAATCTTGAATTTCTGAAGAAAAGGGTGGGGCCTAGTGCCAATGATCAGAAATGGAGGCAAGGTAGTATGAGTCCCAAAATTCTGAAGGGAAGACTAGGGCCCACATATTTTGAAGTTATAGTTGTATAAAGGAAAAATCATCAGAAATATGATAGATTGGTGACTAATTTGAACTTCAAAGGATACTCTATGTGCGGATAATTGTTGTACAGGGAGACAATAAAAAAATATGGAACTTTGAAAAATAAAATATAATTGAGTAGCGATGGTCGAGGTTCTTCAATATGTGGTGGGGCCACTTTGCTTTGATCATCGAGTAAAATGCTATGTCAAGTAACCTAGCCTAAGGAGAAATGATACATCAGTTACTCGAAGGAAGAACGAGAAGGCTAAAGAAAATCAGGATATGTATCAAGCCCCTCTGATTCCCAATCGATACATCGACATTACTTTTGGCGATAAGAGTTTAAGTCCATATTTTCTCAGGGTACAACCAATAAGAAATGGAGGCATGGTAAGTATGCTTTCCAAAATTCTAAAAGGAAGGTTGGGACCCACAATTACCAAAGGTAAAATTGTGTCAAAGATGATAGAGGAAGGTAGATCATCAAAAATATGACATAATGGTGGTAAGTTTGTCTTAAAAGAAGAACTAATTTCTCTAGTACAGATGATTAATGTTGGGGTGCTAATCATCAGAATTGGAGGCACATAAAGGTGAATACCAAAATTTGGAAGGGAAGGTTGGGGTCCAATATCATTGATCAGAAATGGAAACAAGGTAGTATGAATCCCAAAATTCTGAAGGGAAGATTGGGGCCCACATATTTTGAAGTTAAAGTTATACAAAGGACAAATCATCATAAATCAAATAGATTGGTGATAAATTTGAACTTCAAAGGATATGCTATGTGTGGAGAATTGATGCACAAGGAGCCAATCAGAGTTGGAAGCATAGTAGTATAAATCCTAAAATTCTGAAAAGGAAGCTTTGGAAGAATGAAATTGCCCATCAGAGAATGCAGGAAGGAAGGAAGTCTAATTCTTGATCTCTGAAGACTGAAATTTGTTGACAACCAAGCAGTGAGTTGGCAGGCCCGGGGGTGACAAATGGTGAAAGCCCATGATCCTACGAACTGAAGGCTTAAGGATTGAAAATAACAACGAAATCACGACACATGAAAAACCAACTAATGAGTGATGATGTGGAAGGATGCAGAGGTGGAGATGACATGGTGTCTAGGTGGTGCACAAGTGGGCTAGCAAGCCAATCAAATGCTACCGTGTGGCAGTCAAGGTGTGTGTTTGACCAGGTGATATTTGAGCAAGAAATTCAAAATTCAAGGTTGGAGTAATTGAGTAAGGCATAATTTTGAACAACTTGAAGGATAAGTGACACGGAGTATTGTTTTGTTTGAAGGCTCTAAAATGATCAGGAAAGGAAGCATGGTAGTGTGATTCCTGGACTCCGAAGAGTGGAACCTCAAAACCCAAAATTACAAAGGGAAGACTGGGGCCCATATATTTCAAAGTTAAAGTTGTACGAAGGACAAATCATCAAAAATATGATAGAATAGTGACAATTTTGAACTTCAAAGGACATGCTATGTGCAGAGAATCGATGCACAAGGATCCAATCAAAGTTGGAAGCATAGTAGTATAAATCCCAAGATTCCAAAAGGAAGCTTTGGAAGAATGAAATCGCCCATCGGAGAATGCAGGAAGGATGGAAGGAAGTGTGATTCATGATCTCTGAAGAATGAAATTTTTTGACAACCAAGCAGTGAGTTGGTAGGCCCAGGGGTGCCAAATGGTAAAAGCTTGTGAGCCTGTGAACTGAAGGCTTAAGGATTGAAAATAACCACAGAATCATGACACATGGAAAATCAACTAATGAGTGATGATGTGGAAGGATGCATAGGTGGAGCTGACATGGTGTATAGGTGGTGCATAGGTAGGCTGGTGATCCAATCAGAGGCTTCCCTATCACAATCAACGTGAGGTTGACCAGATGAAGTTCGATTAGGAAAGTCAAAATTCAAGGTTGGAGTAATCGAGTAAGGAAACATTTCGAACAACTTGAAGGATAAGTGACATGAAGCATTATTTTGTTTGAATACACTAAAATGATTGGGAAAGGAATCATGGTAGTGTGATTCCCGGACTCTGAAGAGTGGAACCTCAAATACCAAAATTCTAAAGGGAAAATTGGGGCACACATATTTCAAAGTTAATGTTGTACAAAGAACGAATCATTGGAAATCCAAAAAAATGGTGACAAATTTAAACTTCAAAGGATATCCCATGTGTGTAAAATTGATGTAGGGGATCCAATCAGAGTTGGAAGCATAGTAGTATAAATCTCAAAATTACAAAAGGAAGCTTTGGAAGAATTAAATCGCCCATCAAAGAATGCAGGAAGGAAGGATGTGTGATTCCTGATCTCCGAAGAATGAAATTTATTGACAACCAAGTGGTGAGTTGGTAGGCCTGAGGATGAAAAATGGTGAAAGCCCATAATCCCGTGAGCTGAAGGCTTGAGGATTGAAAATAACTAGGGAATCATGACACATGGAAAACCAACCAATGAGTGATGACGTGGGAGGATGGAGAGGTGGACTTGACATGGTGTCTAGGTGGTGCACAGGTGGGATGAAGAGCCAATTAGAGGCTACCCCATGGCAGTTAAGATGTGGTTGACCAGATGAATTTTGAGTGGGAAAGTCAAAATTCAAGGCTAGAGTAATCGAGTAAGGTGGCATTTCAAACAACTTGAAGGATAAGTGACACAAAGAATTGTTTCTCTTGAAGTTGCTAAAATGATCAGGAAAGGAACCATGGTAGTGTGATTCCCAGAATCTGAAGAGTGGAACTTGTGGACAGTGACTTCATTGATATAGCTTTGTATTGCAGAATCATAATAATTCCAATATCTTATAAATATATCTTTCTCATTTGTTTTTTGCATGTGTGCCTTTATACGTACAAGTATATATCCACATATATAGATGAATAGATATGAGTTTATAAATGTATTCCTATTGTTATATATATAAAATTATACAAGAATCTTGTAGATAAATCTACTTATATATATATCTACACCTCGTTATAAGTTGAGATATATCCATATACAAATATTTATACCTATCAATAGTCCTATATGGATTTCTATACATATTCTAATAAGAATATAATTCTAATTAGAACCAGTCTTAGGGTAGTTCATGACACTAGAAGTCACATTAAGCTTAATATGTATTTATAAGAAATGTATTAGGATGGGCCAGATTAAACCATGTATGGTGCTGACTTAAGAAGAGTGAAAAAAAATCCTTTCCTACTACAAAAGAGACTACTATAGAGGATTCCTTGAGTGACACCTATACAACCACAATCCTACTACTAGAGATAACTACAGAAGCTAGAAACAAACTGGGTATATGTCACTTTATGACTTTAACTAGGACACTGCTAACTCCTCTTGAAAAAATAACCTCT
The DNA here is from genome assembly GCA_027943335.1 of Chamaecyparis obtusa. Classification (NCBI taxonomy): domain Eukaryota; kingdom Viridiplantae; phylum Streptophyta; class Pinopsida; order Cupressales; family Cupressaceae; genus Chamaecyparis; species Chamaecyparis obtusa. The sequence continues at coordinate 587,027 of BSBK01003851.1, read as the reverse complement.
CACTACCCTAACATTCCTACCTATATCATATTCCCAAGAATTGTCCTCTACCAATTCTTTCCCCATCTACCCCTGAATTGGCAAGCTTATTTGCTACTCCATTGCCTTCCCTGTAGATATGATTAATCATATAGTGTTTAAAAATATTAAGAGCCCCATAATATGTTTAACTTACCCATCAAGATTCCAGTTCGGGGTTTCCCCTTTCCTAATAGCATTTACTACTAAAGAAGAATCCCCTTCTATCTCCACCTTCTCGGTGCCTAACTTCTTACAAAGCTTCAGACCCTCCAATAAGGTTGTAAATTCAAACACATTGTTAATTCTAAACCCTATAGGATAAGCTAAACTAACTATTAGCTTTCCTTCCTAGTTGTGGATGCAACATCCAATTCCAGCAACCCCCAAATTACCTCTAGAAGCCCCATCAAAGTTCAATTTATGCTATCCTACATTAGGAACTTTCCAAACATGGTCTCTTCTACATTTATCCAAATCCTTAGAGAACTCTCCTAGAGGTGGAATTTTAAGGTTTGTCTATTTTTTTCTAATCCTATTATCCCATTCTATGAATACCAATCCCTTTTTACCCAAATCATTTCTACAGTTTACCATCTCCATTATATATGCTTCCAATTTATTAGTAAATTGGTCTGTATTCATTTGCACATCTTTGAAAATTATCATATTTCTTTATTTCCATATTTCCCATATTGGGATAGAAGGGGCAATAGTCTAGATATTTCCATACAAATCACAACTTCTTATTCTAGGCTAATATTTGAATAGGTTCATAATATTGTTTTGTAGGGAAGACTTCCAATTCAGCTTTTCCATCAACCATACCCAACATTTATATGTGAATTCACAATTCAAAAGGATATGACCCACTGTCTCTATGTCCTTCCTGCAAAGAGCACACCTAGAAGGTCCCTAACATCCCATCTTCTAGAACCATTCTGCTATTAATGTCTTGTGTTGCAAATCCGCCCATGAAAACATACCCTCTTTTGGTAAATGATCATTATCCCAACAATTTTTTCACCCCAAATTTATTCATTTTATTTCATTGTTGATCAATCTGAATCAATCATCTGATGATATCATTTTTCTCTCTCTTGTGCTATTAATTGAGCTTCTAGATCTTGGCATTTTTATTCTTTTCCTTAAGCAAATTCTTACAAGTTCACTAGAGGAATTCATAAGGCATACACCTACACCGGAGACCCTAGGATCACCCCTAGAGGTGTCATCAAAATTCATCTTCACATTTGGATGAGAAGGCGCAAGCCATCTAATCTCTTTACTATTGATCTTATCCTTTGGGTATACCATTATGGACTCTAGGAATGGTAATTTGATGTTAGGCCATGTATGAAGTACCTTACTATCCCATGATGAAAAAATGGACAAGCATATTTTCCCTTTTTAGTATGGGCCATAATAGCCTCAACTATTGAATCTGCAATCTTGGTTTGAACCTCTTGAATGGAAGTTATCTCTTTTCTGAAGATACACTTATTCCTTTCCCACCATATTTCCCAAACTACTATAGTTGGTACAATTGCCCATATTCTTGCAAAAAATAAATCCCTATAGAGCAGAGGCCATATTTGGAAGAGTTCCCACAATGTATGTGGAAGAGGCATATGTAGTTGAAGTTTTGATTGCATAAATACCCCACATTGTTGTGAAAAGGGACATTGTAGAAATAATTGGTTCACATCCTCTAGAGTTGAAGCACAAAGAACACACTGAAATTGATCAACAATATATAATTTAGCTAACCTATCACTCGTGAGGGCTCTATCACAAGTGACAATATGAATAAATAATGATGAGTTAATCTTAATAGCACCATTGATATCACAAATACGGGTGACAAAATTGTTGATTATGTTAATGCAGTTGGAATATCCATAGGAAGAGTTATTTGGAAGGATGCCACTTCGTTACCTATCACTTTAGTGCAACAAAATATGTTGAAAATTTTATTAAATGAAAGAGTGGTATTCCTAAATAATTCTAAGGACTTGATAATTTGGGCCACATCCAAAATAGGTTAGTATTCAATTAGATTAGAATATGAGGCAATGAAACTAAGAGATGCCCAAGTGATTCCTCAAAGAGATTATTTATTTTGTTAGAGTGATATGGTTCCACTTAAGGCAGGGTGCTTTACGTAGTTGGCCCTTAAAAATAGAGCCCTTATGAGTGATAGGTTATCTAAATTACATATTGATGATCAATTTCAGTGTGTTCTTTGTGCTTCAGCTCAAGAGGATGTGAACCACTTATTTCTACAATGTCCCTTTTCACAACAATGTGAGCTATTTATGTAATCAAAACTTCAACTACATATGCCTCTTCCACATACATTGTGAGAAATCTTCTAGGCATGGCCTCTGCTGTATAGGGATTTATTTTTTGAAAACATAAGGGTTATTGTACCAGTTGTAGTAGTTTGGGAAATATATGGTGGGAAAGGAATAAGTGTATCTTCAGAAAAGAGATAGCTTCCATTCAAGAGGTTCAAACCAAGATTGTAGATTCAGTAGCTAAGGCTATTATGGCCCATACTAAAAAAGGGAAAATATGCTTGTCCATTTTTTCTTTCATCATGGGACAGTAAGGTACTTCATACATGGCCGATCTAACATCAAATTACCATTCCCAGGGTCCATAATGGTATACCCAAAGGATAAGATCAATCAAAAAGAGATTAGATGGCTTGTGCCTTCTCATCCAAATATGAAGATGAATTTTGATGGCACCTTTAGGTGTGATCCCAGGGTCTTTGGTGTAGGTTTATGCCTTAGGAGTTCCTCTAGTGAACTTGTAAGAATTTGCCTAAAGAAAAAAATGAAAATGCCAAGATCTAGAAGCTCAATTGATAGCACAAGAGAGAAAAAATGATATGATTAAATGATTGATTCAATATTGATAAAAAATGAAATACAATGAATAAATAAAAAGTAGATGTGCTTGAATATATAAGAAATGTATGATAACTAGGATATATGTAAATGATAACCTATCACCTAGACAAGGTGTAATCACATGTCCACCAAAGGTGGATCATCCTCCATTTTACAATAAAGTATGTGCAATAATGAGAGGATGATAATGTGATAAGAGCACTAAAGGTGGATCTCACACATAAAATGGAAATCTCCTACACCATGTTCTAAAATGAGATGTAAACTCCTAGGTGTCTATATGAAAACTAATATGCAAATGCATTATCCTAAGTAAAGTGTAATTAGTGAATATTTAATTACACCAACACCCCCCCTTAAATGCAACTTAGGGGAATGCACTTAAGCTTACAAAGATAGATGACAATACACGATGGGTCCCAACTACTAGGCCATGTTAGGTACCCATGTACAATATAAAAAAGAAATGCAATCTCTCATAAAGAAAAGAAAGAGGGAAAACCTCATGGAAAAAACCCGCCCCCAAAAAGAGAGATGAAAACAAGATGCATGGATGGATGGAGTAATCAAGACCTTCCCATTATGACATAGATCATGGATATACAATAAATAATCCCCATATAGGAGAGAAGAAGTAGAAGAGAGACAATAAATCTCCCCCTAAATGTAGAATGTACACCAAAGGTAGATGCTCTAGGCTCGATGTAGAAACTAATACATGAGTGTAGAACAACATTCCCCCCCTTAGAAATAAAAAAGCCAAAGGTGCATCAATGAAGCCTCCCCAATCTGTAGGAAGAAACCTCAAAATGTATGGAATCTGGGAAACCTGCTCAAGTGTCTCCATTTCAATACTGAAAGGTGCCTCCTCGAAATCATGTGTACTAGGCCATGTTTTGGTTCTTCAAAATGGAATTTATGATATTGAAAGAAACCAATACATCCACAGATAGATTGTCAGGAATGGTCAGTTCCAAGTATGGATAATCTGGGATGATTGGACCAACTATAGGGACAAGACTGCCCTCTGCACTTTTGGCTCTACAAAACCAAGGAGGGTGCTCCTAATCCAGATCCACATACAATACTTCACAATAATTTTTGGATTCTAATAACAGATAAATGATAAGAAAATACTAAATGATAACTAGTCATTTATTGATTCTCCATTACCATTAAAGAGATACAACTTGCAGGTCACAATACCTTAAACATTTTGACAGATTTATATCAAATATTAGGAATATAGCCAAACCCCAATAAGCATATATCATTGCAAAACATACTCATTTTTGGCCAGTGCCGTATCCATTTGGAAATACTTTTATTGCAAAGAAAGAATACATAAACCAACTAATGTCAATGATTCAGGATCCATAAATATTACCACCTTATGAAAATATTGATCAATTTATCACTAGATTCATACTACTTATAGAAATTCTTGTGCAAACAAAAATGAATCTATGATCTTTCCAGAGCTATTTAATTTGTTCTTAGATCAAAGCTAATGAAAAGCAACACACACATAGATAAACTCTATGCAATGAATCAGAAAATTCATAACTCAAAGAAATAAATACAAAGGAGAGATTTGAATCCTGGATTTTTGTATTCATATATACTGAATCGTGGTCCTTGTATACACCATGCCTCAAAATATACACCACTGCAATAATGGTAAAAAACCATGAAACTTTCTATTTAATGTAATGATAAAACCTAATACAGTCTATTATACCCTAGACTGAAAACTCATAAGTAAAAACTATCCTAGTTTGTTTGCCCTTCTAAATGATCTTGGGAATTCTTTTATAGAATAAGTATTGCAACAAGCTTTAGATCATTTAGGAATATGACAAAAGTGTCACATCATAAAAGATAAAAGACAACAAGTACAAAATAATTACATTGTTGCAACTTTACAATTAGGTATTCTGATTTGTTCGCCAAGCTCTTGCAACAATTCCAAAAATAGGTCTACTCCTGCAAAGTGGTGTCCTTGTATTTATCATCCCTTTGCACAAAACTTACCTTTGCAGTTTGTTTCCTTTAAGAAACCAGGGAAGTGCCACCTATTGCAGCCTCAGTGGGGATTTCTTCTTTTGAGGTATATTTGTCTTCCCAAGATTTGAACATTTCTTCACTTGGCCAAGGAAAAGAAACAACCTCATCCCTCTTTTTTATCAAAATGTCCCAGTCAATTTTAACTTGCTAAACCTCTTTATTTAGGAATCCAAAGTGTGACCTAGCATTTTCAAGTCTCAACTGTTTGAACAAAAAGAATATTTCTATCCATATTCAAAATTCTACTCATCCTTATTGACATCTCATCATCCATTTGTCTGAGCCATTTCCTTTTGTCCTTTAATTCACCATTTTCTTGAAAATGATGGGAAACAATTCAAAAGAGGACCTAGAATATTCTCCTTTTAATACTAGTGCTTTTCTCTGAATACTCTCTCTCCTAGCTCCAAACTATAACAAGCCTTTAATCAACTTGTGAGTATTCTTTATTGTTACATCAGTATTTTGTTTACCCTTTGACAAAGAATAAAACAATTTCATTTTACTTTGCCTCAAAATCCACTTGTCCAAAATTGGTTCCACAGTGGCCTTTTCCCCCTCAAAAGAATTCAAAATTTGAATCAGCTTCTCTCCACTTATGTATATACTACTTGGCTCAATCCCCTCAATAAATTACAAAATTGTGTACCTAAGCTTATCCTCATACTTCATATCAATTTCTAATTTTCCCTCTCTGAAGAGTTGTCTCTCACCTTTTAATTTATTTCCTTTTCAATCAATGCTCTTATGTGGTCCTCCAAGATTTCCCTTTCAATTAATAATTCTTATTGAGTGAAAGGAGAGAAAGGGGAAGGAGGGTATTCAATAATAGGGCTTGAGGAGGTGGGCCCAGTAGGGGAAGAAGCAATCTGTAACTATTCAGGCATTTGAACTTGTAATTGCCCTCCTAATTGTTTTCTTTATTTAGCAATTACTCTGTCCTTTTCACTCACCTCTTTCTTCAATTCACCATAGGCCTTCAGGATAGTCTCCAATTTTATTGTGAGCTCCTCTTTTTCTTTGGCTTCCTTCTTTTCCACCTTCATGCTGATTTTGGCAATCTCCAATGCTAATCCTAAGGCCTCAACTCCCGAGGTCTCACTAACTCTTTTCACCAGTAGACTGCCAAAAAGATCACCCCTAACAATCCGCTTGCCTTTATTTCCTTCTTCCTTCCTCAATGACCACATAACTAGAGCCTGGTGATCATCACTGAAAGTGACTCCCTTAATGGCTTGCTCAGATTCTTCTCTGTTCTTATGTACTGGTTTGGTATGTTTCCTGATTGCATCTAAGACAACTGCATCAACAATATCCCATTCTAAAAGGATGAGTACCCCTGCATTTTTATTAATTCTCTTCCTTTCTCTGGGGTAATTTTATCAAACCTCTCAAGTATTTATTTCTTAACCTCATCCTCAATTATGGCAAGATCCTTCTTCGGGTGTTCTTTGTGTTTCTTCTCACAGGTCTCCTTAAATTGACCTATGTGAGTCCATCAGAGGAACTGCACAAAATCTCTAGCCTTAATAAAGGCATCATCAACTAGGAACTCATCACATGTCTATTTAGTTATAGGATATAACTCCTTTCCTATTAACTCAAAAATAGTCAAGTCCATCTCCATAGCTTTGGGAGGCTCAAGCATTCCTTCATCAATTTCCTCATAGGTCACACAAATTTGACCTAGGCTCTCCATTCTCTGCAATTTTTCTTTTATCTCATGTTGATCCATAATATTCAAAGGAGATTGGAAGGGGGAATAGATACCCTCACTTTTTTGTGGTCTCTCATCTATTTTTTGCCTCTTTGGGGGAGGTGGGGACTCAGGATCTAGGTCAATTGGTCTATTCTTAGGTGATGTGGGAGGCCCATCTATTTTTTCATGCATTTCTACCCCTATGGAAGAGGAAGGGATACTCTCTACTCTCTGAGCCTCTTGATGTATGTCAGGCCTAGGCACTACCACACTGTATCTAGTCTTCCTTTGTACAATATATCTACCAGGAGGAACCATTCTTACAAATGTTGTCTTTCTCAATACAAATTTGGCCTTTTCTGGCTTTGATTGTACTATCATGTCCTTCTTTTGGTTTAGGGTCTGCATTATGCCCTCAAAATGGCTCATAAGAGCCTCAATCTTCTTTTCAAAGGGCTTAAAATCCTTCAAAGGGCCTTACTCCTTGACAAAATATTGCACAAAATATAGGGTTTTTCTATAAACTAGCCACTTCTCCTTTCTAACTTCCTTCTCTTGAAGATCAAATACATTTCTAATTATATCCTTAGGATAGTGGAACATATGGTCCATGGTAGCACACCTGGTCCTCTTCTTAAACATACCAGTGTAGAATCCCTCAGGATTTGCAGACCTTGCAGCTGATGTAGCCATATGGTAAGGTTCCAAAACCTTACCCAAGTGTGTCCATCCACCCTTTGTAATCACAAACTGGTGTGCTATGGTGATGGTCAGAAAAATGGATCCCATGCCTTTCCCAGTGAGAACCATATCCTGCAATCCTCCAATCTACCTTAGGATCTCTTCTATTCCAACCTTTAGAGGCACTTGGTATGGAAAAATAAATGGAGTTTCTCTAAAACCATACACTCTAAAAATAGTTGAAACATGGTACAAAATGATATCTCCCCAATTGTGCACTATCTTTATATCATTGGAAAATTGTTTTGGCCTTAGGAAGGCAAACAATGCCTTTGGGATCCTTGGATTTTATAAGAATAATAGGGCCCTAAGTTTAGATGCAAAGCATCTATCAAAAGTTACAAAATTGGCCTCATTCTTATCCCATGTCATGTTCAAATTCCATAGTTGGACTGGTGTCTCCTCACCATCTTTCTCTTTCATCAATTCCATGTCCTTTGCATAATAATCTAAACCCTTGTAGAGGAACATGTGCATCAATAAAGAATACCATCCAAATGGTCTATCTACCTTAGATCTCTAAATGCCCATTAGTCCATTATGAATTAAGTTAGCAAGGAAAGGGGCAAAGTCAAAGGTGACTGCTAGATATGGGTGCAGGATCTGTGCCATCATAAATATGTAATGTACTCGCATTTCTACTTTTGAATCCTCACCAAAATTTTTACATAGAGACCAATACATACCCTTTTCATTTAGATTGAAATAATCTAGCTTGATGGGATATGGTGTATTCAATCCTACCACAGTCAACCCTCCTACTCTATCAAAAAACTCTCTTAAAGGACCACTTCTAAGATAGTTCCTCTATGCCTTGTAAACCTCTCCGAGTTCATCAAAATCTATTCTTTCTATGGCATCATAAGGTTCACTTAACCGAAACACCTCTCTAATCTCATCGACAGTAATACTAACTAGAGGGTTTCCATTCATATCCCTGACCACTCTTGTTACATGGTCATAATTCTTAGCCAGTTGGAGTAGGATATCTGTATCCATAAAAACATTTGGAACTACCAGTTTCCCTACATCAAACTGCTAGACTTTACTACTAGGGGAAAAAGCATGTCTCTATCCAAACCCTACTCTAAACAACACCAAACCAGACACACCAATGTTTGCATCTCTTATATAATTAACCTTATCATATAATCTATCTACAACTCTAAGACAAGGGTTTTTGGGCACAAGTTCTTTCAACTTAAATGATTCATTGGTAGAATCATCAAGTTGTTCAAGAAAAACATCACATATTGTCATTTCCTAATAGTCAACCTTTCCCTTGAACTCTCTTCACGGTGCCATCTTAAAACTTAGGGTTCAAAATTCAACATAACCAGAATCACACAGAAAAACCCTCCTCTCCAAACCCTAACAATAGAATTTGCAGATAAAAGATGGCATAAACACAACAGTTCTCAAAATTACTCACTTGGTAAATATTTTGCCAGAAAACACAAGACACTCTGCAATTTTGCTCAACTAGTCACTCTGAAAATTTTGTTAATTCTTTTGTAATTCGAAGTGAGCGCCTTATCAGTATATATTGAAAAGAAATTTCACAATAACTCTTCAAAAGCATGGTCGCAGGCTTTGCAATTACTTCATCGACATTCAAACTTGCAACTCAACGGGCAAAGATGGAACCTTTCGGACCAAAGATAAAAATTTAAAACAGGACCATTGATCTTCTTTTAAAAAACATCAAACGGTCATCGCAATCCCTTGATTAGTAATGTTCAATCAACTTTTCATTGAGGCTTTACGCGCTTCGTCTAATCAGATTAGATCTGACGGTGATTCAAACCGCATCTTCTTTGGTCCCACTTATTATTTAGGTTGGCTACCTTTATTCCATCTAATTTTGACCCCACTCACTTGCTTTTTGTTAACTTGGAAGATTAGATGGCAAGCGTGATCCCGTGATCACTATTCATCTAGAATTTTCTCATTGAGGCTTTGTGATGACCGTTGGATCAATCCTTAATTTGTAATGATTTTAATATGTCTTCTTAACTCTAGCAGGTCCACGATAACATTTTTTACTATTTTCACCAAGTTTCTAACACTTTGCATCTAACTGCTTGTTTATATGTGAGCTGGCGACTAACTGTTTTCTTTAGCATTTTCTTTCTATCACCCAGTCGTGGACTATTTCACTTAACCATTACTTTATCTGACAAGCCGACAACCAAAGTATTAAAATATGAACTTTGCCAAATCGCCATGGTTAAGACTAACCACCAAATATGTCAATGATCCGACGATTTCAGTAATGGAAGATCAGATGGCATGCATGATCCCGTGATTACTATTCATCTTTTAACTTTTGATTGAGGCATCACAACAACCGTTAGATCAAAAGAAACCTGTCAGAACTTTATCTTCCTTTATCCTCTGGCCCCACTATCATCACCTTTTTATCAACTGGAAGATCGGACGGCTAGCGCAATCCTGCGATAGGCATGTGTCGATCAACTTTTCATTAAGGCATTACACCAATCGTTAGATTAAAAGAGATCTGATAGTATCTTAATTGCTTGTCAGTCAGGCCTAGGAAAACATGCACTGTTAGATTGAGTTAATCGGACGACAAATAGATTAAGTCTCAAAAATATTTGGTCCCACTTACTTTAATCCTCAACCATCTGAGCATCGAACGACATGCATGATCCCACGAAGGATAATCTTCGATCAACTTTTCATTTAGGGGTTACGCACACTGTTGGATTAAAGGAGACTTTGCAAGATTTAATATATGCAGAGACTTAGGAAAAATTAAAATCATCGGGACTTAGGATTTTAGGAAAAATTAAATGATCCCACTAGGTAAAATAAATTAAGGGATTTGGCCTCACCTGATGATGACTTAAGACATGTGCGGAAAAAAAACTTAAGTGGCTCGAAAAGGTAATGAACAATTAGACCTTTCAACAAAGACCTAGAGTTTTTATCACACAATGATCATTTAGGGCTTAGAAACAAGATCGCACCTAGGGCTTAAGGAACAAAAAGAACCAATTCCTTTGAAAGATGAGGACATGGAAAAAAATCTTAATTGGGTAGCCATAATCAGACACAAAAGACCCTTCTGTTGAACCTTGAAAAATTTAAAACACAGAGCCTTGAGTTGAGAAAATAAATAGTGCTAGCACCATGCTACTGAAAAGGACAAGTCAGGATCAACTAAGGATGAATGTAGAACATGTGTCAAAGACTCAAGTGTCTCCTCTAAAGATAAAGTGACCTCCTCCAACTACTATATCAAAGTATCCACAATCATGTCAACTTCAAATGAATGATCAAGTGAAGAATGAAGATGAGGGTCAACATGTTCCCTTGTAACAATCGAAGAAAGATAATCTTCACCAAAGAGAAGATAAATTTCATCAATAATGTCTCCCAAATATAAAATGTAGGACTCCATAAACAAACCTACAATGTTTGTTAAGTAGTCAACCCATGGAATCGAGTCTGGAAGATAATGAATATCCCGCTGCACTGAATCACTTGAACACATGGTTGTATGAATGCAAGCATCATCAAGAACAAAAATAGATGTGATTTCAATAGGAGGAGCAGGAATGGGTGGCTCAAGAACTTGATCACGTGTGAGAATACCCAAGTTCAAGTAGCCAAATTTCTCCTCAAACTCTAAATCAAAACTGGAAGTGTGATCAAAATCTGCTGAAAAAATCATTGTCATCATCATCAAGAAAAAGTATACAAAGTAGTATAACCAAGATGCATGATCAACCAACCCTTTAGCAATGCTATATCTACTCTCCAAGTCTTTGATAAAAAATTAAGTAGGTGTAGACTCCACAATCTTCTTTGTAGCACCATTTGTAATTTGATAGATAGAAAGAATCTTATTGGTCAAGTGTGAAACACACAAAACATCATTGAAGTGTCCCTCCCCAACATCAATACATCCTTTCCCAATCACATTCATGTAAGTGTCGTTTCCCATCAAAATAGGTGAACCTTTGCAAGGCTCAAATGATGAAAATATGGACTATGAAGATTCCATATGATGAGAAGCCCCCGAATTAAGAAGCCATCTCCCTGAATCACAATTTTAATTAAGAAGCATATAAAGCTTGTTCTTTTCATGTGATAAATGCATGACCCTTTCCTTTATATTTTTCTGAATTTTATGAAGAAGAAGTCAAGGTATACATCCTAGAAGGTAAATTGATCTTGTTCTTTACAAGAAGATTCTTTGATTCATCAATGTCCTTCTTATAAAAAAAATGTTCTTCATGTCCATCCTTTTTGCAATATGTACAAAATCACTTCCCCTTCTTTTAAAATCCCCACTTTTTAGATGATGTAGAAGTTCCAACTTGTGTGGAAGTTGATTGTGTACTTTATTGTTGAGACTTAGGCTTCAAATTCTTCTTCTTCTTTTGACTTTGATTTCCTTGATTCTCTTGATTAGCCACGAATGCCACATACTTTCAAGACTTGAGAATCTCCATACTCATCAACTTTGATTGTTCCAACACCAATATTTTTGCAAATGACTCAAATGAAGGTGTAGTGAAGGCACTTCCCATGGTCAACTTGTGAGTATTGTAACTTGAAACAAAGGCTGCATATTCTAAAGGAAGATTGTCCATCATATGATGAATCAATTGTGAATCCTTTATGGTAATACCAATATCCTTAAGTTTTTCTCTCAACTCATTGCCTTTGTTGATGAAATCTTGAATTGTATCAAATTTATTAGGATCCAATTTTGAGAAGATTTTCTTGAATTGTGAATCCCTTATCCTCATCCAATTTACCATATAAACCTTCAAGTTTGTCCCAATCATCCTTGGCATTCTCCAAGGATGAAATGTGAAACATGATATCTTGGGTAACCCATATTCTTATAATACCTAAAGCCTTAGAGTTTTTAATTCTCCAATCATTTTTTGCATTATCATCCACATTAGGACCAGAGTGTTCTTTAATTGTTTCATCCACATAATGATTCAATTCTTTCATCATTAACTTTCTCCATACATTATCTTTCCATGTTGCATAATTATGTGGAGTTAATTGTAGAAATGCAAGAGAACCCATGCTGCAAAAATGAAATAAAGAAAGAGAGAACACACAAGACACCCCCCCCCCCCCCCCCCAAATTCATTCAATCAAAGAACCCCCACAAAATAAATGATTTTGGTGCTTTATATATAGTGCGTGTACAATTGCCACTAGCCAAAATGGACCAAAGTGGACTTCAAAATTTTATGATTAAAACACAAAATATGAAGCTATAGAAGACTCGACAAAACAAGACACAAGATCTCTCAAGGATCTGATCAATTACAAGTGCCAAATAGGCCAAAATAGACCAAATGCTAAAAGTGATATTTTTTCCCAAATAAGCCTACAATCTGATAGAAAATCTAGAAAGTTCTCAAAAAATCATGCACTTTCAAAAAATATTGCACTTGAAAATGTGTCCATATGAGCCCGCATGAAGCTTCTAAAGATGCAAAATCAAGGATTAGATAGGTATAGTCACCAAAAATTGCAATTTATACATCATACATCTACCAAAACTAGAAAAAAATAGCACCACTAAAAAAATTAGGAGATTCTACCCAAAAAAAAAATTGCACTCAATTTGGATCCCAGATGACCAAGTTATGGTCTCTCAAAGTTGGACTACCAAATCAAAACTACATATGGTGAGGGGTCCAAATTTTCAACATCTGATGATGTCAAAAAAACCACGAGCCTAAATTTTATGGTCAAATGACCATCACAATAGTGCAAAAAGGATCAGAAAAGATGGTCAAACGACCATCAAATTTAACATATGAAAATACTGATACAATCCCGACCTTAAAATTGACATTCAAACAACCTTTTGATGAAAAAGAAAAAAGGTTCGGTGAAACCTATACGGGCACCAAATTTAACATCATGAAAATGTTGTGAAATGCAATTTTGTTTTAAAAAACTTACTACTAACATGTCTCAGTGTCACCTGGAACGATCTAGTTTGTTGGCTGAATTTGCATGTCCTTGCTTTATGTGTCATGTGTCTAACTTTTGTTGGTCCATTTGGCAATATTTGTAGGAAGAGGGGGGCATGATCGACTCAACTCAACAAGATAAGATGAGATCTTAGCTCAACTTAGCTCGACGAGCTGAGAGCCAAGTCATGAGATCACTTGGGACCCTGGCTTTAGTTCCACATGCATGAGCCAATGTGCTTCATGGGTGTTTAAATACCCAAGTCCGCAGACAATGATCTGGCTTGAGGGCTGCAGAGATATTTATTGGTGAGTGCTTGTCATGTCGAGTGTGTTCTTTTTGCAGTAGCTACATATTTGAAAATATGACAGGCTAGGTAGGGATGTGAGTTCTTGATCTAGTTTGAATATTCTCTGTTGGATACTTATGTTACCTATAGACCCTACCAAATACTAACAAAATACAAGGGCCTTGGCCCTAATTTTTTACAAAAATAATATATCCAAAATGGATTTTTGATGAAAATAATATATCTGAAATAGACAAAATTGATGAAAAAATATAGATCCACAAAAAAAGTTTCCAAATTTTTTTTTGAAGAAATGTTACCCAATTGCAAGTTGGGCTTCCCAAGCCCAATTGGAAAATAAAAATTTCCTCAGATTTGACTTTTGCCTAATATAAGCAAATTTATAGTCAAAATTCGCTAGAATGGCCACCCAGACATATTGGCAAGGTTAGATCTTGCTCTACCTGTTAATGGGCCTAAGTGTTAGGATTAACAAGACATAAATAACAATTATATGCAAATATAACCAATATCAAAAAAATAATAAACCACATAGAAAGAGAACACAAGACACAAAGATTTAACGTGGTTCACCCAATCCCTAGGCTACGTCCACCAACAATGAGTCCAATATTATTATTATCCAGTGATTACAACTTGATTACAATCCACAATCCCTTACATCTCAATATCGCCACAAGATGCTACTAAAAACATACATTGTAATGAAATCCCTAACCCTAAGCCATTTTATACAAGCTTATTTTGTTGTTTTGGGGTTATAATCGATTACAACACATTGGCCCAAAAATAGCCGAAAATAGCCCCCCCCAAAATTTTTGGGTGGGGGTAAAAGTGTACAATACTTCCCTGATCAATCACCACAAGATAACACTAAGAGGGTTCAACCATTGGGTGATATGGGGTCTCTGTCTATTTGGAACCCCCCTGATAAAGGTTGGATCAAAATTAATTTTGATGGAGCGTCAAAAGGGAATCCTAGACGCTCAGGGGAAGGGTTTGTTGCTAGGGACAAGGAAGGTATTTTAATTGCATTAGGGGCAAAAATATTTTAGGATGGCTCAAATAATTCAGTGGAATGCTTGGTAGATGTTAATGCTACATTGATGGATGGAAACTAGGATGCAATAAAATACACTTGGAGGGTGACTCTCAATTAGTGGTTAACAATATCATCAAAGGTGAGATGGACACATGGTACCTAAACAAACATATCAGAAGGATACAAGAGTTGCTAGAATCATTTGAAGAATTCAGGGTAACGCATGTTCGTAGAGAAGCCAATTCTTTGGCAGTTTTTCTATCTAATGTTGGTGTTAAAGGTTCTTTGGAACACAAGCTCAAAATGTTCGAAGACTTTACTATTCTTAGAAAGGAAGATTTAAATTTGTTTTAAATTTCCCAATTGGTTATAGCATGACATGGTAGGGTGACAAAATTTTTATGTAATTGGAGGCGCTAGAGTTTTTGAAGGCACATAAAGAGTACAATCATTAATTGTTATGAAGGGAGGGGCAGACGACTGCAAATTTTCACAAATTCACATCAGGTGGGAAAGGTGTGTATTAATGATGGCATCCTTTTCACAACTCTAGAACTCTTGGTGATGGCTTTAAAGAGCCTTAGCATGTTAGGTGAGTGGTGTGCATTGTAAATTTTGTGAGCAGAGTTGGAGGTTGCCTTTTGGTCAACTATGGAGACAAATTTATCATTGTCATCACCTGGGCAAATCCCAAGATTTCAAGGAGGTATCTCAGTTATGAGAATGAGACATTTTTTAAAGTTCGATCACCAGGAGTTCTAGTCTGTAGTCTGTAAAATGTTTGGGGATGAATTTATGAATTCTGACCTTAGATCATGTACAAACTTGGATATCTCATCTTTATTTTTGGCTTTGGTGTTGATGGTGGGTGGCTCTAGGGAGGAGGTGCTGCAAGTTTCACGAAGGTGCTTGGTCCCGAAGTGGGCAGGTTGTTTGGCTTCAATTGTGCAGAGAGAAGAAATTGGGAGCAAGATTCATATGGATGAGGGTCCATGGCGTTTGGTGGGGGGCGGTGATGGGGAACTACAACCATTGGTTTTGTGGTCGTCAAACCACCCAATGAACTTGTATTTGCCACAAGCGAGGCAAGGTTGGAAAGAGTTACTAGGTTTTTTGAAAAATATTGATGCAGAGAATTTGAGGCAGAGGGAGCAAGGATTTTGATGCAAAAGACTTAACCTCGCAAGTCTACGACTCCAGTTGGACCGGATGGAGTGCTCTTAGTGTGTAGAAAAACTCAGGTGGGTGGGCGTGGTTTAAGCGAAGGGAAATTTAGGAATTCCCTGGTGGGTGGTGGGGTGGCGTGTGAATGTGTTATAGTTGGTGTTGATGTCAGTCTTCTCTAGGAGGCAAAGAAAATGAAGGTGGTTGTGGAACCGGTGCTGGGTGGTGGGGGTTTGGGTGTTGCGACAAGAGGTGCTTCGACTAACGTGCGTGGTGGTAGGTTTCCAGCTTGCAGATGCATACTTTTTGGATAGCATTTTGGACAATTTTTGTATGTAATGAACTTCTTTTAGCAAGTTTTTTGGAGGTTTAGTTTAGTTATGATGTTTTAGAAATGCATATTTTATACAATGTATGGAAAGGCCCATGAGCAGCATCATATGTAAAACTTTTATGGAAATTAATAAAATATCTCTATTACCTATAAAAAAAGGTTAGATCTTGCTCTAGACACTCCCATAATGTAATGATATGCTAGATCTCAATCATAGCCCTCCAAAATT
This sequence comes from Chamaecyparis obtusa, assembly GCA_027943335.1. Taxonomy (NCBI): domain Eukaryota; kingdom Viridiplantae; phylum Streptophyta; class Pinopsida; order Cupressales; family Cupressaceae; genus Chamaecyparis; species Chamaecyparis obtusa. The sequence continues at coordinate 570,520 of BSBK01003851.1, read as the reverse complement.
GAAGTAAATAGCTCTCCAATAGCTATGTAATGAAACCTTCTACGACTCTGATACCATATAAGAATTCACCTAAGGAAAAGAATGAAAATACCAAGATCTAGAAGCTCAATTGATAGCACAAGAGAGACAAAATGATATGATCAAATGATTGATTCAATATAGATCAACAATGAAATACAATGAATAAATACAAAGTAGATGTGACCACATATATAGGAAATGTATGATAACTAGGAGATATGCAAATGATAACCTATCACCTAGACACAGTGTAATCACATGTCTACCAAAGCTGGATCATCCTCCATTGTACAACAAAGTATGTCCAACATATGCAAAAATGAGAGGATGATAACGTGACAAGAGAACTAAAGGTAGATCTCACACATAAAGTAGAAATCTCCTACATCATGTGCTGAAATGAGATGCAAACTCCTAGGTGTCTACATGAAAACTAATATGAAAATGTATTATCCTAAGTAAACTTAAGTAAAGTGTAATTAGTGACTATTTAATTACACCAAGAAAACTCATTGATGCTCAAGCAATTCCTATTGGTCATGGGACTAACAATTATGCATAATCCTTTTATTTGTTGCATGGCTTATTATTGGCCTAAAGAATGGCTATTCCACACTTACATATTGAGGGTGATTCCCAGCTGATAATTGAAGCCACCAGAATATGTAAATGTCAAAATTGGAGGATCAACTATATATTGTAGTAGGATTGGGTAATTTTGGATGTCTTCATGTCCTTTTTTATTTCACACACATATAGAGAAGGTAACAAGTAAGAAATTTTCCTTTCCAATCTAGCTTGTGATGTTGGTGAGTTGGACCTCTCTGGAGATAATGATACAATCCAAGCATTCCCTGATTTTGCTTTCATATTAGAGGGTAAAAGATGTTAATGGTCTCAAGATTCAAAATTAATGTTATCTTTCTACTAGGCTTGATTTGTGCTAAAGCTATTCAGGACAAATTGTTTGGGGATAAATGTACACTTTTGAATGTTCTTCATGACGTATCATGATTATAGACTTAGTCATTCTAGTGATGTGGCCTAACAAGAACAATGTGATGTATCATCACTGATACACTCAATGTAGGAAGTTCATGTCTCTAGACATTTGAGTCAGTAACATTAAGCTCTGAGTATGCAAGTGTGAGACCGTTGGCAATGTAATTTTTTCAAATTTTGGGTCATTTAATTATCTCATCAAATGACAAGAAGCACATTTCAAATATTACCAATCACCAAGGCTTCTTTTTAAGACCGTATGAATGACACAAAGGATAATTATGAGATCAAGTCTCATAATTGATTAACTTCAATTATTTCCCATCAATAGTGTCTAGTTAAGTTTGAAGTTCAAGATCGAATGATGTCAACATGAATTGATTTTTGGAAAGCTTTACGCTCACACATGCCATTTTCTTGGGAATACAATTGTATTGTGCAGATAGTACATCCCCATTTGCATTAAACTGGTGATTTTTAAATAGTATACACGCTTCAAGCTATCAAATATTTGAAGGAATAATTTGTAATTTGCATATTTGAAAGACAAAGTACACCAAATTTTTTAGCTCGTATCTTAGTAATTATTATCCTCATTTTCTTGGCATTTTGTGAAATTACATATCCATAATGAGCAGCACATCATCTGAAGTAAATCAAGTATTTATCAGGGAATGTCTGGGATGCGAAACCTGTGAAAGGAGGAAAACGGAGTATAGATTCTTCAACCTTTGAGTGTCTATCTTTCTTTCAAAGACAGAAACACTATTTACACAATAAATTTCAGATGAAGACTTGAGCAATATTTTTAATATGAAGTGTCACATCTGTAAAAGGTATGTGAGGTATTTAATTGGGGAAGTTTTATCTCCCTTGCTCGAAGAATTGTGAGGTATTTAATCGGGGAAGTTTTATCTCCCTTGCTCGAAGAATTGTGTATCCAAGTCAGCTGCTTTCTATCTTCATTTCCAATTCTCTGGATTTTCTCCAATCTCATGTTGCCTTAGTAGACTTGGTTATGAAATGCACTCATCAAGGTTTAGTATCTTAAGAAACCCTTCTGCATGCAATTCAAAATTACAATTTTTACAATGGAGATGGATATGTTAGCAGATTATTCCCTAGAACCTCTCTACTACATATCCCTACTTTTGTATCGGTCTTTGACAATAAAAAATTATCTCTTGAGTTTAAAGACTTCAGTTTTGTGCAAAATGCACTTCAAAGGCACTGAGGAGTATTTGGTGTTCCTCTAGTTGGTCAAATTCGATCCAAGATTAGTGCTCTTTTCATGCTGTTGTTTGAGATTGATCACATTTTGGATGAGCCATAGGATTTGCAGAATGCTAGGGCATAGTTGCTTCCGGATCGTGCTCCACAAGTCCTAGTCTTGGATGATGATATACATTTGGTCAATAATGAATATTATCAAGGTGATGCAAATTTACTTCCAGCACAAATTGAAGGGGAAGCATCCCCTATTCGAATGGAGGAATAAAACTGATGGGTTCCAAATTTTGGGTTTTGTATTTTCCACTAGCAAGGATCGTCGAACATTGGACATAATATATAGGTAATTTTTCTCCTAAAAAAGAAACGACAGATATTTTCATTCTTTCATGATTTTGAATTTTGACATGAAAGAAGATTTTGTGAAACTGATTGTGTTTAGTGTCATGGACAAGAAAAATAGTGAACTGTGCAGGATGTGCACAATTGAAGAATCATTGTCATTTGGGTTATATGCAAAATATGGGAATTCACTTCTTTTGGGCTCAATGAATGTAATGTGCCATTGAAATTTTGGCATCTTTAGCAGTTTCTAGTTTAGGTAGTTTAAGTCAGAATTTAGACTCAAAAGATCAGAGCTAGATGCACGTGAGCTTTTTATTCAGTTCGTAAACTCTATGTAATCTTTCTATATTAATATATATAGGCCTAAGTTGCCTTTTTTTAAAACAAATGGTTTCCTTCGTTCTCACAATGAATTTTATCATTTCTATTTAGAATTAAAAATATACATTAAAGTAGGACGATTTTCTAGTCATGATAGTTTTATGTCATTGATCTATTGATCATAGTGACTCCATCTATTGTGGCAGTGAACATTTTCCTTTATGATAGATTTTTGGTGATTGACTTGGGCATGTTGCATTAATTTTTGAGGATGAGACATCTCAATAATTTTTTAAGATTAAAATTAGATAATCCAAGTATGCATTTAATTTTCTTGTATGATTTCACATGGTTAACTAAAAGCCTACTTAGACTTTCTTTCTTTCTAGATTCAATGTTGAGGCCTATTTCTCTTTGCCTTTGGTTGATGGTATCTTGCATTTATATATTCTTGGAACCTTTATCTATGTAACTCACACAAGGCTTCATATTTCTCATAATAATGCATGACATCTCATTATACAAAATCTTCTTGAGTTGCACTAGAGTAAGAAACCAAATGGATACTCTATTAAATTTAAGGTAGTAATAATTTTAGTATTCACTATGTAATAGGTATTGATATTGACTAGGCAGGGCGTACAAATTCAAATTAGGTTAGTGATTCTCAAGATTTTAAGTCCATTTTAAATTAATTATCACTTTTTTAGGTCTTATAAGTTGGTTGTGAATGAAGTATTTTTCTATTACCTAGTCTTCCATTGAGGTTGAGTGTTAAGAACCTACTAATGCCATCACTAGAAGGTTATTTATATTTAGCACATCCTCATTTATTATTGTTTACACTTTATATGGTCATAATTTATCATACTTTATGAAGAGTAGAGTACCATACATATTAGAGTATTATACATATTTCAAATAACCTAAATTATCATTGGTAGACCAAGTACATCAAGATTCACATGCACAATATTTGGGAGCTTATGAACAACACGTTGTTGATCTTTGATATTGTCTAACTTTTGAATAGATTGCTAACAATTTCATAAAGTCCTTATAGAAATCAATTTTCTTCATTAATGGGTATTGTTAGTGGTGCAAGAAGATCTTTATTTGGGGACTATTTAGATCTTCCTTCCTTTCTTCACTTGGGTTTATTTTCTCTCTACTTGAGGGACTTATTCTATTTGGATAAATCTCTTTGTAAATGGTCCCTCATCATAATTATTTTTATTTATTTATCATTAGTTACCCATTTGTAAGATTTTCATCACTTGACATAATTGTTCATTTTCAAGGACCCATATTTTGATCTAGCTAATTTGTATTTAAGGAGGGCGTTAGAGTAGGTTTTCTAATTTTTTAGTTGGTTATTATGTATTTTCTCACACATGTTTAATTTATATTTCATAGTTGTAGTGAGTTAATTATTATAAAGGTGGATGAAATATTTCATGAGTTTATCCCTCACTTATTTTTGGGTTGTTGGAGTTACTTTGATCATTGGCTAGTTTTGTCTTATCCCTTTCTTATATATGCATCAACTTCTATAACTTTTTTTTATTCATATTACTATGATTTTTATTTATGATATTTTACATATAATATATAGTCTCTTAAGTAATTTTTACGTATTTGTTGTATTATTGATACTAACTATGTTATGGTACTCTAATTTTATGATATCTATATGAATAATTTTACTCTCTTCATTCTTTACATTTATGTTTGAGTTGTTTGTTGTTTTAAGTATTAAACAAGTTACAAATAAGACATTTTTATAACTACTTGAAGGTATTTCCAAATTTTTAATGAGAACAACCATTGCCATAGAAACATATATCTTCATAACACATTAATCTTTTTTCTATATAACTAAATTATTTTTGTAGTTTAAAAGATATTGATATGAATAATGTCTTATTTTGTAAAGTTAATTTTACATTTTGATATTTTCTCACTTTGTTAAGAAATGAACTTTATTTTTTTTAATAAACCTATTTTTATTGGAAATTACAAGATACATATAAAAAAATTATATTTATATATTTTTTAAAAAAGTTTAATTTAAGGAAAACATGCATGTATAAAAAATTTCATGTTGTGATGATTTTATAAAAAGTGACTTAAAATTGACAATTTGCATCTAATGAAATCCTTTCAAGTGGTTTGGAGAGAAAAAGGTAGCACATAAAATGCTTAAGGAACATACATATACATGTTGAGAGTACTATAAACTCATGTTAAATCTATTTTTTTTTGTGTTTGAAGACTGGAATATAGTTCCATGCATGAATTATTAAATTAACATATGTCCACAAGTGAGACACACCTCTGTCTTCCACACAGTCACGATTGATTTGAAAGAGTTTGGGCTTAAGTTTTAATTAGAGAAGCAAATAGATCAATGTGAGGACCATAACTATGTGTCTATAACGTATATGTAAACAAATATAAAATGGTGGAGAAAAATAAGATATACATTTTTATCCTTTACAAGTTTGTAAATAAGTTTTGCCTTTTTTAAAAATACGTCTTCTATTTTTAATTTGCATAACAAAAACTAACCATAATCATATTTGTTTTTAACATTTGTACAATAGGAAATGGTGAGCAATGCTACGAGACATATCACTCACAAAATTGTATTGCACATTAAGGAAAGTAAGTATGCTCCTAAAGGCTAACCCTCAAGAAAATTAGATTAGCACAACCCAATATGGATGTAGGGGTGCTAATGCAAGATCTAAATGAGAGTGGAGTCCTAATTGGGGCTCACTTTCCTTAAAGAGTTGTGGAATATGTGGGATTATGATATGTAAATATATAAAAATGAATTGATTCTATGATAAGGAAATGATAACTAGCAAAGCATGATATTAGATCTGATGTGTAAAAGTAAATGCAAGAGAGAAATATGAGGGATGGACTTACCTTGAAAATAAGAAGAGGAGGATTGACTCTCAGATCTGAATTTAACTGCTACAAAGGTGTCAGAATGAGATAAGGATCTGGATTTGGAACTTTGATGCTTGTAACTCCCGATTGTGAAAATCTCAGACCCAAAGGACTATGTTGAGAAATTTGACCTAGTCTAGGACTATGTTGGGAAAGTCAACCTAGTCTTCTCAACTTTGAATCTGGTGAAGCCATAAAGAACTTATAACTGTGTTTGGAACTCTTGAATTTGGCTCTGAAACTCCTAAAACTGCACCTGAACATAGAGAAAAAGGGTAAAATGTTGCAGAAAGGGGATTTCCTTAGTCAAGCCCCCTGTGTAGGAATCAACCTTGAAATGAAATAGAAATTGCATAAAGAAAGTGTTGAAACAAGATAAATGTAAGTATTCAACCTTGTAAGAGAAACCCTTATGGATGGATGTTAGGATCTGATAAATCGACAAGGATGCTTGTTTGAAGAATGTAGAATCAAGGATGTCTTCACCAATGTATAGATCTATGATCACCACTTCTTGGTCAAGAATGCTAATATGTGTGATAACCTCAATGGAGAAGGAGAAGAAAGAAGAGTGAATGTGTGGATCTTCTTGCTAGCTTTGGATCTTCTTTCTATCTTGATAATTCCTCTACTTTTCCATCATGGTAGAGAAACTTGCATCAATTAGAGAATATTACCTTTGCTTGAAGAAGAGAAGACTTGGAGATCTTGAATTGGATGCTTGCCTTCAAATCTTGAATCCAAATCCTCAATTACACAAATTGAATGCTTGAACTTACTTGCACTTGATCAATTGATAGCTTGCATATAGGATGCCAAGTAATTGTATGGATGTCAAAATTAGAGGCCTTCCTATCTTTTTATACTCATTTCATAAATCAATATTGTCAGGCCGACCACAAAGAAAGATCTAAAAGAAACACTCCAACATTGGGCCTGGAGCCCACTTCAAAGCAATGCCCTAGGACTAGGAGAACTTAGTCAACCTATTCTCGACATTGTTTGAAGCTAGCCTGGGTCTAGGGGAGTGTGATGAGTGTCAAGGGAAGATGCGAGAGTCAAGCATAAAGGGCATTCAAACATCGAAATCACCAAAATGGGTCTGAAAGGTCCTAGAGCCTCCAAATATGGGTGCTAACTTTTTAGGATGGTACAACATTTAGAATATATCTAAGTTTTTATATTGTTTCAAAAAATTCTCTTAAATATACATTTAATAACGCAAATTTTATACTATAGATTCAAAATATTATGTATATTTAATCATGTAGACATATATCTATAAAAGCATTGAAATCATTATTCATGTAATCATAAATTTTTTTTCTATTAATATAACAAAAAATAATAATAATTAATTTTTTAAATATTTTAAAATGAAATATAAATAGAATAGAAGACTAAATTGTTTTGATTTTAAGAAAGCTTCAATATTAAGCATATTTAAAATCTATAAATATTAAGATCAACAACCTGCGAAAAATTCATAATCCATAAATAATTTAAATAAACCACTAATACTCATGAAAATAAATTCTCATAAATTATTGTGTCACATAAACTTTAATTTATAAAAGAAGAGTCTTTAATTTTATTTTGTTCTCATCTTTTATGGATAGATCATTACGTACACATGCAATGTGAAAGCTATGTCTCTCATTCATTCCACGACACTTCATGTTTTTGGGCTCCTATAAAACAAAATGAGTTTTGTCATATCACGAATATATAAATTGTATATAAATTATTGTTTGTTTCCGTTTTGAAAAAGCAAAGGATGATAACAACATTATTGGATGGCATCCTTCTTGAATTATTTTGTTTTCATACCTTAAATGATTTGCATTATGTTTAAGGAAAAATGAAGCATTCTTTTTGTTCTACCAATAAAAACAAATAGATGATTCTTTCCAAATATGCATGGACAAATAAATGATTCCTTTCCAAATATGCATGGACAAATAAATGATTCCTTTCTAAATATAAATATGCGTGGAAAACCAATAATATATTTAAGCACTTAATAATAAATAGATGATTCCTTTCTAAATACCGATGAAAAATCAATAATATATGCAAGTACTTCAATAATAAATGAGTTAGGATTAGATTGATTAAGTACAATAATGGAATTTATTTGAATATTTGATGAAGGTATATTATAGTAAATGTTGTGAGTCAATTCATTAGTTTAATTAGTATTTTTATGATGTTAAATAAATACTTTAAATTTTAATTTATTCAAATCTATTATTTTAATTTACTTTTATGATTGCAATTTTAAATCTATTTTTAAATCTGTACACCAAAGATTTAATGCTAGGATTTTTTTTTACTTTAGTATGTGTGATCTTTACTAGGTAATTGTGGTGTTTTAAAACTCCTTTAGTGTAAGGGAGTTCTAGCTTTGTTAGCAACTTAGACAAACCAATTAAATAGTTGTAAAATATGGATTCAATATATCAAACAATCATATAAGTTGATGCCTAAAATGATGCAAATAAAAGATAAAATGATAATGATTTGATCATTCTCTCTATAATGATATAAAGTGAGAAATAGTTCTGAATGATAATTTTAATTAGATATCAATGGATTGGATTTAGTCCATAAATACAACACCTTAGGAAACAAGTTAATGATTTACTTGGTTCATAATAGATAATAGCTTATTGGAGGGAGATAGGACGAGCCAATATTATATTTGTGATTTGTAATTATAGTAGCCACTTCCACATTCATCTAAGTTGGAATAATTCTACAACTACAAAAATGATATAAGTTAGGGAATGTATGAATTGAAGGTCAAGACTAGTGTATAGGAATGTCTATAATTTAGACTAGTTTAGGTTTAGCTTATTTGTCAACTTTCACACTAGAATATACCATGTGTATTCTAAGCATTGCATAAATAATAATTGATCAAAGTGTGTCCAAAATAAAGGGGAAAAGTGCAAGGCATGTGATTTTTACCATTACAAACACACACAATATAATTAACAGAGTGTACTAATAACACATCAATAATGAACTTTTACTTGCTAATAGAGTAGAGAAAAATAAAAATTAAGCATTTATTTCTAGGTATGTAATTACTTTATACTAATGTGAATAAGGAAGAAATAAATTAAGAATGAAGAAATTATACATATTTATTGTAATCACCTGAAAATGGACAAGATTAATTCAAGTGAGCAAACAAGGCAAAGTCAAAGCAATAAAATCAAATCAAGCTAAAATCAAAGTAAAATTGCAATCAAGTCATAATCCAAATTTAATTTAGAATCAAAAGCCATTAAATCAATTTAAATCTAATAAATCATGATAAATCAATAAATTGTGCAATTAATCTAATTAATTGTATAGTTCATTTTAAATCAAATCAACCCATTTAAGGGGTACACATGGCTAAACAAATTAAATAAATTCAATTATTAAATTGCTATTTTCCCAATGGCAAATGCATTTTCCCAAATCCTTATTTTCCCCCAACACCACATGGGAGGGAAATGCATCAACCAATGGGAAATAAGGATTGGACTCACATGGATCAAGCTCAAAATGAATCTCAATCACACATAAGGTGAGAGCATCTTGGCCGCCCATTTTGTCTCTTTGTCCCAAGCTTTGAGGACAATTCATTTAAATTGTCTCCAAAGGTGGAACCATGGACTTAACCTCAAATCAACCTTGATAAACTCAACTCCACCCCCTACCCTTGCCAAAATCTATAAAAGAAAGGCATAAATTAATCAATTATCATCCACAAATCGGAGAATAGCATCAAACCTCTTGTAATTTTGAGCTAGAAAGGCAAATATAGTACTAATTAAGGCTTAATTTCTTTTGGAATTGAATTCTTAGTTTGCTTATCATTTAAATTCTCATTTTAGAGCTGTCACTAATGGAAGCTTCCTGAGAGCTTTGCATTAGCAAATCTAAATAGAGGTCCATAGAGTGCTTTTTGTCTTCATTTGCTTAAATTAGTTTGCTATTTGTCGTAATTTAGTTATTTTATTCATTTATTGACAATACTAACTCTATGAAGGTGCTTTTCGCAACACACAAAATGACGCCCATGACAGGGCCTTAGGCCTCATTCTTTTCAAAATTTAGAGAAATCATTTTTTTTCTTGCATATTCTTATGTTTTTCTCTGTTTTACACATTCTACAATGCCTCTGATAGTTTCTACAGTGCTTACAATCATTTATGCAGTGCATATGAGGTCTGAAACAACACATCCATGATAAAGTTTTGCACCTTTACACAGCCAAACAACATGTTTAATCTTTATAATATCCTATCTACTTCTCTTTTAGCGTGCATATCCTGACTACGGAGCACATTCGAAGGATTCTACTGCCTTTTTAATGTTTTCTTTAAGCACATTTACTTATTAAAACAACGCTTTCAATTTCTATTTCTGCGCTTTCAATTTGTTCTGCAGTGCTTTCAATAAATTTAACAGTTTGTTTAATTAGTTCTGCAACACTTTTGACTGAATTTAAATTTTACAAAATCAAACTATCGGGAAATTAATTTTCTGTGGTTTCAGGATGACAGGTCATAAAAAGATTAAAAATCTAGAGACCAAATATAATCGAGAAGATAAAGCCTTGGCTAAACAGATCAAAAGTGAAAACATAGAAAACATCAAACTCACTTTGGAGAATTCACAGCAAGAAGGTGAGGTATACAAACGATATTTACAAGTTGTAGAAGCTTATAAATCAAAATTTGTATCCTTAAATTGGATTTACATGCCTTAATCATTTTTTGTCAAATTTGAAAAATAACGTTTAGATTTCAATTTCTCCTTATTTTCTTCATTTTGCTTGTTTGTGTTGACTAACTTTTCAAAGAGGAGGCAAATAAGAAGGAACGATCGCCACTATGTGAGTCAAAATCATGGAAAAATCCATTAAAAATGCCCCTAGCCTTTGCTAGCTTCAAATCAGGTAAGCCTAAACTTGGTCAATTCTTACTTAAATTGTGGCCTTGTGATTTTTGTCAAAATCTAGTAATTAAACCAACATAAAGGATAAATCAAACATTTAATCAATAACCCCTTGTTTGTGGAGGACAGTAGAAATACTCAATTCCCATTAGTTAGTGGGTTTGGATAACAGAACATTATTAATTATGCTTGGGAGGCAAGGATAGATAGGGATATGCTCTTCACCTTTTGATGAATCAAACTCTTAAAACCTATTTCTTAAATCCATTTATTGCTTTACAAATGAACATGCTAGATCTTTAGTGGGCTCGCCTCCCGAGATTTGCCTTAACGAGGCCAATGAGAGGGACAACCCAAAATGGGATACAATTGCCTTTTTTGCAATAATCTGACCCACTATAAAAAGAAAGATATTCATCCTTAATGGGGTTGATGACAAAAGGATATTAAGCTTCAAACTTCCTCAAGTAGTCCTTCGTGATTGCACAAAACTCCAATATAATGGTGGTGGGAAGCCTCCTAATTTTTGGGGGATGAAACTTAATGTCCATTTTGAATGGAATCTTGATTAAATACCTTGTTAACTTAGAAAGCCTACCTTGTAAAGCCATACTTACGAACCAATTTGACAACTAGGTAGATTTCTTGAAGTTGCTTATCGTGAAAAACCCATGATAACATTTGAACATATTCAAACACTTTTTGTGTAGAGGGTTTAAAAAGAACAAGTGTATTTGTGGTTTCTTTGTTTGAATATACATAGAACAAGTGAGAAACATCCATTTTGCAAAATCATCTTACACTTTTAATATGTTCATAAAAAGAACAACCACCCAGTTTGGGGAAAATAGTTTCAAATCAAACCTTTGTTGATGCCAGTTTCTACATGATCTCACAGACTTAAACTATCTTTACTAGAAGACAAAACTTGCATAGCAAGAGAAGTTCCCGAATTTGAATCTCAAACTTCTTTCATAAATCACAACCTAGAGGATAGTCTCCCAAACCTTTTTGAAAAGAGAGTTGACCAAATGGATAGAGACACAACAAATCGTGATTACCTTCATGGGGGATACAATGAAGAGAAAGGAACAACAAATCATGAACACATTAACCGAGCAAACCATGGGCCTAAAGAAACAACTGAAGACAAAGCCAATAGGGTGGCCCAAGACCTTGAGTTCCTTGAGGTTATGGATATACTTATAGAGAGAAATAAGGAAAGACATTTCCTTAACTTAGCCCAAGTAGGGGTAAAACTTCCTCATGACTATGATGTCACAACACTTAAGAAAGATGAGGAAGAAGATAATCCTATAGGTGCTATGAATAAACAATTAAAAATGTTTCAAGCATAAATCGACATAATGAAGAAAGTGGCCGAACCTAAGCCATTTTCCATCGAGGCTTTATGACCATTTCCCTTTGATAAGAACTTGGTTATGGAACCTTTCCCGCTTAATGTGGTCTTCCCCAAATATGATAAATATACGGGTAAATCCACAAGACCATCTTAGATAATTTTATGCTGTGAGTATTTAATTCATGCACGACAACACATATTTAATGAGGTTATTTTCAAGGAGTTTAGGAGGCCAAGCCATGGAATGGTTCTCCAAACTTCCACAAGGGATCAAAACATTTGAGGAATTAGCTTCAAAATTTGTGACTCATTATTCCTATAACATAGAGCATGAAATCACCATGCTTAATCTATGCGATATTAAACAATGAGATGGTGAGTCTTTTGTTGGGTTTCTCCAAAGTTGGAGAATAGTCTTCTCACAATATCCGTGAAGCATACCCGAAAAAGAAAAGATGGAAATATTTATGAATAATATAAATATAGAGATGTACTATAGGCTCCAACTTCAATGTCCCCCTACATTTGAAAATATCATAAAAAATGGGATCAAAATTGAAGAAGTGTTGGTTAAAAGAGGTGAAATCAAATTATTCAAAGATAATAAAACCTATACCAACTCCAACAATACTAATAACTCTAATTATTATAATAATAAAGGATCCAACAATCACAATGATAAACAAAGACTATGGTTGAAAAACACCAATAAAAATCTTGTGAATGATGGAGTTGTGGAAGCACACAACTTGTAGGCTACCTCCTTTAATTTATCAAATAGGTCAAAACCAACGTATAATGTCAACCAAAAGACCAAGGCTCCTGATAATAACAACAACACCAACACTAAAAACAACAACAATACCAACAATCCCTTCAATAATTCCAATATCAATAAACCTAAACCATTCTTTGCCACATATCAAAAAAGGAAATTCACATTTCTAGGTGAGCCTTTGGAAAATGTATTAAGGACTTTAGTGGCCAAAAAAATCATTATTCTACCCAAATCAAGGCCATACGAACCACAAGTCAAGACAACCTGGTGGAATAATTCTCATCATTGCAAATATCATCGCAACAAGGACATAAAATGAATGAATGTATGAAATTAAAACACCTTGTCCAAGATCTAATCGATGATGGAACTATAAAAGTGGAAGGGCCTCAAAATAATGAGGATCATACAGATTTTCAAGAACCCTTTCCTAAACCATGAAAAGGAAGAAGCATCAAATACCAATCACAACAATAAAAGGGGAAATGAAAAGGTAAATTTCACCCATACTTATGATAACACCATTAATGCTTTAAGTGGTGATGAAAACACAATAAATGTGATTGTGGTAAAAGAAAAGCCAAGGGAGGAAACATCTAATGTTGTAACTAGGGGGAAAGCATCAAATATCACTCTATTAGGAGGTTCCCCAAGAATTATCTTACCTAATTAGACATCTCCATCTTCAAAGAAATACAATTTGGTGGACCAATTGCAAAGAACCCCTGCTCAAATCTCTGTCCTAGAATTTCTCAAACTTTCACCAACTCATAAGGAGATTTTGGAAAAAGGAGATTTTGGAAAAAGCCCTTGTGGAGACTAATGTGCCTTTGAATTTGGATGTGGATAAGTTCCAAAACATGGTAGGTCATCTTATTGTGCCCCATTGTCCATCCTTCTCAAAACAACATGATATGTCCTTGAATCACATGCAAAATCTACCTTTGCATATAGAAGTTTTGATCCACAAGCATAGGGCGAAGAGAGTCCTCATTGATGGGGGAGCCAGCCTAAATATTTGTACCTTAAACCTGGTTAAAGCCCTAGGATTTTTTGAGGAATCTATTGACCCAAAGAAGAAAATAACTTTTAAAGCTTACGATGATGAAGAAAGAACCTCTAAAGGTGTATAGTACTCACCATTAGAGTTGGCCCAATGCAAAAAGAGACCATTTTCCAAGTCCTAGATCTAAAATTGACCTACAATATTCTATAGGAAGGCCATGGATCCATGAAATGTAGGCAGTACCTTTGACATATCATCAATGCCTCAAATTTCCGTACATGGGACAAGAAGTCATGGTAAGTGGGGATTCAAATCCTTTCCAATATTGCAATAACATGAAACCTATAAATGATTCCTTAGTCCCACATAATGTAGAAGGATCTATGTCCCAAAGAATAGAACAAGGAAAAATCTCAAAGGATCTTCCATCCTTGAAAGGCAAAGAAAAGGAAGAAAAAGATGTTGTTGTTGAAAATCATTAAGTTCCCACTAACTTAACTACATCGACTAAAGGAAAGGAGAAAGTTAGTGAGGAAATTACCCATGGTGAAAAAGAAGAAGATCAAGCTAGATCTATTTAAATTTACACCAAGGATTCCCATTATCAAAAGATGGATCACATGATGAAGAATTTTGAGAAGCAATGCTAAATTAAACAGAAAGGTGTAGGTGAATACTCCTTATCTATGATGGATCTACCATTATCTCCCAAATCCCATGGAAGACCATCTAGCCTACATGTACCCCATAAATACAATGACCAATTTGTAAGGGAAAGTACTTCTTCATCCATGGATGAAGAAGATAATGAAATCTTAAATTGGCTATATAAGGATGAGGAGTCAAGTGCCCATGAAAAATGCATTCAAAACATAAGCATTCCCACTCATCAATATGGAAAGGGATTTCAAATAATGCAGAAGATGGGATATAAAGGACAAGGGCCTTTAGATACAATAAACGAAGGACTAATTGAACCCATTGAAATGTCATGGAGAAATAGTAAGGAGAAATTGGATTGGGGTACCTTGAACAAGGGTACACTCAAAAGAAACATCCCTTGGTTTATGATCAAATCTTGCAACTAGGTTCCCAAAGTGATGAAGATTCAAACAATTGGGAATGAGATTCATTGTCAAGTGAATCATGCCAAGACAAAGAAGTTGATGTCATCCATAATTATACTCCTAGCAAGGGAAAAGAACAAACTTCAAGATCAAATTAGAATCAAGCTTCAAGTTCTAGCCAAGTGGTCTTAGATAATGTGCCCAATCAAGAAGTCAAAGAAAATCAATGGGTAGGAGAGCCTTATGTTCCATCATGGAGACCTACTAAAGGGGAATCTAACACTATATTTAATCCAAGAGATATTTACCCATTAGAAACCCAAGAGGATTCGAGTGAGGAAGATTTTGACCCTAGTTCTCTAGAACACCTAGAAGAGGCACATATCATAGATGTGAGCGATAAAATGTTTGAACCTTCCAATGAGGTCATGTCCTTAAACCCTATCGAACCAAACCAAAACATTGATCCCTTGTCCCTTATCTATCTAGAGCTCATTGAATGGGATTCCATCAAACCTACCATCATCCCCATATTCTTGAATGATAACTTGGTTTCCCAATACATCAATACAATTGAACCTTCTTCTACCATGGAATATCAAGAAGAAGTGACAAAGGGAAGTATGCAACCTTTTAGTTCAGTTAAAAGTGAAAAAAATAAAAAAATAAAAATTGAAAGAATCTAATGTTGAAAACCACATTGTGGCAACATTAGATCAAAAAGAGAAAGAAATAAAGAGTGTTTCCAAAGGTGAAAACTCAACAAAGGCACCTAAGGAAGAAGGGTTGGATACTTTTCCCAAATACTATGAGGATAGATCATCTATCCTAATTGAACCAATGGAGAAAGTGAACATTGGGTTAGAATCAGAACCAAGGATCATCCATTTGGCGGCATCCCTACCAAGTAAGGAAAGAGAGGATTTCATAAAAAATTTCAAAGTAAGACAAATCAATTTTGCATGGTCATACGATGATATGCTCGGACTAGATGCGAATCTAATCATACATCATTTGAATATCAAAGAGGGAGCAAGGCTAGTCAAACATAAACTAAGAAAGATGCATCCACACATAGCACTGCTTGTGAAGGTGGAGTTAGAGAAATTACTAAAAGTGGGGTTCATAAGAGCCATTGATTATGCTGAGTGGATTTCAAATATTGTGCCTATTTCCAAAGTAGACAAATCTATCAAAATTTTCATGAACTTTAGAGATCTTAATCTTGCATGTCCAAAAGATGATTTTCCTCTACCAAGCATAAAAACCATCGTAGATCTAACAATAGAACATTCAATGTTCTCACTTATGGATGGGTTTAGTGGCTATAATCAAATTAAGATAGCCCTTGAGGATCAAGACAAAATGACATTTACATGCACGTGGGGGACATTCTGCTGGAATGTTATGCCCTTTGGTCTCAAGAATGCTGGAGCAATATATCAGAGAGCCATGATGACCATATTTCACGACATGATGCACAAGTTCCTAGAGGAATATGTAGATGGAATCCTTTCTAAATCACACTCAAGGGAGGAACATCTACCCATCTTAGAAATAATATTTACAAGATTGGAGCAATTCAAAGTAAGGTTAAATCCAAAGAAATGTGAATTCGATGTACAAGCAGGAAAGCTATTAGGATATATAGTTTCAACCAAAGGAATAGAGGTAGACCCAGCCAAAGTAAAGGCAATCATAGAAATTGGGGCACTTCAAAGCATAAGTCAAATGAGATCACTTAAAGGTAGGATTCAATCTATCAGAAGGTTCATATCCCAATTAGCAGAAAAATGCCACACTTTTAATCAAATCCTTCACAAGGACACAATATTTAGGTGGGATGAGAAATATAAAGAATCATTCACATTATTAAAAAAAAACCTTATGAATCCACCTAATTTGATGCCACCAATAAGAGGAAAGCCCTTACTTTTATACATCTCAGCGACATAACATGCATTAGGGACACTCTTGGCTCAAGAGGATGAAGCTAGAAAAGAAAAGGCCATATACTATATAAGTAGATCTTTGGTGAAATATGAGTTGAACTACACATTTATTGAAAGATCATGTTTGGCCGTAGTTTTTTCTTCCCAAAAACTATGCCATTATATGTTATCTCACAAAATATGACTCAGTAAAAATTGATCCCTTGAAATATCTTCTCAACAAAATAGCCTTGAATGGTAGGTTGGCCAAATGGGTCATGGGTCTAAGTGAGCTTGACATAGAGTATGTGGATCGAAAAGATATCAAAGGCCAAGTAATAGATGATCAACTAGAAGAGGCACCATTAACAGATGAACATCCAATCCACGTAGAATTTCCAAATTTTGAAATAATCAATGTTGAAGCAAAAACCTGGAAATTATATTTTGATGGTTCCTATACACAACATGGGTCAGGAGCAATGATACTATTAATTACTCCTTAAGGGTCTACAATTAAAAAATCATACAAGCTATTATTTCCATGCACAAATAATATAGCTGAGTATGAAGCATTGGTCATCGGCATAAAGTTGGCATTAGAATGGAAGGTAATAGAGCTAGAAATCTATAGAGATTCCCAACTGGTTATTAATAAAATCAATGATGAGTATCAGACTAAAGATGATAAGTTGATACCTTATAAGAACATGATTGATAATATCAAAAAATAATTCACTCTAATCACATTTGAGCAAGTGTTGAGGGATAAGAATAAAGCAGCAGATGCAATGGTTACATTGGCATCACTACTCCAAATGCTAGATCAAAATGATAGATATGAATTCATGGTAGAAGAAGTTGGAAAACCCGTGTTTGACCCTTCCCATCCTCACACCATTTTCTTACTAGTGGGAGATGACTCACCCTGGTATGGAGCCATTTACACATACTTAAAAGACCAAATCTTACCCATGGACCAAACCAAAAATCAAAAGAAAAGTTTTATACAACAAGCCTCTCACTATACCCTAGTATTTGACATGTTGTATTGCAAGAGCCTAGATGGAATGCTTTTAACATGTCTAGAGAAAGAGGAATTAACCATATCCTTACAAGAAATCCACGAAGGAATTTGTGGGTTGCATTCAAATGGGTTAACCCTAGCTAAGAAACTTCTTAGGATAGGATATTTTTGGCCTTCTATGAAAAAAGACTTCTGTCACTTTGCAAAAATTTGTCATAAATGTCAATACCATGGTAACTTAATCCATGTTCCTGCACAAGAACTCCATCCTATGATTACACCTTGGCCCTTTTATGAATGGGGTTTGGATTTGATAGGTATGATTTATCCACCATCAGCAAATGGTCATAAATTCATCATTACTGCAATAGAATATTTTACCAAATGGGTGGAAGCTATACCCTTATCCACTACCATAGGAAAGAAAATATCCATGTTCATATTAAACTACATAATTTGTAGATATGGTGTTCCTCATCCCATCATAACAGATAATGCAAAACATTTCAAGAACAAATATTTGAAAGAACTATGTACAAAATTTCATGTGGTACGTCACTCATCTTCAATATACTACCCACAAGGTAATGGACAAGCAAAAGATACAAACAAGAACATCTTAAAAATATTGAAGAGGACCATGGATAATTTAGGTAGAGATTGGCACATTCAAATAAACCCTACTCTATGGGCTTATATGACAAGCATTAGTACACCAATAGGAGCTACGCCATTCTCACTAGTTTATGGAGCAGAAGTAGTTTTGATGAACTACAACTGATTGAATATCTGAATGAACTGAAGAAATAGTGATTAGAGATCACCAAGCTACTGAAATGATATGTAAGATGAATAAATCAGTCAATATGTTGTCATTGATGTCAACTAGTTTTGACTGTACTTATCATGTTAGTTACAAACATTTGAACATCTGTTGAAGGAAGAAAAGATGAAGAATCAAGATATCTACATGAGGAAAATATGGATATGGAAGATAAGGATAAGGTAAACATTGGGTAACTTATTGATGAGTCTATGGCTTTATATTGTTGACTTGAGCATGTTACATTAATCTATTATGAAGAAGAGACTTGAATTTGAACAAGTCAATGTGGTCAGAAATTGAAGATTTATGTATACACCGAGCCAGTGCAGTGTATACCGAGAGACAGTATTAACCAAGCTAGTTAGCTAGTTATCACCGACGCATTTCTATATTAACCGAGTATGGATGAAAACATTAAATGCTAAGAACAACAGAATGAATTTGATGAGATGGAAATTGTTATGATTTTGAGGTTAAGGATAAAGTTAGTTATGAGATCCACGATAGACAAAATTTAGAGATGATCTAAAGGATGAGATTGAAACATGTTAATAACACATTTGCCGAGGAAGGTTTAAGTGGCAAAATGGATGAAGGAGATTAAGAGGCAAAATCTAATGGATGATATGAAAATGTTTTACTTGTCTATATAAGAGATATGAGTTTCATTATTGAAACATTCCGGAAAGAAGGAGACTGCAGATATCTCATGTGAAGACTATATTCACACATGCTTGATCAAAATGGTTATTGACAAACTGAGCTACAGACATTACCGAGCATCAAAGAACTATTTACCGAGTGAAAGTAAGTTGAGAAATATTGAGGAAGTGAAATTGATTAATGATCAGAGGATTTTATGGGATTAGCATAGATCTGAATATTTTCAATTGAGTTGTATTTGAATCATATCAGTACTGTATCAGTTTAACCATTGATTTAGAAAATCTCTTAACCAAGTGGACTTAGTAGTCTTATTGTATTACCCTATGACATTCGTTGAATGTAAAGTGTTATCTTATTGACCCCATAGTGAATGCTGGTCAAAAGTTAACTATTAGTGATAAATCCTCTAACCAGGTCACACCTAACAGTGTGCATTGTAACCTTTAACAGGGTTGGCTCTTCACCGAGCTCACTTTAGAAGAGTGAATTATTTTGGGTTACCGGTCCCAGGTGGTTTTTCCCTTAGCAGGATTTCCACGTTAAATCATTGTGTTATGTGTTATTTGTTATGATTGTTTTTCTATCATACTTTATATATTGCATAGTTGATTTAGTTGGTAATCACAGTTGGATAATTACTAGTAATCAATAATATGGACAGACAGATTGATATTTTATGTTATCGAGCTGCATAATTTGTTGGAATTATTTTGTAAGGTACATCTTAGTATTTGGGACTATAGGATAACTGATCTAACTAATTCACCCCTTTCTCAGTTATTCTAACAATTGGTATCAGAGCATATTGGTTTCTTGGAAGAAATTTTTAAGGACTTGAGCAGAAAGATCACAAGATGTATAAGAGGGAAGTGCCGAAGTTGAACAAAGATAACTTTACAACATGGAAAAGCTGGATGAGGCTTCACATATATGGAATTAGAGAATATTCTATAACTTTACTGGGCAATGGCTACTTACAACCAAATGTTGGACCTTTGACTCTTGACATGAACACAATATTACTATGATAGAGATTGTTGTTGGTCTATCTGATGCTGAATTTGAAGATGTCAATAATTGCACTACAATGAAGAAAATGTGGGAGAAAATTTCTATAGGTCATGGTGGTGATGTGAATGTGATGAGAGCTAGAGCTAAAATCTTGAGAGGTAGATTTGATGACATGAAGATGAAAGAAGGAGAGAACATCACATAATATTCAAACCGAATCAAAGAGGTAGTCAATGCTATCTGAGGAGCAGGAGGTACCACTGATGAAGATATTGTGGTAAGTAAGATACTGAGAACCTTGTTGCCTATCTATACAATCAGAATATCTGATATTCATGAAATGAGCTTTGCACCTAATTTCACTCTTACTCTTGATAGTGTGATTGGAAAGTTAAATTTTTTTGAGCTGAACAATTTTGATAATAGTGTTGTACCAAGTGTTGAGTCTGCTTTTATGTCATCTCTTAATATTGGTAAATATAGTAGTAAGAATAATATAAGGAATGAAAGTGATAGTAATACTGAAGATGAGCTTGATCTTGAAGCACTTATGGCCCGAAGACTACAGAAAGGTAAAGGAAGATATAAGGGAAAGTTACCTTTAGCTTGTTTTAACTATAAAGAGGTTGGCCATATTACTGCTAGATGTCCTAATAGGAAAGAGGAAGATAAGACAATGATTGATCTGATGATGGAAAGTTTGGCAGAAGGAATAATAGAGGAAATTGACACTACAACAGAGACAATTGAGATTACAAAGATAAAGGAAAAAAGGCATGTTACCTTGTTGGAGAAGATGACACCGACACCGACACCGACACCGACACCGACACCGACACTGACACTGACAGTGATGATGATATTGAAGTAGTATTTGTTGCAATGAAAGATGATTTAGAAGAGGAGGAAAGGTATGCAGAAACAACACTTATTTCTAAAGTTAGTAAGAATGATACTTGGATCATTGATAGTGGTTGTACACATCACATGACTGGTGATGAAGATAAGTTTGATCATCTTGAGCATTATAATGGAGGATTAATGAAAATGGGAAATGATACACCTTGTATGGTAAAAGGAAAAGGGTCTATTCTATTGAATGATAAAATTAGATGCAATAATGCATACTGGGTAAAAGGACTTAATTGCGATTTGTTGAGTGTAGCATAGCTGAATAACTCAGGTCACCGAGTTGCATTTGAAAGAAAGAAGGTGAAAATAGAAAGCTTGTTGGAATTGGAGGACAATCAAAAGGTAATTTATTCTATCTTGACAATGATGAAGCTTCTTGTTTATTGGTGAAGAATGAAGATGCATGGTTATGGCATAAGAGGTTATGTCATGTAAAATTTGCTAAAATGATTAAGATCAGTAGAAAGAGAAAAGTTAGAGGATTGCCTAGTCTAACCAAACCTGATCATGTTATGTGCCATCAATGTCAGAAAGGAAAGATGACCAAATCTAGTTTTAAAAGTAAGGAATATTCATCTAAATATATTTTGGAGTTGATACACACCGAATTATGTGGTCCTATGAGAACTCAAAGCTACTATGGTGATAGGTATTTTATTTTTTTTGTTGATGACTATTCTAGATTGATGACAATTATGTTCTTAAAAGAAAAAATATGAGGCATTCAAACTGTTGAAATGGTATAAGGCTAAAGTTGAAAAAGAAACTGGAAAAGAATTGAAATGCTTAAGGTATGATAGAGGAGGTGAGTTTGTTTATGATGAATTCACTAATTTCTGTAATGAGCATGAAATCAAAAGGTAGGTTTCTGCACCTAGAACACCACATCAGAATGGAATTGCGAAAAGGAGGAACTGATCTATTGTTGATTGTGCTATAACATTGATGATTGATAAATTTTTTGCACATATGTACTATAGAGAGGAAATTAGCACAACAATATACACCCTGAATCGAGTTCAATTGAAGAAAGACACAAACAAGACACCTTATGAGTTATGGTTTGGATACACACCGAGTGTAAGTTATTTCAGAATCTTTGGTAGTAAGTGTTATATTCTAAAAGATGATAGGAATTGTAAATTCGGCTCTAAAGGTGATGAAGGAATATTTTTAGGATATTCTACTAAGAGTAAAGATTATAAATGTTTGAACAAGGCTACTAATAAAATGATGGAAAGTGCTAATGTTAGAGTTGATGAGTGTGTTGAAAAGAATGATGAAAAAATCATGAAAGAATCAGAAGACTATGGTAGGTTTACTTATGTTGAAGATCCAACATATCTACTGAAGTCATAGGCTGAGTCTATTGAGTATCAGAAAAGTGCTACCAAGAATCAACAAATACAAATAGAGAATCAGGAAGAAGCTATCGAGAAGGAAAATGAACTTGAACCAAATGATGAGCAGAGAAGAGATCAAGTGCTAGCAAGATTTGTTAGAAGACACCATCTAGAGAATTAAATCATTGGAGATAAGCAAGTTGGCATGATGATTCAAAGTAAGTTGAGACAAAATACATGCTTAGTTTGTGAGTTTGAACCTAAGAATGTTAGGGATGCACTTGAAAATAGGAATGGATCAATGCTATGAATGAGGAAATTGAACAAATTGAAAAGAATACGACATAGACATTAGTACCTAGACCAAAAGATAAAAATGTTATTGGTACTAAATGAATTTTCAGGAATAAGTTAAATGAAAATGGTGAGGTCACTAGGAATAATGCAAGACTTGTTTGCAAGGGATATGCACAAGAAGAAGGTATTGATTATGAAGAAACCTTTGCACCTATTTCTAGACTTGAAGGAGTTCATATATTACTTGTATATGCTGCACAAAAGGGATTCAAAGTATATTAAATGGATGTGAAATCAACTTTTTTGAATGGAATTCTTGAGGAGGAGGTCTACATAGAAGAACCAGAAGGTTTTGTTGACCAGAATCAGAAGACCATGGTATGTAGACTACACAAAGCTTTGTATAGATTGAAGCAAGAACCAAGGGCATGGTATGAGAGACTACATGCTTATCTTATCAGTATTGGATTTGTAAGAACTAGTGAAAACTGTAATTTGTACATGAAAGGAGAATCTGATGATAATATTTTGATTGCTGAGATATTTGTTGATGATATAATCTTTGGAGGACAAGATTTGAATTGAAAATCTTTTTCTCATGAAATGAGAAAGGAATTGGAGATGTCTATGTTTTGAGAGATTAAATTCTTTCTAAGTTTGCAGATTATACAACAGAAAGATGAGATTTTCATCACTCAATCAAAATACATTAAAGTGTTAAAAACTTTTGGCATGGAAGATGCAAAACCAGTAGGAACACCGATGGTAACTGGATGTAAATTGACAAAGGGTGATGAATCTATAGAAGTAAATTAGACTCTGTACCAATCTATGATTGGAAAACTAATGTATGTTGTACACAGTAGGCTTGATATTGCAGATGTTGTTGGGATTGTGGCAAGATTTTCTGCCAATCCTAAAGATTCACATACGGTTGCAGTTAAAAGAATTTTGAGATACTTGAAGAAGACATAAGACTATGGTTTATGGTACACATTGGAAGGCAAATTTGAACTCAGAGTTTACACCGATGCAGATTGGGATGGAAACATAGATGACCGGAAGAACACAACAGGTGGAACATTATTTTTAGGGGAAAGGCTTGTGACTTGGATAAGCAAGAAACAAGCATGCATTTCTCAGTCTATTGTTGAAGAAGAGTATGTTGCTGCTACTGCAAATTGTTCAAATATTGCTTGAATTAGAAAAGTGTTGGAAGGAATGAATGAGGTAATCACTGACCCGATGATTATATATTGTGACAACACTAGTGCTATAAATAACTCCAAAAATCCTGTGATGCATTAAAAAACAAAGCATATATCTATTAAGTATCACTACTTAAGGGAACAAGTTCAAGAGAAGTAGGTGAAACTAGAATTTGTAACATCTAAGGAACAAATTACTGATATCTTTACCAAACCCTTACTGAAGGACACATTTGAATATTTGAGGACTATACTTGGGGTCCGTCCCCTGTCTATCGGTCACTGAGGTGATCTGGAGGTCACATCAACCTATACTTATCAGAAGATCATTCATATTGATGAACATGGCTCACACTTTGGATTTTTTCTAAGGTTGTGAAAGATTGTAGAAGCTAGAATAGAAGTTTGTTTATTAGTACACTGAAGGTATCTATTATGAACCGAACAACAGAGAATTACTTGGCTGCTGAAGAGTTGTTTGTATATTTTCTTTGGCATTGTTGTCAAAGGGAGAGAAGATTAGAGAGAGAATGAATATGAAAAATCAGTTAGTGAGAACACAAACAGAGATAGATTTCAAAAAGGGAGAGACTTGAATATCTATTGCTGAGAACAAAAAAATAATTTGAGAACTAAAAAGATTAAATCCGCAGGGAGAGTCTGCATGTAATGCTATTTTATTTTGTAGTGATTAAACATATTAAATATCAAGCTAGGGAGAGCTTACCGAGCTACAATATTTACTTACATAGTTGTAGAATACATGTTTGGTATGCGTAAGACATATTTTCATATTGCTTGTGTTGCCATCAATGCAAAATGGAGAAATTGATGAACTACAACTGATTGAATATCTGAATGAACTGAAGAAACAATGATTAGAGATCACCGAGCTATTGAAATGATATGTAAGATGATTAAATTAGTTAATATATTGTCATTGATGTCAACTAATTTTGATAGTACTTATCATGTTAGTTACAAACATATAAATATCTATTGAAGGAAGAAAACATGAAGAACTGAGATATCTACATGAGGAAAAGATGGATATGACAGATAAGGATAAGGTAAATATTGGGTAACTTATTGATGAGTCTATGGCTTTATATTGTTGACTTGAGCATGTTATATTAATATTATGAAGAAAATATTTGAATTTGAACAAGTCAATGTGGTGAGAAATTAAAGATTTCTGTATACACCGAGCCAGTGCACTGTATACCAAGTGACAATATTAACCGAGCTAGTTAGCTAGTTATCACCGACACATTTCTATATTAACTGAGTATGGATGAAAACATTAAATGCTAAGAATAGCCGACTGAATTTGATGAGTTAGAAATTGTTATGATTTTGAGGTTAAGGATAAAGTTAGTTATGAGATCCATGGCTGACAAAATTTAGAGATGATCTAAAGGATGAGATTGAAACATGTTATTGAAACATTTGCCAAGGAAGGTTTAAGCAAAAAAACGGATGAAGGAGATTAAGAGGCAAAATCTAATGGCTGATATGAAAACATTTTACTTGTCTATATAAGAGATATGAGTTTCATTATTGAAACATTCCAAAAAGGAGACTGTAGAGATTTTGAGTGAATATTGTATTCATGCATGCCTGATCAAACTGGTTATTGAGAGAACTAAGTTGCAGACATTACTGAGTGTTAGAGAACTATTTACCGAGAAAATAAGTTGAGAAATATTGAGGAAGTGAAATTGATTAATGATCAGAGGATTTTATGGGTTTAGCATAGATCTGAATATTTGCAATTGAGTTTTATTTGAATAAGATTAGTACTGTATTAGTTTAACCATTAATTCAGAAAATATCTTAACCGAGTGGACTTAAGAGTCTTATTGTATTACCCTATGACATTCGTTGAATGTAAAGTGTTATCTTGTTGACCCCATAGTGAATGCTAGTCAAAAGTTAACTATTAGTGATAAATCCTCTAACCATGTCACACCTAACAGTGTGCATTGTAACCTTTAACAGGGTTGGCTCTTCACTGAGCTCACTTCAAAAGAGTGAATTATTTTGGGTTACCGGTCCCAGGTGGTTTTTCCCTTAGCAGGGTTTCCATGTTAAATCATTATGTTATGTGTTATTTGTTATGATTTTTTTTCTATCATACTTTACATATTGCATAGTTGATTTAGTCTGTAATCACAGTTGGATGATTACTGGTAATCAGTAAATTGGATAGACAGATTGATATTTTATGTTACTGAGCTGCATAATTTGTTGGAATTGTTTTGTAAGGTACATCTTAGTATTTAGGATTGTAGGGTAATTGATCTAATTGATTCGACCCCCCTCTTAGTCTTGAAGTCAATCTGAGGACCCTAGAGGGACCTCTCAACCTGTACACGAGCATAAAGAGCTAAACCCTGAGGCATCCCCTGTATCTGACCAAACTGTTGTAGAACTCTATGGAAGCAGAATCTCTCAATCACCAATGGCATCTGCCCTATCATCCAATGAGGCATGCACATATATGGTAGCTCTACTGAATCCTCTAGTCATGGATCATATCCTATATATGGTCTCTAGACCACCTGATCGATATCATCAATAATTTTTTGCCAGTAATCCACCTTGCCTAGGTGGGCCTGCACAACCATCCCCTCATACATCCAGGCAAAGGGCCATCCTGCATCTCGATGATGAACTAATATGGGATGAGTAAAAAGAATATGCTCCCAGGTCCATAACTAAAGGAGGACTACTTTAGTAGAGAGAGTAGCACCGTGACGATATACAACATCATGTAGCTCATGATACAACTGAGCCAACACATGGGAGCCCCAATCGAACCTGTGAGGATGAGAAATCAAGTCCTCCAAGATTTGACCCCAACCAACTACAAACCCATGATGGCCCCGCTAATCAAGAACCAAGAAACCACTAACAAGTACACCAAGTACTACTACAAGTACTGGAAATAAAGTAAACTAAGCCCACTAGATGCTCTCATCTCCAATGGTTGGGTCTGCATACCGTACCATCATATACCTGATTGTAATAAATAATCTCCCCATGAGTAGGGATCCACAACAACTGATAAACATCCTCAGGAGTGATCATCATCTTTCCCATCGATAAATGGAAAGTGTTATGGTCAGAGTGCTAGCGCTCTGCCATAGCAGTAAGAAGACCTTGATTCATGCAGAATCAAGGGAGAGAAAGGAGGAAAGATAACCCACATCAGCCTATCACCCGGTACTCCAACCCACTCAAGTCATCTACCATATCGAAAGGTAAAGGAAACAGGCCTCAAACACCTAGCTTCCGAAGCAAAAACTACAAAAGCAAGTTTAAACACATTAGAGATTGAAATCATAAACTATTGGACCATCTTAAGTCAATCAAACAATCAAATCTAATCAAACCATAATATATTTTCATGATTCTATTCAGAGAGGATGAAAAATTTATCATCATCCATCATCTAAATCAAGATTGATCATCAAACATTCAATATCAAATGACTCAAACTGACATCACACCACTTGCTAGAAGAAGAACTCAAAAACCTAAGCTAATCGATAACTTGACGACATCAGATGGAATGGAAAACTGATTGAAAAGCTCATAAATTTGACCAAACAGGGTGTATGCTAATGAAGGGCGCTCCCCTTAATACCACAAACACATAACAGAAACAAAGAAACAACAACAACAATATGCAAGAAAAGGAAATTGGCTTCTTATTATCTCCACAAATGTGAAATTACAAACTTTCAGAATTACAATATGCAAAGCCACATGGGAATTCCCTTACAATATTCTCTAGGACAAAGCCTCGAATCAATACTGAGATCTACTACCCAAAAATCCCTAGACAACATTAGGGGCCTTCTTTATATAGGCATTTTCCACCACTCGAGAATGTTCCAAAAATTTAGCCGTTAGGGCCGACTAGTCTTAGAATTATTTTATTTTTCAATTTATTACATCAAAGTCAGCTCAAAATAACTTTTGAAACCTGAACAAAAATTTTGAAGGAAAATTATTTTCTGCCATTTTAGGTGGCCCGGCTTCCAAAGACCATAAGTCATCACCGGTTGACCCGATTGACTATTATAACCCCATTTTGGAAACGCAATGAAGCACTCTACAGGCTTGACCAACACAAGTGCCTGTCACCCAAATTGTTGACGTCATCCAGGGCCTCTAAAGCCTTCAAAATTGAGTTCAAAGTTTCTGTACCCTGCTGCCAATACTGAAAATCTTCAATATCTACAAAACTAGACCTGATCTAGCCATGAAACTTTACTGGCAGGCTGATATGACTGAGATGAACCTCCACATGTAAAATTAGAACATTTTGAGATTTATGACCAACTTACTAAAAATAACAAGTTTCCATAAATAGCATCTCTACACAAGATAGCCCTTATTGAATACAAAAATAGAAATATTTTTGGGTGATGCAAGATTGCTCTTACACCCAGGATGCTCTCGCATCAGACACCCAAGGTAATTTGAGAAGTAACCCCGTCACGACTTAGGTGTGTAGAGGAAAACCAAGACGGTTAACCTCCTCCTTTGTTAGCCATGATGAATCTTCAACAGGTCATCCTTTCCATTTGACCAAATACTCTTTATATGTCATGTTCCTTGTGCTTCTGCCAGCATGACTATCCAGTATGTCTTCAATCTCCTTGATATCTGAACTGGTTGCTAGAATACTCCACTGTACTACTGTAACCTCATCTTCAACACCTCCCTCATGATATTCTGTCAAATTTGAAATGTTAAACACTGGTGAAATATTTATCTCATTAGGCAATTCTACCTCATATGCATTTCCTGAAACATGCTTCTTCAGTATCTTACATGACCCAAACTTCTTCATTTTTAGCTTGTTATATGTACCAACTTGAAATCGCTCCTTCCGCAAATGAACCATGACTTCATCTCCAACCTAAAATTCCTTATGCCTCCTTTTCTCATCTACCTTAGCCTTATACTGCGCATTGATCTTGGTAATATGCTTCCTCACCTCCTCATGGATGTTCTTCAAATGTTCTGCAAAATCTTCAGCTTCAACACTACTTATTTCTCCTTTATCTATCTTTCTCAACTCAGATGCATTTCTGGGACTACTCCCATATAAAATCTGGAATGGTCATTTGCCAGTGCTCCTATTGATAGAATTATTATATGCAAATTCTGCTTGTCGTAAAATCAAATCCCATCCTGTTGGCTTATCTCCAACCAAACATCTTAGCAAATTTCCCAAACTTCTATTCACCACCTCTGTCTGTCCATTAGTCTGTGGATGATGTGATGAACTAAACTTCAAATCTATCTTCAACTTCTTCCACAACGTATGCTAGAAATATCCAACGAACTTAGTGTCCCTATCTGAAACTATGGTCTTTGAAAAACCATGTAGTCTCACTACTTCTCTGAAAAATAATTCCACTACATGAACAACATCATTAGTTTTCTTGCAGGGAATAAAATGTGCCATCTTTGAAAATCTGTCAACTACCACAAAAATTGAATCATGTCCCCACTGTGTCCCTATTAAACCAAGAACAAAGTCCATACTGATATCCTCCCAAGGCTTCTCTGGTACAGGTAATGGCTGATACAACCTTATATTTTGCTTCACTCTTTTTTCTATCTGACATACTCTGCAACTCTGTACAAACTTTTTGACATCTTGCTGCAACTGTGGCCAATAATAATTCTCACTAACCAAAGCAAGGGTTTTATCACGACCAAAATGTCTAGCCAATCCTCTGCTATGCTTCTCCTTGATGAGATTCTCCCTCATAGAACTTCTTGGAATGCACAACTGACTCCCTCTGAATAACATATAATCCTGAATGATGAAATCCAGCCACTTCATTCTGTCTAGAGTAATAGGTTCTTTACAAGCTTTTCAAGCTTCACCAAAATCAGGATCCTTTGGATAAAAATTATTGAGTTCTTTTAACCCAACCACTTCAATTTGCATCTCTATCATCAATAGTTGCCTTCGGCTAAGTGCATCTGCTACCCTATTAGACTTTCCACTTCTATGTTTCAAAAAAAATGTATAACTCTGCAAAAACTTGACCCATTTCAAATGCCTTTGATTCAACTTTCCTTGACTATTCAAATATTGCAAAGCTTGATGATCAGTATACAAAACAAACTCCTTAGGAAGCAGATAGTGTCTCCACTTCTTCAATGCTTGAACTATAACATAAAATTCTTGATCATAAACATAATATTTCCTCTTGGCATCATTTAACTTCTCACTGAAATAAGCAATAAGTTTACCTTCTTGGCTCATAACATATCTTATTGCAGTACCACTAGCATCATAGTCTACTTGAAACACCTTATTAAAATCTGGAAGTGCTAAAATAAGTTGTTCTGTAACCTTTTTTTTCAACAGTTTAAAACTCTTATCTGCCCCATTAGTCCACTTGAACTCTTTTCTATCCATTCTCATTGTTTCAGTCAAGGGTCCACAAATACTACTAAAATTTCTGATAAATTTTCTGTAAAAGCTAGCCAAACCATGAAAAGATCTTACCACAGTAGCACTCCTTGGAGTAGGCCATTCAAGGATAGCCTATACCTTCTCTGGGTCCATTTTTAGATCTTCTGCTGAAACTACTAATCCCAAATACACTAATTCCTTCTTCACAAAACTGCACTTCTTCAAATTAATTAACAATTTCTCATCTCTCAGCTTCTCAAACACCATACGAATATGCATCATATGTTCCTCCAATGTCTTGCTAAAGATCAAAATATCATCTAGGTAAACAATGATAAACTTACCTAGAAATTCTTTTAGAACCTCGTTCATGAGCCGCATGAAAGTGCTCTGTGCATTGGTTAGCCCAAAAGACATCACTAACCACTCATATAGTCCTTCCTTTTTCTTGAAGGCAGTCTTCCATTCATCTCCTTCTCTGATATGAATCTGGTGATATCCCCTCTTCAGATCTATTTTTGAAAAATACATAGCTCCACTCAAACAATCCATAATATCATCCATTTGTGGCAATGAAAACCTATACTTGATTGTGATCTTATTTATTGCTCTAGAATCTATACACATCCTCCATTATCCATTCTTCTTTGGTGCTAATACCGCTGGTACAACACAGAGACTCAGACTCTCTTGAATCAACCCCTTCTACAATAACTCATGTACTTGTCTGTTTAACTCTTCACTTTTTGCTGGTGTGATTTTGTGTGCTACCTTATTTGGAAAACTAGCTCTTGGAATCAAATCCATCCAATGACTAATCTTCATTATCGGTGGTAATCCATAAGGTAAATTATCAAATACAATATCCTGAAACTCATTCAACAAATCTGCAACCTCTACAGGTACATCCTCTACTTCCTCTTTACCAGCTTTTGGAATTAAAGAAAAACACACATGGTCATGCCTCATACCATCAAGGAATTTTCTTCCATCAACAAAAATTATTCTTGCATTACCACATACCTTTTCTTTGGTCTCCTTCAATGGCTTTAGGTTATGTTGCACTCCATCCTTTGTCAGGGAATAGGTATTCACACAATGATCATGTACAACACATCTGTCAAACTACCATGACCTACCCAACAACATATGACATGCATCCATAGATATGATATCACATAGTACCTCATCTTGGTACCCGCCAATCTTGAACTTTACTAGGCACTATTCACTGACCATGACCTTGTGGTCATTCTGGACCTAGTCAATCCGATATGGATGTGGGTGTTTCTGTCTCTCGAGCTTCAACTTTGTCACCATCTTTTCTGACACCAAATTGTTAGTGCTTCCACTATCAATAATCACATCACACCATTTAACCTCACACTTGCATCTAGTGCAAAACACGCTCCTCCTTTGTTCAGGTTCATTCTCACACTAAGTAGGACTCTTCCATTAATCAACATTTCTCCTCTTTCAACATCTTCAGAATTTGATGATTTGACATCTTAATCTACATGCGCAACTCTAGCCTGGCCTTCATTCCTCCTATCCATCCCTCCTTAGCATTGAGGACATTCAAATGCCCTATTACCTTCTTCTCCATAGTGAAAACATGTTCCACAGAAGCCTCCTCTTCTTGAACCTTGTCCTCTTCCTCTTCCTCTCTGATCTCTATTGTTCTAATCTTGGAAATGATTGGAATTATTTCCTCTTTGATTTTGACTACTACTGGCCTCAACCTTCCTTTTCAGATCTTCATTTCAGCCCCCATATGACCATCCACCGTGACCTCTTCCATTTTGTCTGCTCTTGAACTTCTTGTTTAGCTTTTCCTCTACTTTTAGGGCAAACTGGTGTGCCTCTTCAATACTATTCATTCAAACTAGATTCAACTCCTCCTAGATGCTTGGCCTCAACCTATTAAGGTAACGAGCAACTTTCTCCTTATTAGCTTCTGCATGGCCTATTCTGATGAGGATTCGATAGAACTCCTCTATATACTCTTGAACAGATCATCCCGCTTGCTTCAAACTTTGCATTTTCTTTAGTAGGTCAAGCTCATAATCAACAGGGATGAACTGTCACTTCAATTTATCCACCATCCGATCCCATCTTGTTATTTTATCTTTCCCTCTTCTATTTCACTCCAATTGAATCTTTTGCCACTAGATCTTTGCATGACGTTTCAGTCTGGCCTTCGCAAATTTGACCCTATTAGGATCCTGAATATCTTCATACTTAAAATATTCTTCAGATTCATTAATCCAGTCGATCAACTCCTCTGGGTTAAGATTTCCTGAAAATGTAGGAACCTCATTCTTAGGTCTTTTCCCAATCTTGGAAATGGCCCAAAAAAGTCTTTCTTCTTCTCGATTCAAAATTTTGCCTTCTTCTTCTTCTTCTTGATCATCATTTTCTTCTTTAGCTTCATCCTCACTTTCATCTCTGACATTAAGATTCTTTCCTCTGCCAATCTCTTCTTACAATGCTCGCACTTGTTTCTAGAGCGCTCTAACCTCAGGTGTTACAACACCAGCTCTTCCACCACGTTCCCTTCATGGAGACATTTTCGTGATGCGTGCTGAAACCCTAACCATGATCTTAGTGCAAACTGCCTCACAGTCAGCGATTTGTTTACATGCTCACAAACTCCCACTCTGATACCACTTGATGAAGGGTGATCCCCTTAATACCACAAACACATAACAGAAATAGAGAAACAACAACAACAATATGCAAGAATAGAAAATTGGCTTCTTATTATCTCCACAAATGTGGAATTAAAAAATTTCAAAATTACAATATGCAAAGCCACATGGGCATTCCCTTACAATATTCTCTAGGATAAAGCCTCGAATCAATACCGAGATCTACTACCCAAAACTCCCTAGACAACACTACGGGCCTTGTTTATATAGGCATTTTCCACCGCCTAAGAAGGTTGCAGAAATTTAGCCCTTAAGGCCAATCAGTCTTAAATTTTTTTTTTTTTCAATTTATTACATCAAAGTCAGCTCAAAATAACTTTTGAAACCTAAACAAAAATTTTGAAGGAAAATTATTTTATGCCATTTCAAGTGGGCCGACTTTCAGAGACTGTAAGTCATCACTAGTTGACCTGATTGAATATTATAACCCCATTTTGGAAATGCCACGAAGAGCTCTATAGGCTTGACCAATGCAAGTGCCTATCACCCAAATTTTTGACCTCATCTGGGTCCTCTAAAGCCTACAAAACTGAGTTCAAAGTTTTTGTACCCTGCTGTCAATACTAAAAATCTTCAATATCTTCAAAACTAGACCTGATCTAGCCATGAAACTTTACTGGCAGGCTGATATGACTGAGATGAACCTCCACATGTAAAATCAAAACATTCATAGATTTATGACCAACTTACTAAAAACAACACGTTTCCATAAATAGAAGCTCTCCACAAGATAGCCCTTATTGAATACAAAAATATAAATATTTTTGGGTGATGCAAGATTGCTCTTACACCCAGGATGCTCCTGCATCAGACATCCAGGGTAATTTGAGAAGTGACCTCGTCATGACTCAGGTGTGTAGAGGAAAACCAAGATAGTTAACCTCCTCCTTTGTTAGCCATGATGAATCTTCAATAGGTCCTCCTTCCTATTTGACCAAATACTCTTCATATGTCTAGTTCCTTGTGCTTCTACCAACAGGACTATCCAGTATGTCTTCAATCTCCTTGATATCTGAACTGGTTGTTGGAATACTCCACTGTGCTGATGTAACCTTATCTTCAACACCTCCCTCATGATACTCTATCAAATTTGAAATGTTAAACACTGGTGAAATAGTCAGCTCATTAGGCAATTCAACCTCATATGCATTTCCTGAATCATGCTTCTTCAGTATCTTACATGGCCCAAACTTCTTCATTTTTAGCTTGTTATATGTACCAACTGGAAATCACTCCTTCCACAAATGAACCATGACTTCATCTCCAACCTGAAATTCTTTATGCCTCATTTTCTCATCTGCCTTAGCCTTATACTGTGCATTCATCTTGGTAATATGCTTCCTCACCTCCTCATGGATGTTCTTCAATTTTTCTACAAAATCTTCAGCTTCAACACTACTTATTTCTCCTTTATCTATCTTTCTCAACTCAAATGTATTTCTGGGACTACTCCAATATACAATTTGGAATGGTGATTTACCAGTGCTCTTGTTGACAGAATTATTATATGCAAATTCTACCTATGGTAAAATCAAATCCCATCTTGTTGGCTTATCTGCAACCAAACATCTCAGCAAATTTTCTAAACTCCTATTCAACACCTCTGTTTGTCCATCAGTCTGTAGATAATGTGATGAACTAAACTTCAAATCTATCTTCAACTTCTTCCACAATGTACGC
This sequence comes from Chamaecyparis obtusa, assembly GCA_027943335.1. NCBI lineage: Eukaryota > Viridiplantae > Streptophyta > Pinopsida > Cupressales > Cupressaceae > Chamaecyparis > Chamaecyparis obtusa. The sequence goes on along the minus strand of BSBK01003851.1, from coordinate 535,401 downwards.
CAAAAATATCTAACGAGCTTAGAGTCCCTATTTGAAACTATGGTCTTTGGCAAACCATGTAGTCTCACTAATTCTTTTAAAAATAATTCCACTACATGAACAACATCATTAGTCTTCTTGCAGGGAATAAAATGTGCCATCTTTGAAAATCTTTCAACTACCACAAAAATTGAATCATGTCCCTGCTGTGTCCTTGGTAAACCAAGAACAAAGTCCATATTGATATTCTCCCAATGCTTCTCTGGTACAGGTAATGGCTGATACAACTTTGTATTCTGCTTCACTCCTTTTTCCATCTGACATACTCTGCAACTCTGTACAAACTTCTTGACATCTTGCTATAAATGTGGCCAATAATAATTTTCACTAACCAAAGCAAGGGTTTTATCACGACCAAAATATCCAGCCAATCCTCAGCTATGCTTCTCCTTGATGAGATTCTCCCTCATAGAACTTCTTGGAATGCACAACTGACTCCCTCTGAATAGCATATCATCCTGAATGATGAAATTTAACCACTTCATTCTGTCTAGAGTAATAGGTTCTTTACAAGCTTTCCAAGCTTCACCAAAATCAGGATCCTCTGGATAATTTTTTTTGAGTTTCTTGAACCCAACCACTTCAATAAGAATCTCTGTCAGCAATAGTTTCTTTCTGCTAAGCGCATCTGCAACCTTATTAGACTTTTCACTTCTATGTTTCAAAACAAATGTATAACTCTGCAAAAACTTGACCCAGTTCAAATGCCTTTGATTCAACTTTCCTTGACTATTCAAATATTGTAAAGCTTGATGATCAGTATACAAAACAAAGTCCTTAGGAAGCAGATAGTGTCTCCACTTCTTTAATGCCTGAACTATAGCATAAAATTCCTGATCATAAATAGAATATTTCCTCTTGGCATGATTTAACTTCTCACTAAAATAAGCAATAGGTTTACCTTCTTGGCTCATAACAGCTCCTATTGCAGTACCACTAGCATCACAGTTTACTTGAAACACCTTATTAAAATCTGGAAGTGCTAAAATAGGTTGTTCTGTAACCTTTTGTTTCAAATGTTTAAAACTCTTATCTGCCCCATTAGTCCACTTGAACTCTTTGCTATCCCCTCTCATTGTTTCAGTTAAGGGTCCACAAATAATGCTAAATTTTTTTATAAACTTTCTATAAAAGCTAGCCAAACTATGAAAAGATCTTACCTCAGTAGCACTCCTTGGAGTAGGCCATTCAAGGATAGCCTGCACCTTCTCTGGGTCTATTTTTAGACCTTCTGCTAAAATTACAAATCCCAAATACACTAATTCCTTCTTCACAAAAAAGTACTTCTTAAAATTAATTAACAATTTCTCATCTCTCAGCTTCTCAAACACCATACGAATATGCATCATATGTTCCTCCAATTTCTTGTTAAAGATCAAAATATCATCTAGGTAAACAATGATAAAGTCACCTAGAAATTCTTTCAGAACCTCATTCATGAGCCGCATGAAAGTGCTCAGTGCATTGGTTAGCCCAAAAGGCATGACAAACCACTGATACAGTCCTTACTTTGTCTTGAAGATAGTCTTCTATTCATCTCCTTCTCTGATCTAAATCTGGTGATATCCACTCTTCAGATCTATCTTTGAAAAATACACAGCTCCACTCAAACAATCCATAATATCATCAATTCGTGGCAATGAAATCTTATACTTGATTATGATCTTGTTTATTTCTCTAGAATCTATACACATCCTCTATTCTCCTTTCTTCTTTGCTGCTAATACCACTGGTACAACATAGGGACTCAGACTCTATCGAATCAACCCCTTCTACAATAACTCATGTACTTGTCTATTTAACTCTTCACTTTCTATTGGTGTCATTCTGTATGTTGCTTTGTTTGGGAAACTGGCTCCTAGAATCAAATCCATCCGATGATTGATCTTCCTTACCGATGGTAATCCATCAGGTACATTATCAGATACAATATCGTGAAACTTATTCAAAAAATTTGCAACCTCTACAAGTAAATCCTCTACTTCCTCTTTACCAACTTTTAGAATTAAAGAAAAACACACATGGTCATGCCTCATACCGTCAAAGAATTTTCTTCCATCAACAAAAGTTATTCTTGCATTACCACATACCTTTTCTTCGGTCTCCTTCAATGGCTTTAGGTTATGTCACACTCCATCCTTTGTTAGGGAATAGGTATTCACACCACCATCATGTACAACACATATGTCAAACTACCACGGCCTACCCAACAACATATGACATGCATCCATAGATATGATATCACATAGTACCTCATCTTGGTACCCGCCGATCTTGAACTTTACTAGGCACTATTCACTGACCATGACCTTGTGGTCATCCTAGACCCAGGCAATCCGATATGGATGTGGGTGTTTCTATTTTTTGAGCTTCAACTTTGTCACCATCTCTTTTGACACTAAATTGTCAGTGCTTCCACTATCAATAATCACATCACAACATTTACCCTCACACTTGCATCTAGTGCAAAACAGGCTCCTCCTTTGTTCAGGTTCATTCTCACCACTCAGTAGGACTCTTCCGTTAATCAACATTTCTCCTTTTTCAACATCTTCAAAATTTGATGATCTGACATCTACATCTACATGCGCAACTCTGGCCTAGCCTTCATTCCTCCTATCCATCCTTCCTTGGCATTGAGGACATTCAAATGCCCTATGACCTTATTCTCCACAGTGAAAACATGTTCCATGGAAGCCTCCTCTTCCTGAACCTTGTCCTCTTCCTCTTCCTCTCCGATCTCTATTTTTCTGATCTTGGAAATGATTGGATTTGTTTCCTCTCTTATTTTGACTGCTACTGGCCTCATCTTTCTTTTTTGGATCTTTCATTTTGGCCTCCATATGACCGTCCACCGCGACCTCTTTCATTTTGTCTTCTCTCAAACTTCTTGTTCAACTTTTCCTCTACTTTGAGGGCCAACTGGTATGCCTCTTCAATACTATTCATTCAAACTAGATTCAACTCCTCATGGATGCTTGCCCTCAACCCATTAAGGTAATGAGCAACTTTCTCCATATCAGCTTCCGCATGGCCTATTTTGATGAGGATTCGATAGAACTCCTTTGTATACTTTTGAATAGATCATCTCGCTTGCTTCAAACAATGCATTTTATTCAGTAGGTCAAGCTCATAATCAATAGGGATGAACTGTTGCTTCAATTTATCCACCATCCGTTCCCATCTTGTTATTTTATCTTTCCCTCTTCTATTTCACTCCAATTGAATCTCTTGCCACCAGATATTCGCATGACCTTTCAGTCTGGCCTTCGTGAATTTGACCCTATCAGGATCCTCAATATCTTCATACTCAAAATATTCTTCACATTCATTAATCTAGTCGATCAACTCCTTTGGGTTAAGATTTCATGAAAATGCAGGAACCTCAATCTTAGGTCTTTTCCCAGTCTTGGAAATGGCCCGAAAAAGTCTTTCTTCTTCTCGATTCAAAATTTCACCTTCTTCTTCTTGATCATCATTTTTTTCTTTAGCTTCATCCTCACTTTCATCTTTGACATTAAGATTCATTCCTCTGCGAATCTCTTTTTGCAATGCTTGCACTTGTCTCTGAAGTGCTCTAACCTCAGGTGTTACAACACCAACTCTTCTGCCACGTTCCCTTTGTGGAGGCATTTTTGGGATGCATGCTGAAACCCTAACCACGGTAATGGTGCAAACTACCTCATAGTCGGTGATCTATTTACATGCTCAAGAACTCCTGCTTTGATACCACTTGATGAAGGGTGCTCCCCTTAATACCACAAACACATAACAGAAACATAGAAACAACAACAACAATATGCAAGAATAAGAAATTAACTTCTTATTATCTCCATAAATGTGGAATTACAAATTTTTAGAATTACAATATGCAAAGCCACATGGGCATTCCGTTACAATATTCTGTAGGACAAAGCCTCGAATCAATACCCAGAACTCCCTAGACAACACTACTGGCCTTGTTTATACACGCATTTTCCACTGCCCGAGAAGGTTGCAGAAATTTAGCCCTTAAGGCCGACCAGTCTTAAATTTTTTTTTTTTTAACTTATTACATCAAAGTCAGCTCAAAATAACTTTTGAAACCCAAACAAAAATTTTGAAGTAAAATTATTTTATGCCATTTCAGGTGGCCCGACTTCCGGAGATAATAAGTCATCACCAGTTGACCTGATTGACTATTATAACCCCATTTCTAAAATGCCACAAAGTGCTCTACATGAGTGACCATCGCAAGCGCCTGTCACACAAATTTTTGACCTCATCTGAGGCCTCTAAAGCCTTCAAAACTGAGTTCAAAGTTTTTGTACCCTGCTGCCAATACCAAAAATCTTCAATATCTTCACAACTAGACCTGATCTAGCCATGAAACTTTACTAACAGGCTAATATGACTGAGATGAACCTCCACATGTAAAATCAGAACATTCCAAGATTTATTACCAACTTACTAAAAATAACAAGTTTCCATAAATAGCAACTCTGCACAAGATAGCCCTTATTGAATACAAAAATATAAATATTTTTGGGTGATGCAAGATTGCTCTTACACCCAGGATGCTCCTACATCAGACACCTAGGGTAATTTGAGAAGTGACCCCGTCATGACTGAGATGTGCAGAGGAAAACCAAGATGATTAACCTCCTCCTTTGTTAGCCATGATGAATCTTCAACAGGTCATCCTTTCAATTTGACCAAATACTCTTCATATGTCCTGTTCCTTATGCTTCTACCAATAGGACTATCCAGTATGTCTTCAATCTCCTTGATATCTGAACTGGTTGCTGGAATACTCCACTGTGCTGCTGTAACCTCATCTTCAACACCTCCTTCATGATACTCTGTCAAATTTGAAATGTTAAACACTGATGAAATATTCAGCTCATTAGGCAATTCTACCTCATATGCATTTCTTGAATCATGCTTCTTCAGTATCTTACATGGCCCAAACTTCTTCATTTTTAGCTTGTTATATGTACCAACTGGAAATCGCTCCTTCCGCAAATGAACCATGACTTCATCTCCAACCTGAAATTCCTTATGCCTCCTTTTCTCATCTACCTTAGCCTTATACTGTGCATTGATCTTGGTAATATGCTTCCTCACCTCCTCATGGATGTTCTTCAAATGTTTTACAAAATCATCAGCTTCAACACTACTTATTTCTTCTTTATCTATCTTTCTCAACTCAGATGCATTTCTGAGACTACTCCCATATACAATTTGGAATGGTGATTTACCAGTGCTCTTGTTGACAGAATTATTATATGCAAATTCTATCTGTGGTAAAATCAAATCCCATCTTGTTGGCTTATCTCCAACCAAACATCTCAGCAAATTTTCCAAACTCCTATTCACCACCTCTCTCTATCCATCAATCTGTGGATGATGTGATGAACTGAACTACAAATATGTCTTCAACTTCTTCCACAATGTACGCGAAAAATATCCAATGAACTTAGTGTCCCTATCTGAAACTATGGTCTTTGAAAAACCATGTAGTCTCACTACTTCTCTGAAAAATAATTCTGCTACATGAACAACACCATTAGTCTTCTTGCAGGGAATAAAATGTGCCATCTTTGAAAATCTTTCAACTACCACAAAAATTGAATCATGTCCCTGCTGTGTCCTTGGTAAACCAAGAACAAAGTCCATACTGATATCCTCCCAAGGCTTCTCTAGTATAGGTAATGGTTGATACAACCCTGTATTTTGCTTCACTCTTTTTGCCATCTAATATGCTCTGCAACTCTGTACAAACTTCTTGACATCTTGCTACAACTGTGACCAATAATAATTTTCACTAACCAAAATAAGGGTTTTATCATGATGAAAATGTCCAGCCAATCCTCCTCTATGATTCTCTTTGATGAGATTCTCCCTCACAGAACTTCTTGGAATGCACAACTAACTCCCTCTAAATAGCATATCATCCCGAATGATGAAATCCAACCACTTCGTTCTATCTAGAGTAACAGCTTCTTTACTAGGTTTCCAAGCTTCACCAAAATCAGGATCCTCTAGATACAAATTTTTGAGTTCCTTGAATCCAACCACTTCAATCTGCATCTCTGTCAGCAATAGTTGCTTTCTGCTAAGCGCATCTGCTACTCTATTAGACTTTCCACTTCTATGTTTCAAAACAAATGTATAACTCTGCAAAAACTCGACCCATTTTAAATGCCTTTGATTCAACTTTCCTTGACTATTCAAATATTGCAAAGCTTGATGATCAGTATACAAAACAAACTCCTTAGGAAGCAAATAGTGTCTCCACTTCTTCAATGCCTGAACTAGAGAAAATTTTTTTTGATGATAAATAAAATATTTACTCTTGGCATCATTTAACTTCTCACTGAAATAAGCTATAGGTTTACCTTCTTGGCTCATAACAGCTCCTATTGCAGTACCACTAGCATCACAGTCTACTTGAAACACCTTATTAAAATCTGAAAGTGCTAAAATAGGTTGTTCTGTAACTTTTTGTTTCAACAGTTTAAAACTCTTATCTACCCCATTAGTCCACTTGAACTCTTTTCTATCCCCTCTCATTGTTTCAGTCAAGGGTCCACAAATACTGCTAAAATTTATAATAAACTTTTTGTAAAAGCTAGCCAAACCATGAAAAGATCTTACCTTAGTAGCACTCCTTGGAGTAGGCCATTCAAGGATAGCCTGTACCTTCTCTGGGTCCATTTTTAGACCTTCTGCTGAAACTACAAATTTGAAATACACTAATTCCTTCTTCACAAAACTCCAGTTCTTCAAATTAATCAATAATTTTTCATCTATCAGCTTCTCAAACACCATAGGAATATGCATCATATTTTCCTCCAATGTCTTGCTAAATATCAAAATATCATCTAGGTAAACAATGACAAACTTACCCAAAAATTCTTTCAGAACTTCATTCATGAGCCGCATGAATGTGGTTGGTGCATTGGTTAGCCCAAAAGGTATGACTAACCACTCATACAGTCCTTCCTTTGTCTTGAAGGTAGTCTTCCATTCATCTCCTTCTCTGATTTGAATCTAGTGATATCTCCTCTTCAGATCTATCTTTGAAAAATACACAGCTCCACTCAAACAATCCATAATATCATTCATTTGTGGAAATGGAAACCTATACTTGATTGTGATCTTGTTTATTGCTCTTGAATTTGTACACATCCTCCATTCTCCATTCTTCTTTGCTGGTACAACATAGGGACTCAGACTCTCTCAAATCAACCCCTTCTACAATAACTCATGTACTTGTCTGTTTAACTCTTCACTTTCTGTTGGTGTCATTTTGTGTACTACCTTGTTTGGGAAACTAGCTCCTGGAATAAAATCCATCTAATGATTGATCTTTCTTATTGGTGGTAATCTATCAGGTACATTATCAGATACAATATCATGAAACTCATTCAAGAAATCTGCAACCTCTACAGGTACATCCTCTACTTCCTTTTTACCAGCTTTTGGAATTAAAGCAAAACACACATGGTCATTCCTCATACCATCTAGGAATTTTCTTCCATCAACAAAAGTTATTCTTGCATTACCACATACCTTTTCTTAAGTCTCCTTCAATGGCTTTAGGTTATGTCGCACTCCATCCTTTGTCAGGGAATAGGTATTCGCATGACCATCGTGTAGAGCACATCTGTCAAACTACCATGACCTACCCAACAACATATGACATGCATCCATAGATATGATATCACATAGTATCTCATCTTGGTACCCGCCGATCTTGAACTTTACTAGGCATTGTTCACTGACCATGACCTTGTGGTCATCCTAGACCCAGGCAATTCGATATGGATGTGGGTGTTTCTATTTCTTGAGCTTCAACTTTGTCACCATCTCTTCTAACACTAAATTATCAGTGCTTCCACTATCAATAATCACATTACACTATTTACCCTCACACTTGCATCTAGTGCGAAACAGGCTCCTTCTTTGTTCAGGTTCATTCTCACCACTCAATAGGACTCTTCCATTAATCAACATTTCTCCTCTTTTAGCATCTTTAGAATTTGATGATCTGGCATCTATATCTACATGTGCAACTCTAGCCTAGCCTTCATTCCTCCTATCCATCCTTCCTTGGTGTTGAGAACATTCAGATGCCCTATTACCTTCTTCTCCATAGTGAAAACATGTTCCACAGAAGCCTCCTCTTCCTGAACCTTTCCCTCTTCCTCTTCCTCTCTGATCTCTTTTATTCTGATCTTGAAAATGATTGGAATTGTTTCCTCTCTGATTTTGACTGCTACTGGTCTCATCCTTCTTTTTCGGATCTTCATTTTGGCCTCTATATGACCATCCACTAGATCGTCCACCGCGACCTCTTCCATTTTGTCTGCTCTTGAACTTCTTGTTCAGCTTTTCCTCTACTTTTATGGCAAACTGGTATGCCTCTTCAATACTATTCATTCGAACCAAATTCAGCTCCTCCTGGATGCTTGGCCTCAACCCATTAAGGTAATGAGCAACTTTCTCCTTATCAGCTTCCGCATGGCCTATTCTGATGAGGATTCGATAGAACTCCTCTGTATACTTTTGAACAGATCATCCCGCTGCTTCAAACTTTGCATTTTCTTTAGTAGGTCAAGCTCATAATCAATAGGAATGAACTATCACTTCAATTTATCCACCATCCGATCCCATCTTATTATTTTATCTTTCCCTCTTCTATTTCACTCCAATTGAATCTCTTGCCACCAACTCTTCACATGACCTTTCAGTCCGGCCTTCACGAATTTGACCCTATTAGGATCCTCAATATCTTCATACTCAAAATATTCTTCACATTCATTAATCCAGTCGATCAACTCCTTTGGGTTAAGATTTCCTAAAAATGCAGGAACCTCAATCTTAGGTCTTTTCCCAATCTTGGAAATGGCCTGAAAAAGTCTTTCTTCTTCTAAATTCAAAATTTCACCTTCTTCTTCTTCTTGATCATCATTTTCTTCTTCGGCTTCATCCTCACTTTCATCTTTGACATTAAGATTCATTCCTTTGTGAATCTCTTCTTGCAATGCTCGCATTTATCTCTGGAGCGCTCTAACCTTAGGTGTTACAACACCAAGTCTTCCGCCACGTTCCCTTCGTGGAGGTATTTTTGTGATGCATGCTGAAACCCTAACCACGGTCCTAGTGCAAACTGCCTCACAATCGGTGATCTATTTACACACTCAGGAACTCATGCTCTGATACCACTTTATGAAGGGTGCTCCCCTTAATACCACAAACATATAACAGAAACAGAGAAACAACAACAACAATATGCAAGAACAGGAAATTGGCTTCTTATTATCTCCACAAATGTAGAATTACAAACTTTCAGAATTACAATATGCAAAGCCACATGGGCATTCCCTTACAATATTTTGTAGGACAAAGCCTCCAATCAATACCCAGATCTACTACCCAGAATTCCCTAGACAACACTACAGGCCTTCTTTATATAGGCATTTTCCACTGCCCGAGAAGGTTCCAAAAATTTAGCCCTTAGGGCCGACCAGTCTTAGAATTATTTTATTTTTAAATTTTTTACATCAAAGTTAGCTCAAAATAACTTTTGAAACCTGAACAGAAATTTTGAAGGAAAATTATTTTCTGCCATTTCAGGTGGCTTGACTTTCGAAGACCATAAGTCATCACCAGTTGACCCGATTGACTATTATAACCCCATTTCAGAAATGGCATGAAGCACTCTATAGGCTTTATTTGGCGCAAGTGCTTGTCATCCAAATTTTTGACCTCATCCGAGGCCTCTAAAGCCTTCAAATCTGAGTTCAAAGTTTCTGTACCCTGCTGCCAATATCGAAAATCTTCAATATCTTCAAAACTAGACCTGATCTAGCCATGAAACTTTACTAGCAGGCTGATATGACTGAGATGAACCTCTACATGTAAAATTAGAACATTTTGAGATTTATGACCAACTTACTAAAAATAACAAGTTTCCATAAATAGTAGCTCTGCACAAGATAACCCTTATTGAATACAAAAATAGAAATATTTTTGGGTGATGCAAGATTGCTCTTACACCTAGGATGCTCCTGCATCATATGCACTATTTCATTGCTTAAAAGTGCTGAAAATCAAATGCATTGCTTAAAACATCAAAAGCCTAGCAAAAACTATTGTACATGCTACAATAAAGTGTACACACTGTAGGATATAGTACGCACTACAGGAACCCCCTATATGCGCTACTAAAAATCTTAAAAGCGCAATCAAATTTGAAAGCGATGTAGAAAAGGGTGAATGTGGAACATGTCCTAGCTTTAGCATTTGTAAGCGCTACTAAAAAGTTTAAAAGCGCTACAGAAAATTATGAATGCACAACAGGATTGGTGTACACATATTTAAAATGATTGTCCGCATTGCTAAATTTAAAAAATGGCAAAAAGAGGGTTTTTAATTGAAAAATCCAAAATTTTCAAAATTAAATGCTGAAATCAAAGAAAAGAAGTTGTCAGGGTACATATCAGAGGTCTGTAGCTAGGTGGATGCTGATATCGGCGACCTCACTCGAACCTATGCTCTCTAATCGGGATCAACATTGCAAAATAGCTTAGAGGGTCAGAGTAAAAAAGTCAAAAGAGAGGGTTATAGCCCATTTTGACCTAAAAGGAGCATTTTTGACCACAAAATGACCAGGGACCAAGATTCTTCATCTATTCATCCAAATCAGGGGCATTCTTTATCAAAAAATCATAAATATGTTATCAGAAATGAAATCAAAGTTCACTCATAATTAAATATTTTTGAATGCTAATTGATCAAAAATGCAATATCCTTCACCAGGATCAAATTTTATTTCATTTCCAAGGGGGCATACACTCAGACAATCAGGACCGAAATCATAATCATCTCAAATTTCATTTCATTTCTAAGGGGGCATACACTTGGACAATCAAGACTGACATCATAATCATCAAATTAGGAGCATAACATCAAATCAAAGCTTAATCTTTCATCAAATTTTTTTTCACTTATCAATCAAGTGGTGCATCAAACATCAAATCAGATTGAATTAGGCATCATATTGGTGACCTATCATCAGAACGATCATCAAGAACTTCAAATCAATCAGAACTGCATTAACTTTGTCATCAAGATCTACATTTTTTATCAAATATCAATCGCGCATCAACTTAATTAGGACTTCATATCAAAATGATCAGGGCATTCTTTGAACCGATACACTTTGCACATCGATTCAAAGAGGGGCATTTGTAATCACCTGAAAATGGACAAGATTAATTCAAGTGAGCAAGCAAGGCAAAATCAAAGCAATAAAATCAAATCAAGCTAAAATCAAAGTAAAATTGCAATCAAGCCATAATCCAAATTTAATTGAGAATCAAAAGCTTGTTAATCTCTATTGAGCATTTAAGGTTGCCATTAGTATCAAAGGATAGTAAATAGGTCGGTTGATTACTTATATTGAGACAATCGGTAACTAGAAGTAAGATAGAGTAGTCAGTAAAGCTTGTTACACTGAGCATCACACAGTTAACCGAGCACTAGCGACACCGACACCGACGATCAGTAAACACCGAGCAGATTATACAGTGTTTACTAATGATCAAACAAAATGACATAGTAATCAGAAATGGCACATTACTCTATGCAAATGGTTATAACAGATCGTAAAATGGTTTACCAAGATTGAGGAGCATTTATTGTAAAAGATATTCATTAAATGCAATGATTATCTTATTTGTATTAGTTGATCTAGATTATTTTTCACCATAGATCTTAGGGTTATGATTATTTTTGTAACCTAATTTTTGCTAAGGCGGTAGAATAGAACACTATATATTTTGTTTGTTCGTACCATTTTCATGAGGTTATTGAACTGATATATATGAATCACGGAGCACTTGAAGAATTTGCCTATCTTCAAGACAATTAGTTTACCGAGCAGAACAGAGTATGGAGGTTATCAGATTGAGCAGAATCAGACAAGGCTACCGAGCAAAATAGAGTAGAGAACCATCACAGATAAGGTGATATTTTGATAAGCACTTATAGATCTATTTCAGACAAGTGAGTTGTCAACTAGCAGATAGTTTACCTATTACTTTCAGACAATTATGATAGAGTTTTGATAAATCTCTTAACATAGTAGACTTAACAGTCTTTGTATAAATCTCTTAATTGAGTACACACTTCATATAGTGTTGTTAAATCCTATAACTAGGTAGATCTAGCTGATGTAATATGTTGCTCCTAACAGGTTAAGATCACCATAAGTGATCAAAACTTGTAGCCTTAACAGGCAAACCTTTTCTATCTGCAGTAGTGAAGAATTTGTGGGTGTCATCCCCACTGCAGTTTTTACCTTCTAACAAGGGTTTTGGCATTACCAAAATACTTGTGTTATGTGATTGTCATATTGATTTCATGTTGTTTACTTTCTTAAGTTAACTAGATGATTGATTTATATAATTAGATTCAAGTTATTTTGATCGGTTATTATAGTATTCAGTTATATATCAGAAAGGTTGTTACAAGTAAAGTTTTGAAGGCATTGATTCACCCCTCCCCTCTCAGTACCTATCTCTCCTAATTCCAACAAAGCCATTAAATCAATTTAAATCTAATAAATCATGATAAATCAATAAATTGTGCAATTAATCTAATTAATTATATAGTTCATTTTAAATCAAATCAACCCATTTAAGGGGTACACGTGGCTAAACAAATTAAATAAATTTAATTATTAAATCCCTATTTTCCCTCAACACCACATGGGAGGAAAATGCATCAACCAATGGGAAATAAGGATTGGACTCACATGGATCAAGCTCAAAATGAATCTCAATCACACATAAGGTGAAAGCATCTTGGCCACCCAATTTGTCTCTTTGTCCCAAGCTTTGAGGACAATTCATTTAAATTGTCTCCAAAGGTGGAACCATGGACTTAACCTCAACTCAACCTTGATAAACTCAACTCCACCCCCTACCCTTGCCAAAATCTATAAAAGAAAGGCATAAGTCAATCAATTATCATCCACAAATCTGAGAATAGCTTCAAACCTCTTGCAATTTTGAGCTAGAAAGACAAATATGGTACTAATTAAGGATTAATTTCTTTTGGAATTGAATTCTTAGTTTGCTTATCATTTAAATTCTCATTTTAGAGCCGCCACTAATGGAAGCTTGTTGAGAGCTTTGCATTAGAAAATCTAAATAGAGGTCCATAGAGTGTTTTTTATTTTCATTTTCTTAAATTAGCTTTCTATTTATGGTAATTTAGTTATGTTATTCATTTATTGACAATACTAACTCTATGAAGGTGCTTTTCACAACACACATTTATAAGTGAAAATCTAAAATACAATGATCATGTAATAGATATAACTATAAGAAGCATCAATGAACATCTCCAAATTATTAGTGCAATAATCTCTAACAAACATTAGATAAAGGAATGGGAGATGATGAATGGAATTAGATATTTGATATCCAAAATGTTCACTATGATTGTCATGTATCAATCATAACAGAAAATGATTGACCAACAAAAAATAAAAAAATAATATTAACATGTAATACAATTAACTAATGATGGACAAACAACAATACATGATGGCTAGCTAGTGCCTTTATAAATGAACATTATTGCATCTTCATAGCTTGATAGGTATACACAAACCAAATTAATTGCATTGAATACATGATTATGTAAGAAGATAAAGGATAAAACAAATTTACAAAAGGTAGTTTAAATATAACTAATAATAACTTATATAATAAATATTGATTGTCTGGAATATGCAAGAAAATTGAGAAGGGGGAGGGGATGAATCAGTTTCCCACAAAATTTCAAACTTTAATCAATTTTACCACCCACACTTTAATTCTTAATTGTAGAAAGATATAAACATGAAAATAATAGCAATTATAAAACATATGAAATACCATATTGTTAATACTAAGATCAGATTACTAAGAGGAGAGGGGTGAATTAGTAATCCATTAATTATCCATGTTTTGAATCTTTAAACTTTACCACTGCATTCATAAGTTTATCTTTTAACAACATCAAATGAAAATATTAACCATAAAATATCCACAAAATAATGAAACACTTAACACAAATATTTATCTCATGGAAACCCAAATCATGGAAAAAAGTGACGTAGCCAAGGGATAGTGGATCCAATTAAGGACAGTCCAAACCTTGTAGCTTCAAAAAAACACAATGGAATAACACAACACAACACACCAAGATATGTTTCAAAACATATTTTCCATTAACATGCTCGACTGTAAGGCCTTCCGGGTCAGGGCCAATTACAATTAGAAGTAATTCTACAAGATCATCAAGATCCAATACAACTCCAGCTAGTTCAGCTCTAAAAACTATTAGCAACTGATGGAAACCCTAAGGAAGATCTAAACTTGAGCTCGCAAGCCTCCAAGCAATCTCCTTGTCTCCAAGTGTGCAAACCACTAGCTCTGCTATCACAAACTATCAGATAACAATCTAATCTACAAGATGTCACAAGATCTTTTCTACAACTTTGCTTATCTACTACCCTCAAATTTGCTCTTAGAACCTCTAATCTAAATGCCTAAAACAACTATCCAAACATCCCTTAAATACTAATCATCAGCCACAAGTCAACTGGATGAAACCATTAACTCCTAACAAATATTAAATGCAATACAAGTCAGCTCTCAAATAGCCTTACAATAATTAAATTCAATATGTCAGCCTGTAACAATAGCTACCAACAATAAATGCACCAAGTCGGCCCAAAAAATCACACAGAACTCCAGTCGGTAAACCAGAACTACCGAGCACCAGTGAAACAACCAACCAAGCTAGTAACACTGAGTAACATAGGCATTACCGAGCACCAGTTCCACTGAGTACAAGAAGTCTCACTGAGTTCCTTCAACGACCAAGCTTCCTTCAATAACTGAGACCATCGGTTAAGGCTGCAACCAAGTAACACCAACCAAGTAACACATCACCATGCAGATTCACCGAGGACCAAGAATGCCCCTGCATTAGACACCCCAGGTTCAAAAAGATGTTCAAATGTGAGAAGAACATCTTCTAGGATTCAACACATAAACCCCAAACTGGTTCTTCACATAAAAGTCCACCTTTTCACTTTGCATACTCTTCCACTTCAGCTTCCTCTATCTCTTCAAGTCTTTCCTTGATAACACATAGGTCTATTCTCCAAATTGATCATTCATTCTCTCAGGATCTACCAACTTAACTCGGCTACCAATACTCAAACTTCTCCTACCAAGTGTTGTATCTAGCAAAGGCATTAGGGAAAACTTCCCGTCATCCTTCTCAATAGTAAACACATTCTTCACACAATCATACATAGCTCTGCAATCATATTGCCAAGGTCTACCAAGAAATATATGGAAACTATTCATCTCCACAATATCACATAACACAAGATCCTTATACTGGCCAATCTGAACATCAATAAAGCATTGTTCTCTTACTTCTAGAGCATGATCATCTTGCAACCAGCCAATCCTATAAGGATGTGGATGTCTCATTCTATTCAAACTAAGTTTTTGAACCATGTCCTTAGCAACAAGGTTATCAGTACTACCACTGTCAACAATAGCATCACAAATTTTACTTCTTGACTTGCACCGAGTCCTAAACAAGTTACTCCTCTAACAAGGTTCCTCCTTTGTACCGAGAAATGTTCACTGAAGCAACAAGTTCTCAGATTTAGGATCATTCTCAACACTTTCATTCACCATAGTAGTTCATTGGTCACCAAGCTTCTTCTGTGTGCACTCAAAAGAATGGTGTCCTTCTTCACCATAGTTATAGAAAGTACCCTTAAAGATAACTCTACCTATCTTCTTCTTCAGTTCTACAAGTTTCTATTCATCTTTTGTAGTCATTGGTTTATCCTTCACCAAGTGATCAATCTTTTCCTTCCCTTGGGGATTACTATGTTGTTTCCTCTTCAACTTATCTTTTGCCTTCAGAGCATATTGATAAGCATCTTTAACAGAATCAATCTTCAACATACCAAGCTCATCCTGAATATTGAATCTCAAACCATTCACATACCGAGCTACCTTTTCCTTACCAAGTTATCTATGTCGAGACCAAATAATAAGTTTGTAGAACTCCTCGGTATAATATTCAACAAAAAAATCCTTCTATTTCAAATTTTGCAACTTCTTAAAGAATTCAAGCTCATAGTCAATAGGTATGAACTTAGCTTTCAACTTAGTCACCATCAACCTCTACCGATTGATATTCATTTCACCTTCATCTTCTCTATCTCTTTGTAATTCTTTCTGCCAAAGAGTAGCATGTCCTTTCAAATTTGTTTGTGCTAATCTAACCTGAAGAGGGTCTTCAATTTATTCTAGCTCAAAGAAATCTTCAAGTTCACCAATCCAGTCAATCAAATTCTCAGGCTTCAAAGTACCAGAGAAAGTAGAAACTTCCATTCGGTAACTATTACTTAACCGAGCTCCAGATCGAGGCAACCGAGTAGTTCTATCTTCACCAGATCTATCCCTCTGGTCATCACCACTAGATCCATCAGGTTCAAAGTCTTCAGCAATTTCCTCATAACCATCTTTAGTACCAACATTCCAAGGTACACCAACAACAACTCTCATGATCTCTGCGACCATGTCATTCTTCATCAACTCCATCTCAGATCTGAAATTTGATTTCACCTTCTCTGTAATCCTAGATTCCATAGTATCATAGAGATCTGAAATCACTCTAGGGTCCAATCTTCTTAGAGACATCCTTAAAGATAAGAGAAACCCTCTGCAACAAACCCTACACTGACCACCTTGTGACAATCTCTAAGTTGTATGCCAGTCAGATCAACCTGCCACCTCGCACAACAACTAGGGCAATATTCCACAAGTTCAGTGCTCTAGATTTGCAACTCAGACCATATGATCTCTTCTCCCACAAGATCAAATTCACAAGATCAGCCTTGCTAGGTCAACCTTCACTCCATAAGATCAACTCAACTCTGATACCACTTGACGTATCCAAGGGATGGTGGATCCAATTAAGGACAGTCTAAACCTTACAGCTTCAGAACAACATAATAGAATAACACAACACAACACACCAAGATATGTTTCAAAACATATTTTACATTAACATGTCTGGCTGTAAGGTCTTCCAAGTTAGGGCCAATTATAATAAGAAGTAATTCTACAAGATCATCAAGATCCAATACAACTCTAGCTAGTTCAGCTCTGAAAACTATCAACAACTGATGGAAACCCTAAGGTCTCCTTATCTCCAAGTGTGCAAACCACTAGCTCTACTAACACAAACTATCAGATAACAATATGATCTGCAAGATCTCATAGGATCTCTTCCACAACTTTTCTTATCTACTACCCTCAGATCTGCTCTCAGAACCTTTGATCTGAATGCCTAAAACAACTACCCGAACATCCCTTAAATACTAATCATTAGCCACTAGTTACCTAGATGAAACCATTAACTCCTCCTAACAAATATTAAATACAATACAAGTCAGCTCTCAAATAGCCTTACAATAATTAAATTCAACATGTCAGCCTGTAACAACAACTACCAACAATAAATGCACCAAGTTAGCCCAATAAATCACACAAAACTCCAATCAGTAAACCAGAACTACTGAGCATCAGTGAAACAATTGACCAAGCCAGCAACACTGAGAAACATAGGCATTACTGAGCACCAGTTCCATCGAGTACAAGAAGTCTCATCGAGTTCCTTTAGCGACCGAGCTTCCTTCAATAACTGAGACCATCGGTTAAGGATGCAACCGAGTAACACCAGCCAAGTAAGACATCACCATGTAGATTCATCGAGGACCAAGAATGCCCCTACATCAAAAACCATGGTGGGGATTGATATCCACTAAATGAGGCACCTTTGTGAAGTACACCCTGTGAGGAGCTTAACCATGTTAGGAGGTTTAAAAGAGCATTGTTAGGTGCTACTCGATTAAGGGATTTACCTTGAGGTTTATTAAAACTTTTAACCTATCAAGAGTAGCCTTGTAAGAAGACTTCAAACACAAGCTAATGTGCCACCTTGTTAGAGGATTTACAATAGGGACCTGCTAGGATCCACCCTCTTAGAGATTTTTGACTTTTGTAAATATTAGGAAATAACAACAATAATGATTTGTAAAATAGCACTAACTCTTCTTGATTAGATCCACTAAAGCACAAAATGTCTTCTCACCATACTTGTCTCTTCCTTGGGTTGATCACAACTTGTAATTTACACCGCCCTTGCTTCACACATGATCAGCACTCAAAACTATCAACTTCATCCTTTATATATTGTTCATCAAAACCTTATGTTTTCCACTACCTTAGGATTTCCCTAAACGACATACAACTCAACTTCTAATATTTTCTGTTGGATCCAGTGCATCAAACAATAATATTAAATGTGTATATTAAATTTTCTATACTGCATCGACTATCATAATGATTTACATAAAAATTTGATTCCAGGACTCAAACATATTTTGACTACACATTTTCATCTTCTTGAATATTCTCCACATGCTAGCATCAAATAATGTAATGCTAGATCATCACCTTTGATATTTAATACATGTCATCAGATCTGTTGGTTCTTGAAAAGATTTTACACTCC
Source organism: Chamaecyparis obtusa (assembly GCA_027943335.1). NCBI lineage: Eukaryota > Viridiplantae > Streptophyta > Pinopsida > Cupressales > Cupressaceae > Chamaecyparis > Chamaecyparis obtusa. Next base: position 516,702 of record BSBK01003851.1, on the reverse strand, counting down.
ATGAGATACCAATATGCTTATGACTAATGTTAAGGAGTGGTTAATTCCAAATATGGGAAATCTATAAGCAATTGGAACAACTATAGGGACAAGACTACCCTCTTCACTTTTGGCTCTGCAAAACCAAGGTGGGTACACCTGATCCAATAAATTCAACTCTATTCTTCACTTAACATTGGAGCTTACAACAAATGACAGTGAGAAAGTACTAAATAACAACCTATTATTCATTGACTCTCCATCACTGGGTAGAACAACTTATATAAAGTAAATAAAATTAAAAGACTGGTATTGATTTTATGTTTTTAGGATTACAAGATCTTGATCATTCCCCATAAAGAAAAGATAGGAAAATATAGGCCAGTGCCCTATCCATTGGGAAAAATATCAGAAGACAAAATGAATACAAAGATGTTTTGAAAAGAATTGGTCTTTCAACATAAATACAAACACCCCAACACTTTCCTACTTATAGAAAATCTTCAAACAGATTCAGTAAACATGTATCCCACCCTGAGCAATATTTAATCCAATCCTAGATCAGAACTCAAAGTCAAATACATACATATAAACCTCAGAAAGATTTAAAGATTCACAGAATAAGCTCAAAGGAGAGACAAAGATTTGAGATTTGTCTTAAGTATAACCCTGAACATTGTATACATCATATTGTGAATAGTAAGCTTGCAAAATAGCAGTAGCAACCTGTACTTCTTCTCTATTTCTTTGATAAAAATGATACAAAAACTTACAATCCTCGACTCAAGGCTAGGGTTTAAGAATCTCTATCTTTTTAACACCTAAACTATCAATGCCTAGAATTATCGTGGAAAATCCTTTATATACAAGGAAATGCAACAAGCTACCAATCATTCTAGGGTTCACAAAATTCCTAACCTAAAAACTTTACAACAACCCTATTGGGTTTATAATAAATACACTGATCGAACAGGTGAGATATTTTGTGGATTAGCCATCTTGCTTTATGTCTTCAATGCTGTCCTTGAATTCTTTTAAAAAATTTGATTGTAATATCTTTGCTGTCAATCCTGCAATAAATGCCTTTCTGCATCTCAACAACCCTGATGGCTCAAAAAGAAACTAATTTTACTTGTTTCAAGAGGTTGGCAGAGTATTTACTTTTTCTACATGAGGTATGTACTGATACCTCTACCTATTGTACACCTCTTCGCTTGGGAACTCAAAACTTGCAAATTCTATGATTTTGGTGGACAACTATCCCCACCTGATTTCTAATTGACTAATCTCTCACTAAATAAAATCAAACTTAGATTTAGCTAAAATCAAAGTCTCAATAGTATGAATAAAGAATAAAGTGTTCTCTAGGGTCAAAATGCTAGTCATCCTAGCAGAGAAATCATCATCAATTTGTGCTCGCCATTTGATTAATTCTTTGAGCTCACCATTCTTCCTGAAAACCCTTGGGATCAAGTCACAACTAGGAAGTGTCAATTCCTTCTTCATTAAATTTGACTTCCTCTCAAAATCACCTAAGAGTATGTCATGCTCCACTAGCCTCTTCACATTCTGGTGCAATGGCTTGATCAATGGATTAGGATCATTTTGAGATTTAGATAATAATATGAATAATCTCACATTTGGAGATCTCTCAATCCATTTCTTTAAAACTAGTTCAAACTCATTCTTGTATTTATCCAATGAGGTGAGTAATACCTTTAGCCTTCTAGCATGATCAAACAAGATAGTGGGATTCAAATTTGTGGCAAACCGTATAACAACTTTTGTTACCTTGTCTTCATATTCTTGCTTCAACAAGCTCTTATCTTTCACACACTCTTCTCTTATCCTATCCAATTATTTCCTCTTCCTCTTGAAGTGATTGGTTTCCTTAAGCAACTATTTCTTTTCCCAATTGAGTCTTGCATCTAAATGTGTCTCTGGGTAGGCAGATGGTGGAAACTCAATGATAGGACTAGAGGATGAAGCCACTGTAGGCTTGTCAGCTATCATTAGTTGTGGTGACCTGTGATCCTCTGGTCCTGATAACTTAGCAATTAACTTGTCTTTTTGAATCAACTCTATATTGATCTCATTGTAGGACTTGAGGATAGTTTCAAATTTAAGCCTTAACTCCTCTTTTTCTTGAGCATCTTTCTCTACCACTTTGACATTGAATTTGGCACTTTCCAAAATTAGGTTTGAAGCTTCTACACCAAAAGTCTCACCTACTCCTTGTACCGATAGATTTCCTGCATATTCTATAGAGAGAGCCTCTCTTTTTCCTTTGTCTTCCTCCCTCTTAAGGGACCACATCACCAAGGCTGCATGATCTTCTGAAAAAGCAATTCCCTAAGCAACTTGTTGGGCCAGTTCTATAGTAGCAAGAGTCTTTACCTTTCTCTTCCTAACTTGATCAAAGACTATTGCATCAGCAATATCCTACTTTGGTAGAATCAACACCCTGTAGTATGGACCATAGCCCTCCCCTCCTCAGGAGTAATCTTTTCAAACTACTTCATCATTTCTCCCTTGGTATCAGTCTCTATCTCTATGATGTCCCTATCAGGGAACTCTTCTTTCTTCTTCTCACAGATCTCTTTGAACTGATTTATTTTCATTCTTCACAAGAATTGGAAGAATGCCCTAGTCCTAACAAATTTATCATCGAAAACAAAAGAATCACTAGCTTGTTTTAAAATAGGGTCCATTTGTTTACCCTCAAATTCAGCAACAGTAAGATCCATGGCTACCTCCTTGGGTGCCTCTGACATTCCTTCTTGCAACTCATCATTGGAAACAAAAATGTTTCCCTCATTCCTCATCTGTACCAACTATTTTGCTACCCCATGTTCATCTAAATGTAAGGGGGATTGAGAGGGAGAGTATACATTGTGTTCTGATCGTGACCCCTCTTGTCTTTGCCTCTTTAAAGAGGTTCCTTGCATTGCTAGATCATTCATAATCCTCTTCCCCCTAGAAGTAGAAGGAATATCCTCACTTCTTTGCTGTGATGGTAAGAGAATAGTGTACCCACTTCTCTTTTGCATTGTGCAGACTCCCCTTGGGGTCAATTTTGCATATCCTGGCTAGCTCAAAATTTGATTAGCCCTATAAGGGTTTATCTTGCTCATAGCAGCCCTCTTCTCATTTACTGCATGTATAATGCCTTCAAAATTCTCCACAAGAGCCTCTACCTTTCTTGCCCATGGCTCAAAGCCCTTTAATGGGTCATAAGCTCTATCAAAATTTTTAATGAAATCTACAGTCTTCTTGTAGATCACCCATTTTTCCTTTTTTATTTCTTGAGTTTAGAGGTCCAACTCATTTCTTATTATATCCTTAGGAAAATAAAATTGGTGCTCCATAAGAGCACACCTAATCTTATCTCTAAACATTCTTGATAGAAAACCCTCATTATCTGCATATCTTGCTGTAGTTGTAGGCATTTTTTAGGGCTCCAATACCTGGTCCAAGTATACCCATCCTCCCTTAGTAATAACATACTGATGAGAAATTGTAATATTAGGGAAGAAAGTCCCTCTTCCTTTACTAGTAAGGGCATTCTCTTGTAGGTCACCAATCTGCCTCAGAATTTTAGCATATCCTACCTTCAATGGAACTTGGTAGGGAAAAATGTAAGGTGCCTTTCTGCAACCATAAACTCTAAAAAATGTAGAAACAGGGTATAAAATGATATCACCAAAATTATGGACTATAGTAATGTCCTAATAGTATTCCTTCAGTCTGATTAATCTAAGTAACTCCCTTGGGATTCTAGGATTGTCAAAGAATAACAGTGTCCTAAGTCTCGAAGCAAAATTTCTATCAAAGGCAATGAAACTGGCATCAATTCTATCCCATGACAAAGCTATGGTCCACAATTGGACTGGAAGGGTTTCTCCATTTCTCTCCTTCACAATGTTGACTGTTGAGCTAAAAAACTACTCACCCTTGTACAAGAACATATGCATAAGCATTGAATACCACCCAAAGGGCCTACTAACCTTCATGTTCTTTATTCCCATTAATTCCTCATGGATTAGGTCAGCCATGTGAGATGCAAAGTCAAAGATTAATGCCAATTGGGGATGTAATGATTGCACCATCATGAACATCTATGAAATTGGCATATGAGTGGCCTCATAATGCCCTAGGATTAAAGTCAAAGACTTGTAGAAACCCTATGCTCTCTTACTGAATAAATCCATCTTGAAGGGCTCTAGTGTAATTGGATTGATGACACACATAGATCCAATCTGGTCTAAAAAATCTCTCAGAGGCCCTGCCCTCAAATAATCCTTGTGGGCTTCATATACCTCAGTAAATTTTGTAAAATCCATTTTCTCTAACCCAATAGAAGGGTCAGTTAATGAGAAGACCTCCCTAATCTCCTCTTCTATGATACTAATCAAATTATTTCCATTTACATCCTTGACACACTTTGTCACAGGATCATATCACTTAACAATCTGTATCAACAATTTTGCATCCATGAAAACTCTAGGAACTACCAGCTTCCCAATATCAAATTGCCATATGTTGCTGAGGGGGGCACATGAATTCCTTTGTGAGTAAGCTGCTTTGAATAAAATGAGGCCATTATGATCTTCACCCACCCTAGCATCTCTCATCCAATTCCCTCTATCATGGAGCCCACTATTTACATATTCCCTAAGATTCCTCGGGACCAATTCTTTTAATCTAGCTGCCCCATTATTTGAATGCAGTGGCAATTGCATTAAGTCTTCAAAGACACCCCTATCTTTATACTCTATCTTCCTAGACATTCCTCTCTTTGGTGACATTTTAAACTAGGGTTTCTAGAACAATATATAAATACCCGAGAAAAAACCCTAAAAATATCAACAAGCAACATGATTCTTCCCATAATTCCTTCACAGACTTCAAACAATTCTATAATTTAGAAAATTTTGACCTACTAGGCACTTGAAAAAACTTTGCTTGATATCAGTTCAGAGGAAAATCCAGTTCGCCAAAGTGCTTATGAGAGTGGTAAAGAGAAACAATGATCAAAATTTGATATATAATGTTGCCAACCATTTACAATTCATCCGCATGTAGCTCATTAAGTCCACCATTACTGAAAACTAGCAGCCTTAGCATTCACAGGACGTGAGCAACATCATAGAGAAAAAAATTGAATTCAGACCATTGATATTGTTTCCTTGTCGGTGCATCGGATGATCAACAAAAATAGTCGTGCAACCCTCTTTTTACTTTTTCCCAAACGAGTTCCCAACCAATGAGAACTATTCAAATTAACCATGTGGGGAAAGAAACAACTTAACTTTACCTTGATCAGAGTGGACAGGTGTCATTTTGTCACTAAAGCGTAGGTGTAGAATCTGAGCATCTTCATTCAGTGATGTAATGACAACCACATGATTCTTTCCAACTCATAGCGCTTTATCTATTCCCAAAGCAATGACCCCACCTTTCCCTTTGAAAACTTTATCAAATTAGGAAATTCCACGTCAAATAGATTAGTAGGTGGAAAAACCTAACTTTCCCCTCGGTGTCAAGTATTCTGACAACCTGACATGTCATTTCTACCTTTGGCCAATCAAAAATGAACTTGTCAGCATGACCTGGTGACAAAGGATCCACCGTTCAGTCCTCATCTTTAAACAAGATCAACAGCTGTCACTATACCGCAGACCTTAAAGATCATGCACTTTATCCCAGTGGTATACCGAAAATCATGAGATCTTATCAAACCTTAACCATCTGAGAAAATTGGCCCTACTATAACATTTCACTTATCTTTTTGTCAAATCAAAAGATGCCACATTTACAAGAATAGGTGGGCGGGCCCTCTCTCCATTTCTTCTTTAATATCAAACATCTAGTCAACCGCCACATCACATTTATTTCAACCAATAAAAAACACACATGTTAGAGTGACATGGCAATTTAAGGTCCCACTCACCATCTCGTCCATCGTATAGCATCGAACGATCATCGCTATACCGTGAAGCTTAAATACTTCACATCTTCCATCAGCAGTATAATGACAACCGTAAGATCAAACTGTGCTTTACCCTTTGAAAAGTCTGACCCCACTTTTGTTACATCACCTAAGATAGGTGTCAACCCAAAAAAATGCCACTGAGATTGTGATGTCAAAAATTTTGCTGCTGTTAGTAAAGTTTGATCGGATGCTTGTCATTATATCACGATGCTTATAAAGGAATCATCTCAACCCAATGGTATAATGACAGCTGTTGATGCACTACTCAGTTTAATCACCAACACAACAGCTAAGATGGGCCCGCCAAGACAAATGTCCACTTGTGGCTAGATCACATGTCAGAGATTCTGACAACAGGGAGCCTTGAGATTTAATGACAGCCACTCATTTTAAAGGGTGTGTCACTTAGGAAAATTTATAGGGATTTTAGGCTTTGCAATAAATATTAAAAAGGGTCTTGTTTAATAACCTAACCACATAACATTTAAAGTGGTTAATAAAAAGGGGTCAAAAATCACACATGCATATTTGGAGAGTTAGTGAGCCAAAAAGTAATGCGAAATTAGAACAAGGCCTAAAACCAACTAGCGCTTCCATCAAACCTAGGGTTTTAACCTTAAAACCTTACCATCAGGTCTAAGAACTGGATTTTTTCAAAATTTTAGCATGAGGATGAGAAATTTTAGAATACTACCAATAGTGGCTCATGCTTAGGGATGTGTATCTCCTGCAGATACAACGAGAAAATTAGAATCTCCTGGAAGAGTAGACTAGAACAAAATTTTGACTGGGAAACAGAAATGCACAAAAAACCCTAAATCTAAGCCTACACAGGGACTCAGGAAAATATTTAAGAGAAGTAAAATTTTAAGAATTGACCATGAACAAGCAATTCCATGAGCTCTCCTATTAGATTCTTCAATAAATAAGAATTTGTTCCCCATTTTTCTTCAATGATATATGGTCCTAACCAGATGGAGTCAAATTTCCCATGCTTTCCTTTATTTTCTAATCTTGCATTCCACATCAGGACCAAATCACCATTTGCAAAATTTCTCTGAGTAGTCCTTTTGTCATATAGGACTTTGCACTGGGCCTGCATCTTCTCATTTTTATCATGTGCATCATTTCTTACATCATTCAATTGAGTCAAATCATTTATTCTGACAGTCATATCCTCCTCCACATCATCATCATATGCTTGTATGAACTGATACATTTGTAGTAGATTATTCTGGGGTAATCTTGCATTAATCCAATATACCAAGTCAAAAGGAGCACATCCTATTGCTTTCTGTATTGTAACCCTGTCAGCCCACAAGACTTGTAACAACTTAGAGTCCCAAGCCCTCTTGTTCTTATCTAATACTCTTTTCAAAATTTTAATCAAACTCTTATTACTAGATTCTGCCTGGCCATTACCTTGTGGATGGTAGGGAGATGAATATGAGATTTTTATACCATTATTTTGATAGAAGTCAAAAAACTCCTCTGACCTAAAACACATTGCATTATCAACCACAATGGTCTCTGGGCAACCAAACCTTGTACAAATATTTTTCATGATAAAGTCTATTACCACCTTACTAGTTGCTCTTCTTGAAGGGATTGCTTCAACCCACTTGGTGAAGTAGTCAGTTGCCACCAAGATATAGGAATGTACACCACTAGACTTATTAGGGATTTCACCAATGAAATCGATACCCCACTTTTGGAAAGGAGCCCGAACAGTAATAGGTTTGAGAGGCAAGTTTCCATTAAATCTCAATTTCCTTGCAAATCTTTGACAAGGATCACACTTCTTTACAAATTGATGGGTATCTTTGAAAAGTGATGGCCACCAAAAACCTGACCTAATGATCTTATGGGCTATAGTCTTTTCCATATAGTGTCCTCCACAAATCCCATTACGCATTTCATCCATCAAAAGTTTGGCCTTATCTTGATCTACACACCTAAGCAAAACACCTTCATTGCTCCTCCACCATAACTCACCACTTATAATTGCATATCTTATGGAGTGAAGATTAATGGTTCTTTTCTTATTATCATCTAATTCAGGAGGTAAAACCATCTTTTGCAAATATTTGACAATATCCTTGTACCACTCACAACAATCCATGTTACATACAAAAGGTCTTTGATCCTCCTACAACATATTTATTTGGTTTGCATTTAGATTGCTTTGGGCCATCAACTTTTCTAGGCCCAACCCTCTTACCAACTTTGTAATGTGAATGTCAACATTAAACTCTTGAATACTATTGATCCATCTACATCTTCTTCCTGAAACTTCTTACTGGACCAATATATCCTTGAATGTAGCACTTGGAACATAGGCAACCACTATGGCTCCAACTAGATAACATCTAAATGTTTTAATAGCCTTTACCAAGGCATAAGCTTTCTTTTCAATAATATCATAGTTCAATTCTATTGCCTGCAAGGTCTTGCTGAAAAAAGAAATAGGCTGTTCAAAACCATCAGCATTTGTTTGTAACAGTACTATTGCAACAGTATGGGCAGATGCAAAGGAAAAGATTTGCATAGGTTTGCTATAATCTGGTGTTTTCAAAAATGGGGCATGCTTGATAGCCCTTTTAACATCATTAAAATCCTGTATTGCCTCCACATTCCATTCAACCTTTGCTCCCTTATTTAACGTTCTTGATATGAGAATGCTAATTTCTGTAAAGTTTGTAATAAATCTCCTTAAGAAATTGACTTGTCCTAAAAAGGACTGAATTCCCTTGATATTCTTTGGTAGAGATAGTTTATCAATAGCTTCCACCCTTTCAGGGTCTATCCTCACTCCATCCTTTGAAACAATATGCCCTATAATTTTTCCTTCTACCACACCAAAAGCACACTTCTTTGGGTTCAAAGAAACCCCATACTCTAATGCTCTAATGAAAATCTTTTCTAGATGTTGGCAATGTTGTTCCTCCTTGGCTGCGAAAGTTGTTAGATCATCTTGATATACCACCATGAATCTATCAATGAAATATACAAAGGCTACATCCATAGCCCTTTGAAAAGTGGCACCAACATTAGTCAACCCAAAAGGCATCCTTACATAAACATATGTCCCCCATGGGGTTGTAAATGCAGTTTTAAATTGCTCTGTGTCCTTAACCATAACCTGATTGTAACTAGAAAATCCATCCATCATGGACATCAATTTTGACCCAGTGACCTTCTACACATGTTCTCCATATTTGGTAATCCATAGTTATCCTTCAGAGAATTTATATTAAGATTTCTAAAATAAACACAAAGCCTAATGTCACCATTCTTTTTTCTGACAAGCACCAAATTTGAAACCCAAGTGGAGTGCCTAATAGGCTTGATTATTATAGCATCCATCATCTTCTTGAGTTCACCTTGCATTTTAGGTGCCAAGGTAGGGTTAACAGCTCTCAACTTCTGTGTAAAAGGTTTTGTGCCTTCTTTTAGAGGAATCTCATGTTGAAAGAGGTCCTCCCTATAAGCTTTGAGATATTCATAAGACCAAGCAAAAACATGCCTAAATTTTTTGAGAAGATCAATCAAATTTTTTCTAGTTCTTGGGGACAAACAATTACCTATATAAACCTTCTTGGGTACTATTCTTGTGCCCAAGTTTATTTCTTCAAGCTCATTGGTTTTATCAATACTAGCAGAAAAAGCTTTGTCTTTATTATCAAACGCCCTTTCAAGAGCAACTAATCCTTTGGGAACTCTATTTGATTTTAACTGCAAAACCTCTTTCCCAAAAATGACATCTTTACCATTCACTGTATCAACATAAGTACTGAAATTCATTTCTTTGTCACCAAAATGAGATTCACATAGGAGAAATCTTAATATGTTTTGGTCATCAGAGAAAACCTGCCAATTCTCTATATTATCAGGGATGGAAGGCCTGGCTTGCACTTCTATATTGGAAATATCTACAAATGTAACATCTTTAGGTCTAAGGGCTACATTAGCCAATAAGTATGCCATTCTATTTTGACTTCTTTCCATCCAACAAATGTTAAAAGCACTGAAGCTTTCAATCTCATCCCATATTGCATTCCTATACTACTTTAATTTTTGATTTTTTGAAGCACACTTTGATCTAACTTGGTAGACAACTAACTCAGAATCACCCACTACTTTTAAACATTTTATGCCATGCCTTGATGCCAACCTTAGACCTATCAATAGAGCTTCATATTCTGCAACATTATTTGTGCATGAGAATAGCAAAGTAAAGGAGAATTTGAAAGTTTTACCATTTGGAGATATGAGCAATATTCTAGCTCCAGATCCTTCCTTGCTATTGGCACCATCAAAATACATGGTCCACAAACTATCAAGGTCAATCCATCCCTCCTAGCTTTTTGAATCATGTGTATTTTCAACATTCTCACCAATAACTTTACCTTGAACCTTGAAAGCATTAATGTCAGTGTCAAGAAAACAATTCACGGTGTCTTCTTCTTCTTCAATCATATGTGGAGTTCTAAGTTCTCTAGAAACTTTAATGTTCTACCCCTCCAAGTTGAAAGTGGAAAATGACAAATCACACTGTATACTACCTCCCATAGAAGCACTCCACTTTCTTGATAGTAACATCCCATACTGGGGAGGAATATCCACTACCAAGACACTCATGGTTAATTGTTTGCTGGGATATGTAGCCAGCCTATAAGGTAGAGCCTTGATAGGTCCCACAACTGGTACTTCCCTTGAATCCATTGCTTGAAACCTACCATGAGGTGTGTCCAACTTTAATCCTAATGAATTCATAATCTCAGTAGGCATAACAATGTTTGATGCTCCAGAATCAATCATACAATTTTTTAGCAACTTTCCATTTATCTGCAGATTCAAAAAGAAAGGATCAACTGTTCCTGCTGTAGTACTAACAACATTTGCATCCAAGTAAATTTGGGGAATTTTAGAAACAATCTCCTCATTTCCATTTTCATCATTCATAGTTGCTACTTGTTTCTCAACCCTTTTTATTTTTTGAGAATCCATGGGTACCACACCATTTACCCAATTTAGGGCCTTTTCCTTATGTTCTTCTATTCTCATCATTTCCAATAAAGGAACTTTGACAATAATCTATGACAACAATTTTCTCATATCAATTGGAACATATTTTGAATTAGAGACATCTGGCTTCGAATTTGCAACTTCTTTATCAATCTCTTGGATGGATATGTCTGCAGGTTTTTTAATATGGACTCCACCCTCCTTCTGCAAAGTTGGAACAACCTCAACTGTGGGCTTGGATTTTACCTTATAAACAATGTTAGGCTTAGCATTTTTCTTTATTTTGACCTTATCAACAACATTAGCATCCTTAGACTTATCCTGTGATGTTTTTACATCTTTGTTTGTTTTCTTGATGAAAATTCCAGCAGGCTTTTGATTTGGATTACCAACTACTCTATTTCTCAGGTTGTAATTTGTTTTAGCTTGAGTAACCATATTTTCTATTATCAAGGCAATTTCCTCATTAAAAGGCCTCCTCAAAACAACTATCTCCTTAATTTTCAAAACATTGCACTGGATGTTATCAGGCTCACTATCTTCATCTGAAAAAACTTGTTGATGGTATGATTTAGTTTTGGTCTGATAATTAAAGGCATCCTATTTTCATCCTCTTCAATAGAGTCAACCTCATCCCAAACACGGGAGGAAATCAGTCCACATCCCTGGTCATCATAAGGCTGTTCCTCATTAGACTCTTGCTCCTCCTGTGAAGAGACACTTTGGGATATGACACAATAATTGGGATCATGTGGTGATTGACAAACAATACACCATGGGACATCTTCCACCACGTTCATTGAATTCCTTTGCAATGGATCAGGGGTCCTATCATTTGGTTTATCTTTTCTCTCAGGAGGGATATGCTTCCCATCTTTCCATTGAGTATTGTATGGGTAGTTCTGCATTCTTGGCAATTTATTGAAATTATTAAAGGGAGGCTTATCCCCTCCTACAACCTTATTATTTATGTTCTCACCAGGCTTTAAGTCCTTTATTGCTTTCAAGATTTTCTTTAGGCTATCATCATCCTTAGGTTTTACACTTATAGGATTTCCAAGATCTTTTCTATTCAACAATTGTGATTTGTTATCTTCCCTTCTTCCCAACTTTCCTAAAATTCTTCAGTTACTCTCTATGTTCATAGCTAGTTTGTAAGCTTCAAAAAGACTCCTTGATTTTTTATCTCTCAAAAGGTAGTCCATCTTAGAATCAAAAGCATTTAAATATGTGACAAGACATACTCTATCATCCAATTTGATGACTTGCAAGAGTTTATGCATGGCCTTTTGGAATCTGACATTAAACTCAACAACATCCTCATTGAAATTCTTCTTAATGTTATTAAATTCATTTAACATAAAACCCTCATGTGTTTTATCACCATACTATTCTTTGAAACAATGCCTAAGTTGATCCCATGAACCTATGCTACCATTTGGCAAAGCCCTAAACCAATCCCTTGAATCTTCTGTTATGGATTGTACAAATAATTTCATGATAACATCATCAGGCATAATGTTATAATCAGCAATCACATCAATAAATTTTTTTAGGTGCTCCTCACAAGTAACAACATTACTTCCAGTGAACTTGGGAGGTTTCTTCCTAATTTCTTTAGGGACAGGGTTAGGATATCGAAGGATGCCAATAAAAACCAACTGTTTGCATCTTTCATGTATAACCCCTGTGTTAAAAATACGAGCACCCTAAGATGTAGATGCATTAGTATTTGTCATGGCAGAAATTCTGAGTCCTCCTGGTGGGGGAACACCAGTTGTCTTGCTAAATTTGCAACATTTGCCCCTTGTGTAACAGTAGAATTAGCAAAGTTAATGGGTCCTGTAGATTGTCTAAGAAAATTAATTTTCTTTTTCATTTCTAATGCTGAAGCTTCCAACTCTTCCCTTTCCAGTTCTTTAGCAAGCAATTCCTATTCCCTTTTGGCTTTTTCAAGGTCTGCTTCCAATCTTAGAGTGGAATCTATGGGAAATTTAGGGCCTACTGGCTCATTAATTGAGATGCCTACTACTTTTTGCTTTCCCTTATCCCTTGGATTCCTTGTTTCAAACACCTACTAGACAATGGGCTGTTCACTTGTCTGTTCAGGAATGGGAACATAATTTATAGCCTCTAAATTTAACAATTGCCTTTTTAATTGGTCAGCCCTTATCATGACATGTCTAATTTTTTCTTCTCTTTCCTTTTCTCTCTTCTGCCTAATAGATGCTTGTTCATGAATTCTCCTTTCCAATTCATATACCTCCTCAAATATCTTAGAATCGGGTAAAGTCATTTCAGATTCAACCTGCTATGCTTGAGGCTCTTCTTGTTGATCTTGAGACTCATGGAGGCCTTGGGGCAATGATGAACCAAGGGTGAAAGGGGGGACAAAGTCTTATCCACTCCTACTTTTACTTCTAGATCTCCTCTCCCCTCCATACCATCTACTAGAGATTATCTTACTATTGTGGGGTAACCTTTCACCCTCTCTTTCTGCAGGGGAATAATAATCCTCATACTGGTTTAAGCCTAGATCAACTACCTCCTCATATTCTACGACATTTCCCTCCTGACTAGGAGGAGCAAGAATTTCTTGTCTTGAGTTTCCTTTTTGCTTCTAGGTAAGAGACATGTCATTAGTACTTTTTTCTCTTCTAACCTAACCTCATCTAGATGTGGATGGAAGCTCACCCTGCAAACCTTCCTCTAGGTGTTCCTTCCTCCAGGACCTTGTATTTTTGAAACTCATGGTGATATAGTGATGTTTTATTAAGCACTAGTACAGAGATGTTTTAGAGTCACCACCCAAGCTAAATGGGATTTTCTATGATTTTAAACAAATAGGAAGGGTAGGAAAAACTTAAAAAGGAATCAACTCTGTGTATAAGGTAACTAACTAGTTTTGAAAATAAGTAGGCCACGAGTCTAGCTCAACTTGTACCTGTGTTATTTTATACAAATATTTACAATTTCCCCAGCAGAGTCACCATCTTGTTGGTTCTTCAAAATATTTTAACCTCCATGAGATACCAATATGCTTATGACTAATGTTAAGGAGTGGTTAATTCCAAATATAGGAAATCTATAAGCAATTGGACCAACTATAGGGATAAGACTACCCTCTTCACTTCTAGCTCTGTAAAACCAAGGTGGGTACACCTGATCCAATAAATTCAACTCTATTCTTCACTTAATACTGGATCTTACAATAGATGACAGTGAGAAAGTACTAAATAACAACCTATTATTCATTGACTCTCCATCACTGAGTAGAACAACTTATATAAAGTAAATAAAATTAAAAGACTGGTATTGATTTCATGTTTTTAGAATTACAAGATCTTGATCATTCCCCACAAAGCAAAGATAGGAAAATACAAGCCAGTGCCCTATCCATTGGGCAAAATATCAGAAGACAGAATGAATACAAAGATGTTTTGAAATGAACTGGTATCTAAACATAAATACAAACACCCCAACTCTTTCCTACTTATAGAAAATTCTCAAACAGATTCAGTAAACATGTATCCCACCCTGAGCAATATTTAATCCAATCCTAGATCAGAACTCAAAATCAAATACATACATATAAATCTCAGAAAGATTTAAAGATTCACAAAATAAACTCAAAGGAGAGACAAAGATTTGAGATTTGTATTAAGTATAACCTTGAACATTGTATACATCATATTCTGAACAATAAGCTTCCAAAATAGCAGTAGCAACCTGTACTTCTCTATTTCTTTGATAAAAATGATATAAAAAGTTACAATCCTTGACTCAGGGCTAGGGTTTCCGAATCTCTATCTTTTTAACACCTAAACTCTCAATGCCTAGAATGATCATGGAAAATCCTTTATATACAAGGAAATGCAGCAAGCTACCAATCATTCTAGGGTTTACAAAATTCCTAACCTAAAAAATTTACAACAACCCTATTGGGTTTATAATAAATACACTGATCAAACAGGTGAGATATTTTGTGGATGAGCTGCCTTGCTTTATGTCTTCAATGTTGTCCTTGGCTTCTTTTAACAAATTTGATTGTAATATCTCTATTGTCAATCTTGCAATAAATGCCTTCCTGCATCTCAACAACCTTGATGGCTCAAAAATCAATTACTTTTACTTGTTTCAAGAGGCTAGTGGAGTATTTATTTTTCTACATGAGGTATGTACTGATACCTCCACCTATTGTACACCTCTTCGCTTGGGAACTGAAAACTTGCAAATTCTACATTTTTGGTAGACAACTGTCCCAACTTGATTTCTAATTGACTTATCTCTTGCTGAAAAAAATCAAACTTAGATTTAGCTGAAATCAAAGTCTCAATAGTATGAATAAAGAATAAAGTGTTCTCTAGGGTCAAAATGCTAGTCATCCTAGCAGAGAAATCATCATCAATTTGTGCTCACCATTTGATTAATTCTTTGAGCTCACCATTCTTCCTAAAAACCCCTGGGATCAAGTCACAACTAGGAAGTGTCAATTCCTTCTTCATTAAATTTGACTTCCTCTCAAAATCACCTAAGAGTATGTCATGCTCCACTAGCTTCTTAACATTCTGGTGCAATGGCTTGATCAATGGATCAGGATCATTTTGAGATTTAGATAATAATTTGAATAATCTCACATTTGGAGATCTCTCAATCCATTTCCTTAAAACTGGTTCAAACTCATTCTTTTATTTATCCAATGAGGTGAGTAATACCTTTAGCCTTCTAGCATGATCAAACAAGATAGTGGGATTCAACTTTGTGGAAAATTGTATAATAGCTTCTGTTACCTTGTCTTCATATTCTTGCTTCAACAGGCTCTTATCTTTCACATACTCTTCCCTTATCCTGTCCAATTCTTTCCTCTTCCTCGTGAAGTGATTGGTTTCCTAAAGTAGCTATTGCTTTTCCCAACTGAGTCTTGCATCTAAATGTGTCTCTGGGTAGGGGGATGGTGGAAACTCAATGATAGGACTAGAGGATGAAGCCACTGTAGGTTTGTCAACTATCATTACTTGTGGTGACCTATGATCCTGAGGTCCTAATAACTCAATAATGAACTTGTCTTTTTGAATTATCTCTATCTTGATCTCATTGTAGGACTTGAGGATAGTTTCAAATTTGAGCCTTAGCTCCTCTTTTTCTTGAGTATCTTTCTCTACCACTTTGACATTGAATTTTGCAGTTTCCAAAATTAGGTTTGAAGCTTCTACACTAGAAGTCTCACCTACTCTTTGTACCAATAGATTTCCTGCATATTCTGTAGAGAGTGCCTTTCTTTTTCCTTTGTCTTCCTCCCTCTTAAGGGACCACATCACTAAGGCTACATGATCTTTTGGAAAAGCAATTCCCCTAGCAGCTTATTGGGCCTATTCTCCAGTAGCAAGAGTCTTTACCTTGCTCTTCCTAACTTGATCAAAGACTATTGCATCAACAATATCCCACTCTGGTAGAATCAACACCCCTGCAGTATGGACCATAGCCCTCCCCTCCTCAGGAGTAATCTTTTCAAACTGCTTCATCATTTCTCCCTTGGTCTCAGTCTCTATCTCTATGATGTCCCTATCAAGGAACTCTTCTTTCTTCTTCTCACAGATCTCTTTGAACTGATTTATTTTCATTCTCCACAAGAATTGGAAGAATGCCCTAGTCCTAACAAATTTATCATTGACAACAAAAGAATCACTAGCTTGTTTTAAAATAGGGTCCATTTGTTTACCCTCAAATTCAGCAACAGTAAGATCCATGGCCACCTCCTTGGGTGCCTCTGGCCATCTGTACCAACTGTTCTGCTACCCCATGGCCATCTGTACCAACTGTTTTGCTACCCCATGTTCATCTAAATGTAAGGGGGATTGAGAGGGAGAGTATACATTTTGTTTTGATCCTGACCCCTCTTGTCTTTGGCTCTTTAGAGAGGGTCCTTGCATTGCTGGATCATTCATAAGCCTCTTCCCCCTAGAAGTAGAAGGAATATCCTCACTTCTTTGCTGTGGTGGTAAGAGAGCAGTGTACCCACTTCTCTTCTGCATTGTGTAGACTCCTCTTGGGGTCAATTTTGCATATCCTGGCTCGCTCAAAATGTACCTAGCCCTATCAGGGTCTGTCTTTCTCACATCAGACCTCTTCTCATTTACTGCATGGATAATGCCTTCAAAATGCTCCACAAGAGCCTCTACCTTTCTTGCCCATGGCTCAAAGCCCTTTAATAGGTCATAAGCTCTATCAAAATTTTTAATGAAATCTACAGTCTTCTTGTAGATCACCCATTTTTCCTTTTTTATGTCTTGAGTTTGGAGGTCAAACTCATTTCTTATTATATCCTTAGGAAAATAAAATTGGTGCTCCATAAGAGCACACCTAATCTTATCTCTAAACATTCCTGATAGGAAATCCTCATTATCTACACATCTTGCTACATCTGTAGGCATTCTGTAGGGATGCAATACCTAGTCCAAGTATACCCATCCTCCCTTAGTAATAACATACTGATGAGAAATTGTAATATCAGGGAAGAAAGTCCCTCTTTCTTTACCAGTAAGGGCATTCTCTTGTAGGTCACCAATCTGCCTCATAATTTCAGCATATCCTACCTTCAATGGAACTTGGTAGGGAAAAATGTAAGGTGCCTTTTTGCAACCATAAACTCTAAAAACTATAGAAATAGGATATAAAATGATATCCCCAAAATTATGGACTATAGTAATGTCCTAACAATATTCCTTTGGTCTGATTAATCTCAGTAACTCCCTTGGGATTCTAGGATTGTCAAGAATAACAATGTCCTAAGTGTCAAAGCAAAATCTCTGTCAAAGGCAATGAAACTGGCATCAACTCTATCCCATGACAAAGCTGTGGTCCACAATTGGACTGGAAGGGTTTCTCCATTTCTCTCCTTCACAATGTTGACTGTTGAGCTGAAAAACTGCTCACCCTTGTACAAGAACATATGCATAAACATTGAATACCACCAAAAGGGCCTACTAACCTTCATTTTCTTTATTCCCATTAATCCCTCATGGATTAGGTCAGCCAAGTGAGATACAAAGTCAAAGATTAATGCCAATTGGGGATGTAATGATTGCATCATCATGAACATATATGGAATTGGCATATGAGTGGCCTCATCATGCCCTAGGATTAAAGTCAAAGACTTGTAGAAACCTTGTACTCTCTTACTAAATAAATCCATCCTAAAGGGCTCTGGTGTACTTGGATTGATGACACACATAGATCCAATCTGGTCTAAAAAATCTCTCAGAGGCCCTGCCCTCAAATAATCCCTGTGGGCTTCATATACCTCAGTAAATTTTGTAAAATCTATTTTCTCTAACCCAACAGAAGGGTCATTTAATGAGAAGACCTCCCTAATCTCCTCTTCTATGATACTAATCAAATTATTTTCATTTACATCCTTGACACACTTTGTCACAGGATCATATCACTTAGCAATCTGTATCAACAATTCTGCATCCATGAAAATTCTAGGAACTACCAACTTCCTAATATCAAATTGCCATATATTGCTGAGGGGGGCACATGAATTCCTTTGTGAGTAAGCTGCTTTGAACAAAATGAGGCCATTATTATCTTCACCCACCCTAGCATCTCTCATCCAATTCCCTCTATCATGGAGCCCACTATTTACATAATCCCTAGGGTTCCTCGGGACCAATTCTTTTAATCTAGCTGCCCCATTATCTGAATGTGGTAGGAATTGCATTAAGTCTTCAAAGACACCCCTATCATTATACTTTGTCTTCCCAGATAGTCCTCTCTTTGGCGGCATTTTAAACTAGTGTTTCTAGAACAATATATAAATACCCGACAAAAAACCCTAAAAATATCAACAAGCAATAGGATTCTTCCCACAATTCCTTCACAGACTTCAAACAATTCTATAATTTAGAAAATTTTGACCTACTAGGCACTTGAAAAAACTTCGCTTGATATCGCTTCAGTGGAAAATCTAGTGCGCCAAAATGCTTATGAGAGCGGTAAAGAGAAAGAATGATCAAAATTTGATATATAATGTTGCCAACCATTTAAAATTCATCCATACGTAGCTCATTAGGTCTGTCATTACTGAAAACTAGCGGCCTTCACATTCACAAGACGTTAACAATGTCACAGAGAAAAAAATTGAATTCAGATTGTTGATATTGTTTCCTTCTCAACGCATCAGATGATCAGCAAAAATAGCAGCGCAACCCTCTTTTTACTTTTTCCCAAATGAGTTCCCAGCCAATGAGAACAGTTCAAATTAACCATGTGGGGAAAGAAACAACTTAACTTTACCTTGATCGGAGTGGACAGGTGTCAGTTGTCACTAAAGCACAAGTGTAGAATCTAAGCATCTTCATTCAACTATGTAATGACAACCACATGATTCTTTCCAACTCAACACTTTATCTATTCCCAAAGAAATGACCCCGCCTTTCCCTTTGAAAATTTTATCAAATCAGGAAATGCCATGTCAGACAGATCAGTAGGTGAAAAACCCGAAATTTCCCCTTGATGTCAAGTATTCTGACAACTTGACATGTCATTTTTGTCTTCGGCCAATAAAAAATGAACCTGTCAGCATGACCTGGCGACAAAGGACCCACCTTTCAATCCTCATCTTTAAACAAGATCAACGACTGTCACTATACCGTGGACCTTAAAGATCATGCACTTTATCCCAATGGTATATCGACAACCATGAGATCTTATTGAACCTTAACCATTCGAGAAAATTGGCCCTACTATAACATTTCACTTATCTTTCTGTCGAATCAAAAGATGCCATGTTTACAAGAATAGGTGGGTGGGCCCTCTCTCCATTTCTTCTTTAATATCAAACATCCTATCAACCACCACATCACATTTATTTCAACCAATAAAAAACACACATGTCAGAGTGACATGGCAATTTAAGGCCCCACTCACCATCTTGTCCATCGTATAGCATCGAACGATCATTGCTATACTGTGAAGCTTAAATACTTCACATCTTGCATCATCGGTATAACGACAACTGTAAGATCAAACTGTGCTTCACCCTTTGAAAATTCTGAGCCCACTTTTGTTACGTTACCTAAGATAGGTGTCAACTCAGAAAACATGCCACTAAGACTGTCATGTCAGAAATTCTACTGCTGTCAGTAAAGCTTTATCGAACGCTTGTCATTATACCACAATGCTTAAAAAGGAATCATCTCGACCCAATGGTATAATGATAGCTGTTGATGCACTACTCAGTTTAATTGCCAACACAACAGCTAAGATGGGTTCATCGAGATAGATGTTCGCTTGTCACTAGATCACATGTCAGAGATTCTGACAAGGAGCCTTGAGATTTAATGACAACCACTCATTTTAAAGGGTGTGTCACTTAGGAAAATTTATGGGGAACTTAGGCTTTGCGAGAAATATTAAAAAGGGTCCCGTTTAAACACCTAACCACATAACATATAAAGTGGTCAATAAAGAGGGGTAAAAAATCACACATGCATATTTGGAGAGTTAGTGAGCCAAAACATAATGTGAAATTAGAACAAGGCCTAAAACCAGCTAGGGCTTCCATCAAACCTAGGGTTTTAACCTTAAAACCTTACCATTAGGTCTAAGAACTTGAATTTTTCAAAATTTTAGCATGAGGATGAGAAATTTTAGAATACTACCAATGAGATCATGACTGACTTAACATTGATCATCACAACACTTTTACCAATCATTGATCAAAGATTTAATCTCTGACACTCAAGAAATTTAACACTTCAACTTGTTAACACTTTCGACTCTATTCTCCAGTCTTCTATCTCCCTCTCCAATCATCCAAAATAGTTGCAATTGAAACCATAGCATGCAAACACTATTGTAAACCATATCATGTAATTGCATTACAAGACATAATACATATTTGAAAAACCACACAAATCACTTATTTCATGTCACTAATTGTTCTAGTAGATGCATTATTAACCTTCCTCTGATCATAACTTACTCACCGGTGAATGTCAACAGTAGTGGTCATGCATTTAACATTCTGAGACATCAGTGAGTTTCCCATATCAATTGCTTCAACTGGAGCTCACTAAAATACTTTGATCACCATTCATATACTTAGGAACACACTAGAAACACTTGGGCAATATTGGACATTAATGACAACTCAATAACTGATCCTTATGCAATCAAATCTATCTCATTGCAACACCAATAATAAATTCATCAGTTAGTATCATTGATGCCAATAATCTCCCCCTTTGGCATTGATGGAAACACTTCTCTCTTCATGTCTTCATGACAATATTATCTTCAATACTAATAACACTAGAAACAAACAAATGTTCCCAATTCTAACTAGAAATTAATCTTATAACAATTACTCCCCCTTACACTGAACTTCTGAGCAATCTTCTTTGCATACATTCAATCTCATACACTCTCTCCCCCTTTGATCACAATGCTATTGAACCTACAACTGACTTACAACTGATTGTTGAAACAGTGAATTAAGATCACATGAAAAGTAGTAGTATAGATATACAATATGTTAAATCAGTATTATGTTGTCATTGATGTCAACTAGTTAGTTTGACAATACTTATCTTGTAAGTTATCATTACTGAGACATTTGAATAATGGTGAAAGAAGGTCACAACAGATAAGGATAAGGAATGCATTGGATAACTTATTGTGGATAACTTATTGATGAGTCTTTGATCTCATTATATTGACTTTAGTATGTTGTATTCATCTATTATGAAGAAAGGAACTATAAGAAACAAAGCAGTGTTGGTCAGTAAAAGAGAACAGTTTAATGTTTACCAAGATCCTCAGTGTAAACACTGATGATAGTATACACTGATGCACTGTGTTGTATACCAAGCACAAGTTTAACTGATGAAGGTTTACCGATGCATTTCTTTGTTAACCAAGGAGAACAGAAAAGCATTTAATGATATTGTCGACTAGACAATTTGATGACAAAATTGATGAACTGGATTCGCATGATTTCAAGGTGAAAAGTCAAAGTTTGTTACAAGGATCTATGGCTAACAAAATTCAAGGAAGATCTAATGAAGGATATTGAAACGTGTTAATGACACATCAGCCGAGGAAGTTTAAAGCAACAAAATCAGTGGATATGATTATGCAGCAAAATCTGATGGATGAAAATAAAATGGCTTACATGTTTATTTAAAGAAAAAAAAAAAAAGAAGAAGAAAGGAGAGGAGATACTGCAGAAGCTGAGTGTGAACTAGCATTCATACATTTCTGATCAAACAGGTTACTGAACCGAGCTGTAGAAACTAAGCTGCACAATGAACAAACCGAGCTATACAGAGCACATAATTGATTGTTTGTAAGTGATATTGATATTAGATCCGAAGTGATATATTGGTCATTAAACATTGTTGAGCATAACACTGATCTGCAACTGCAATTTGTTGTATTAAGGTAGATCAACCTACTATTACTTTCTAATAATTGTAAATAGTGAAAATCTCTTAATCGAGTGGACTTTTAAGTCTTATTTGTGTTTCATTCTGACAAGTGAAACATTGTTATCCTATAAATCAGCACAGTGAGTGACATAAGATTGAAAGATAACTTCTAGTGCAAAATCCTCTAACTAGGTCACACCTAACAGTGTGTATTGTAACCTTTAACAGGGTTGGGTCCTCACAGGCCTCACTTCAGAAGAGTGAAATTTTTGGGTTGCCGGTTCCCAAGTGGTTTTTCCCTTAACAGGGTTTCCATGTTAAATCATTGTGTTATGTGTTTATTGTGATGATTGTTTATTATCATACTTTACATTTTAGCTATTTAATTTGATCGGTAACTACTAAAGAGCTTTAACTAAAGATCGATAAAAACATTGACAGTGAATCATATATATGTTCACCAACTGACATAAATTAGAGAAATAATATTTTGGATTACTCATTATTGTTTTGGGACTTGGATAACTGATTCACCCCCCTCTCAGTTATTCTAACAATTGGTATCAGAGCTATTTGGTTGCTTGAAATAGAGTTTTAAGGACTTGAGCATAAAGATCACAAAATGAGTAAGAGGGAAGTGCCTAGACTGAACAAAGACAACTTCTCAGTATGGCAATAGAGAATGAAATTGCATATAGCTGGAATTGGTGGAGATGAACTACATTTTATGAAAACTGGCTACAGCGAACCAACTGGTCCTCTGACTATGGAACAACTAAAAGACAAGCATGATCACAACATAGCAATGATGGAACTTGCTGCTGCCTATACCGATGCTGAATTTGAAAAAATCAAAGGATTGACTACTACTAAGGCAATGTGGGATAGATTAGAGAAAGTATACAGTGGTAACACATCTGTCAAAAGAGCTAGAGCAGAAAGCTTACGAGGTAAATTTGATGAAATGAGAATGAAAGGAGAAAATATTGCTGAATATTCAAATAGAATTAAAGAAGTTGTTTATGCTATACGAGCTTCTAATGGAGTAATTGAAGAAGAGACTATAATCAGCAAAATCCTCAGAACCCTACTACCTGTCTATGCAATCAGAGTATCGACAATTCATGAGAACCGAGACACATCCAATCTTACACTTGATACTTTGGTCGGTAAGCTTACTACTTTTGAGTTGAACAATTTTGATAACAATGTTGTACCTTCTGTTGAGTCTGCTTTCATGTCTTCTCTGAAGATTGGGAAATCTAGTAAGAAAAATAGAAATAATAATGATAGTGATACTGATGATGACCTTGATGAGCTTGAAGCATTAATGGCTAGAAGATTACCTAAAGGTAAAGGGAGATATAGAGGTAGGTTACCCTTGGCATGCTTTAATTGTAAGGAAGTAGGTCATATTACTGCTAGATGTCCTCAGAAAAGAAATGATGATGATGAACCGAGAGATAAATCTGAAGGAAGTTATGGGAGGAGAGTTAACAGAAGCTACCGACATAGTAATAGAAATGAATGAAAGGACAAAGGTAAAAAGGCTTGTTATATAGCTGAAAATACTAACTCTGAGTCTAATTCTGATGATGAAGAGGTAGTGTTTGTTGCAATGAAGGAAGATTCAGAAGAAGATGAAAACCAAGATGAATCTGCCTTGATCTCATGGATAAGCAAGAATGAAACATGGATCATTGATAGTGGCTGCACACATCATATGACAAGTGATGTAGATAAATTTGATGAATTAGTTGAATATAATGGTGGATTTGTAAGAATGGGAAATGATGCCCCATGCACTGTGGTACCCTTGTAATTAATGATAGAATAAAATGTGAGAATGCTTACTGGGTATATGGACTGAATTACAATCTATTGAGTGTGGCACAACTAAAAAATTCAGGCCACAAACTGGTGTTTGAAAATAAAAAGGTGAAAATCTATGAAAATGATGGAAGACTTGTTGGGACTGGTACTCAAACCAGAGGTAATCTTTTTCAACTTGATATTGATGAGTCTTCTTGCCTACTTATGAAAGATGAAGATGCTTGGCTATGGAACAAGAGATTATGTCATGTAAACTTTGATAATATGATCAAAATCAGTAAAAAGAAGAGAGTTAGACGTTTACCTAACTTATCTAAGCCTGATCATACTTTATGCCATGAATGTCAGAAAGGGAAAATGACCAAATCTAGTTTTAAGAGTAAGGACTTCTCAACAAAGAATATTCTTGAGTTGGTTCATACTGACTTATGTGGACCTATGAGAACTCAAAGCTACTATGGTGATAGATACTTTATTCTCTTTGTTGATGATTACACTAGATTGATGACTGTGATGTTTTTGAAAGAAAAGTCTGAAGCTTTCAAACTGTTTAAATGGTATAAGGCTAAAGTTGAAAAGGAAACTGGAAAGGAAATCAAATGTCTTAGATCAGATAGAGGTGGTGAATTTATATCTTGTGAATTTACTAACTTCTGTAATGAGCATGGAATCCAAAGGCAGGTGTCATCACTAAGAACCCCACAACAGAATGGTATTGTTGAGAGAAGAAATAGATCAATAATTGATTGTGCTAGGACATTGATGATACAAAAGAATGTCGCTCAAAAATTCTAAAGAGAAGCTGTGAGCACTGCAGTCTATGTGCTTAACCGAGTATAGTTGAAGAAAGACACCAACTGAACAACATATGAACTTTGGTTTGGACACAAGCCCAATGTAAGTTACTTTAGAATCTTTGGAAGTAAGTGTTTTATTCTGAAAAATGATAGGAATGGTAAGTTTGATTCCAAAGGAGATGAAGGAATATTTTTAGGATATACTACCCAAAGCAAAGCTTACAAATGTCTGAACAAGGTGACTAATAAAATTGTTGAAAGTGTGAATGTTCATGTTGATGAATATGATGATAAGATCACAGATGAGCAGATGAAGGAACTAGAAGATTACAGACAGTTCACTTACTATGAGTTTCCTAAATTTCAACCGAGGACACCACAGACTGCTACAACCGACCAACCGATAAACAATGTACCACAACTGATAGAACTGACTAAACATACCGATGATCAAGGAGGAGCTCCTGAGAAAGATAATGAACTAGAACAGAATGCATAGTAGAATACACAGCAGGATGCACAAGATAGAAGATCTAGGATACTGGAAATATTTGTCAGAAGACATCATCCTGAAGGTCAGATTATTGGAAACAAAGATGTTGGAATGCAAACAAGAAGCAAAACAAGACAAGGTACTTGCTTAGTTTGTGAATTTGAACCTAAGAATGTACAAGTTGCTTTGGATAATGAAGAATGGGTCAAAGCAATGACTGAAGAGATTGAGCAAATAGAAAAGAATAAGACTTGGACCTTAGTACCCCGACCTAAAGATAAAAATGTTATTGGTACTAAATGGATTTTTAGAAATAAGCTGAATGAAAATGGAGAAGTGACAAGAAATAAAGCAAGACTTGTATGTAAAGGATATGCGCAAGAAGAAGGAATTGACTATGGTGAAACATTTGCACCTGTTGCAAGACTTGAGGGTGTCAGAATGTTACTAGCATATGTTGCACATAAGAAATTTAAGGTATACCAAATGGATGTCAAGTCTGCTTTCTTGAATGGAATACTTGAAGAGGAGGTCTACATTGAACAGCCTAAAGGATTTGAAGATCCAGACAACTGAGATATGGTTTGTAGACTACACAAAGCACTGTATGGACTAAAACAAGCACCGAGAGAATGGTATGAAAGGTTTCACACCTATCTGTTAAGTATTGGCTTTATCAAAACACGTGATAATAGTAATTTGTATATGAAAGGTAACACTGATGATACTATTATCATAGCTGAAATATTTGTTGATGATATAATTTTTGGAGGTAGAGATATTGTATGTAAAGCATTTGCTGATGAGATGCAAAAGGAATTTGAAATGTCTATGTTCGGAGAGATTAAGTTCTTTCTAGGGCTACAGGTGATTCAACATAGTGATGGAATCTTCATCACTCAATCAAAATACATAAAGGAGGTATTGAAAACATTCATCATGGAAGATGCAAAACCAATGGGAACATCAATGGCTATTGGATGTAAGTTAAAAAAGGAAGATGAGACTACCGAGGTAAATCAAACACTTTACTAATCCATGATTGGTAAGCTGATGTATGTAGTTCACAGTAGACTAGATATAGCTCATGCTGTTGGAATAGTTGCAAGATTTTCTGCAAATCCTAGAGAATCACATATGATAGCAACAAAAAGGATATTGAGATATCTTAAGAAGATAGAAGATTATGGTTTATGGTATTCAAGAGATGGAAAGTTTGAACTAAAAGTGTATACCGATGCTAATTGGGCTGGTAATGTGGATGACAGAAAAATTACAACTGGAGGAGCATTTTTCTTTGGAGATAGACTTGTAACTTGGACAAGCAAGAAGCAGAGTTGTATTTCTAAGTCAACAGCTAAAGCTAAATATGTTGCTGCTGCAACAAACTACTCCAATATAGCCTATATCAAGCAAGTGTTGGAAGGTATGAATGAGGTGATCATTGATACGGTGACTATATATTGTGACAACACTAGTGCTATAAACATATCAAAGAATCCAGTAATGCACTAAAAAACAAAGCATATATTAATTAAGTATCATTACTTAAGGGAACAAGTGCAGGAAAAGCAAGTTAAACTGGAGTTTGTTACATCAAAAGAACAACTTGCAGACATTTTTACAAAGCCTTTGCTGAAAGACACTTTTGACTACTTGAGGAATAGACTTGGGGTCCGTCCCCTATCTATCGGTCACTAAGGTGATCTGGAATGCTGCATCAGCCTATTATATCAGAAGATCACTCATGTTGATGCTAGCATAGATCACACTTTGATTAAGTTCAAGGTTGTGATTAAGTTTGAAGAATAGATGGAGATATTAGTATACTGAGATACAATGAAGAGGTTTGGACAAGACTGATGTTTGTTTATTTTGTTCATTTGACATTATTGTCAAAGGGAGAGAATAGGCAAATATGAATGAGCAAAAGGAAGAGAATCTGTACTATAAAGACAAAGGGTGAGAATACTGAACAGGAAGAGTTAAGGATGAACTATCTAAGGGAGAGCTTATGATAGACAAAATTGTAGAGTATATGTTTGGTATGTGTTTGGTACATTCATATTATTTGAGTTGCCATCAATGCCAAAGGGAGAGATTGTTGAACCTACAACTAACTTACAACTGATTGTTGAAACAGTGATTTAAGATCAGATGAAAAGTAGTTGTATAGATATACAGTATGTTAAATCAATATTATGTTGTCATTGATGTCAACTAGTTAGTTTGACAGTACTTATCTTGTAAGTTATCATTACCAAGACATCTAAAGAATGGTGAAAGAAGGTCACAATAGATAAGGATAAGGAATGCATTGGATAAATTATTGTGGATAACTTATTGATGAGTCTTTGATCTCATTATATTGACTTTAGTATGTTGTATTCATCTATTATGAAGAAAGGAACTAAAAGGCACAAAGCAGTGTTGGTCAGTAAAAGAGAACAGTTTAATGTTTACTGAGATCCTTAGTGTAAACACCGATGACAGTATACACCTATGCAGTGTGTTGTATACTGAGCACAAGTTTAACCAATGAAGGTTTACTGACGCATTTCTTTGTTAACTGAGGAGAACAAAAAAGCATTTAATGATATTGTCAACTAGACAATTTGACGACAAAACTGATGAGTTGGATTCACATGATTTCAAGGTGAAAAGTCAAAGTTTTTTGCAAGGATCTACGGCTAAAAAAATTCAAGGAAGATCTGATGAAGGAGATTGAAACATGTTAATGACACATTAGCCGAGGAAGTTTAAAGTGGCAAAATTAGCGGATATGATTAAGCGACAAAATCTAATAGATGAAAATAAAATGGCTTACATGTTTATTTAAAGAAAAAATCAAAAAGAAGAAGAAAGGAGAGGAGATACTACAGAAGCTGAGTGTGAACTAGCATTCATGCATTTCTGATCAAACAGGTTACTGAACTGAGCTGCAGAAACTGAGCTGCACAATAAACAAACCGAGCTACACAGAGCACATAACTGATTGTTTGTAAGTGATATTTATATTGGATCTGAAGTGATATATTGGTCAGAAAACATTGTTGAGCATAAAACTGATCTGCAACTGCAATTTGTTGTATTAAGGCATATCAACCTACTATTACTTTCTAATAATTGTAAACAGTGAAAATCTCTGAACCGAGTGGACTTTTAAGTCTTATTTGTGTTTCATTCTAATAAGTGAAACATTGTTATCCTGTAAATTAGCACAGTGAGTGACATAAGATTGAAAGATAACTTCTAGTGCAAAATCCTCTAACCAGGTCACACCTAACAGTGTGTATTGTAACCTTTAATAGGGTTGGGTCCTCACAAGCCTCACTTCAAAAGAGTGAAATTTTTGGGTTGCCAGTTCCCGAGTGGTTTTTCCCTTAACAGGGTTTCCACGTTAAATCATTGCGTTATGTGTTTATTGTGATGATTGTTTATTATCATACTTTACATTTTAGCTATTTAATTTGATCGGTAACTACTAAAGAGCTTTAATTGAAGATTGGTAAAAACATTGATAGTGAATCATATATATGTTCACTGACTGACAAAAATTAGAGAAACAATATTTTGGATTACTCATTATTGTTTTGGGACTTGTATAACTGATTCACCCCCCTCTCAGTTATTCTAACAAATGCAAAAAGTGTCAAACACATATGAAATCTATTTGTTGTAATATGACTCAACACAATACATAACAAACTACTCCCCCTACAGAGTAGCATCACTATATCAATCCAATTATAAATATATTCACTAGAATACACTTGAATTGATGCATGTACATATTATCTTAATTCACAACAGATAGGGGAATGACCCCTAGTTTACCTCTTATATACTCAAAAGAATCCTTAGATAATGACTTCACAAAAATATCAACAAACTATTCTTTAGTTGGCACATATCCCAACTTTACTTCTTTCTCCTGTACCTGTTCTCTAAGAAAGTGATATTTTATAGCTATATGCTTAGTCTTAGAGTGCATCACTGTGCTTTTATAAATATTAATGTCACTTGTATAGTCACAATAAATAACCATTGATTCAATTAATTTTCCTAAATTCCTTCCAAAATCTTCTTAATTGACACAACTCATGTTCAATTTATTGCAATAGTAACATATTCAGCTTCAACTATTGATTGTAGTATACAATTCTTCTTTTTTCTTGTCCAGGATGAAAGCCTATCTCAAAGAAAGAATGCACCACCACTAGTTCTCTTCATATCATCAATATTTCCTACCCAATTTGCATCAGTAAAGACACTTAATGAAAAATCACCTTTATGTGCATACCAAAGACCATAATCTTCAACTCCCTTGAGATATCTGAATATCCTCTTCACAAAAATTATATGTGATTAATTCAAATTAGAAGAAAATCTTTCCAACAATCCAACAGCCTGTGTAATGTTTGATCTACTGTGCACCACATCTTGTAGCTTACTGATCATGGATTGATAAAGAGTCCCATCCACTTCCTTAGTATCATCTTCTTTTGATAATTTACAACTGGTTACCATAGGGGCCAACCGGTTTTGAGTCTTCCAACCCAAATGTTTTAAATATCTATTTCACATACTTGGATTGACTTATGTATATACCTTTTTTCAACTATTGAATCTGCATTCCAATAAATAATTTAATCTCACCTATCATAGACATTTTAAATTATTTTCTCATCTCATTAGCAATTGATCTACTCATTTCTTCATTGCCTCTAAATATGATATCATCAAAAAATATTTCTGCAATAAGTAACCTATCATCTTTTTCAATATTTAGATATACATTACTATTGTCACTTGCCTTTATAAAACCAATTTAAGTAAGATAAGAGTGAAATCTCTCATACCATGCTCTAGGTGCTTGCTTCAATCCATATAAAGTTTTTTGTAATTTTCATACTATGTTCTTACCTTCTTCATTAGCAAATCCTTTCTGTTGTTCAATGTAGACTTCTTCTTCTAATACACCATTGAGAAAAGCTAATTTTATATCCATTTGATATAATTTGAGTCCTTTTTAAGAAGCATAAGCAAGTAATGTCCTCACACCTTTAATTATGGACATAGGTGCAAATGTTTCACCATAGTCCAGTCCTTTTTCCCGCGGATATCCTTTACACACAAATCTTGCTTTATTCCTTATTACTTCACCTTTCTCAATCATCTTATTTTTGAATATCTATTTGGTACCGATTATGTTTATGTCCACTGGTTTAGGTACTAATGTCTAGGTATTTTTCTTCTCAATCTATTCTAATTATTCTTCCATAGCCTTGAACCAATCATCATCTTTTAATGGATCTTTTACATTTTTAGGCTCAAGTTTAGATAATAAACATGTACTTTCTCTTGCTTTTCTTCTTATCAAAACACCAACATTTCTATTGCCAATAATTTGATCAGTTGAATGATCCAGTTTAACATACCTTAGAAATACGAGTTTTGATATTGGAATACCTTCAACCATTTGTACCAGTTCTTTTTCACTAACCTATCTTTCCATTAGTTTATCTACAGTTTCTTGTTCCATTGGTTGTACATATAAAAACCTATGATATGTTGGAAACTCTAATTGAAACAATTGTTATATTGTCCTTGATGTCAAACCTTAACTGGTAAGATAGTTTCTATCTAGGATAGTGCCATATCTTTTGATTGATGAAGAGGATTTGAAAAGAGGAGATACCAAGAGGACCTAAGGAAAGGTTTGGTTATGTGATACTTCAATGGGTACTTGCTTAGTTGGCATGTTGAAAAGGTAATGTGTTGTTTATCTGGGTAAGAAGAAAGAATGGAAACATAGGTTTAACCAATAAAAAGTGAAGAAATCTAGTTTAAGTTGAGTGATGTTAGTGTCGATCGAGCGCTAGTATATACCGAGTAAATCTAGTGTTGACCGAACATCAATAATTTTTGAGTGACATAAAATTATCAAGCAAAGACAGTGTTTGTCGAGGAAGACAGTTTGTAGTGATGACCGAGATACATAGTGATGGCCAAGATGATGAACATAGTATTGATTGAGTGTTAGTAATTTACATTTGAAGAAAGAATTGAGAACCCCAACTGACATAGTTGAATTATTGGGATATGTAAAATGTGTTGACATTATTAATGAATTGTATGGAGCATTTAATGCATGGTAAATCATTTTCTTATGGATTCAAAGAGAATTTTGGAGATGTATCTAGAAGGAAAATATGAAGAACATAATGATGGAAGGATTCAATGAATCTAACCTAAACCTAAGATCTACGAAGGAGATTAAGTGAAAAAAGATTGATCTAATTGATCAAAGAGGTATAAAGGAAAACCTAATTGTGAGATTACAGACATGGAGAAGGGGTTGATGTTATTGAATGATAAGTCTAAGTAGAACGCTGAAGGTGAAATTGTGAAGGAGCTAAACAAAGTTGTGATTTCTTGAAGCGAATTCCAAGTAGATCAAAGATGGAGATGGAAATGAAGGTTGGTTAGTAAATCAGCATATGTGCAAAGTGGATCTATATTTGCAAAGTGAGTTGTATGTTTTTCAGATCAGAAACTACTGTTACTTTCTAACCATTGTATCAGTCTAAATCCTTTAATTAAGGTTGACCTAACAGTCATTATGTAAATCCTTTAATCAAGGTGACATTCTAATGGAATGTTCTTAAGTCCTCTAACCAGGTCACTTTTGATAGAGTGTTTTAAATCCTTTAACAGGGTCACACCTAACAGTGTGTATGTAAACCTTTAACAGGGTTGGCTTTTCACAAAGCTCACTTCAGAAGAGTGAAAATCAGTAGCATGTTACAATGTGGTTTTTCTCAAATTGGGTTTCCACTATAAATCCTGGTGTTATACTTGTGTCAATGATTTTGATGTAGATGTTGTTGAAAGTTTTATATTATGTAAGTTAATTACTTTTGGATAGTGGACTGCATGTTATATGTTTTTGATATATGCTATAGAGACCGAGTTAAATTGCCAATTAGATTTGAGTTTACTGAAGTGCTAGAAAGTTCAATTGGTACATTTGGACCTGAGAACAACTGATTCACCCCCTCCTCTCTGCTGTTCTAAAATTATTCTAACAATTGGTATAAGAGTAGTTGGTGCTTACAGAGAAAGTTTAAAGGTACTTGAAGCTAATGATCAAGATGTACAAAAAAGGAAGTACCGAAGTTGATCAAAGAGAACTCCCCTTTATGGAAAAGTCTGATGAAATTGCATCTAGTTGGTATTGGTGATTCGATGAAATACTATGTGGAAAATGAGTATGTTATACCTGCTGCACCTTTAACTTTTGAGGTGATGAAAGCAAAAAAAGAACACAATCAAGAAATGTTGGAGATTACATCTGCCCTAAGCTATCTTGAATCTGAAGACATCAAGGACTGCACTAATGCAAAGAAGATGTGGTACACTCTTGCAACTATCTATGGTGTAGATACAAATGTACTAAGAGCCAAATTTGAAAGCCTGAGAGGTAAGTTTGATGACATGAAAATGCAAGAAGGTGAAAATATTGCTCAATATTGTGGTAGAATTAAGGAGGCATTGAATGCTATTAGAGAAGCCAATGGAATAATTGATGATGAAACTGTTATTGGTAAAGTATTGAGGACTTTGCTTCCTATCTATGTGTATACACTAAAAAATGACTTGATTAATTAATTAAATATTTATTATTTAATTAATATTGACATGATGAATTAATTAAATATTTATTATTTTATTAATACTCATTTCCTTTATTATTAAATAAATTATTCAATTTATTTGATATATTCACTATAGCATATTCTTCTTATCCTAAGTCCTTTAAATTAGTCTTATTAAAGTGATTTAATTAATTCACTAATTACACAATCACTAATACGACTAAGTCCCCTAGTCCACCTCATAGACCTAGTCACCTGACACATCACCCTTGCTAAAATAATTAATTTTAATTAATTATTAATAAATCATTATCCTCACACACACATGTCCTATTTTTAAGGGCTATGTGGCCTCATAAGACTTGGTCTCATGATCACATGTCTTCTTCCAAACTAAGTCAAGAAATAATCCCTATTCCTAAGGAGCTTCTCAATCCACCTCAAAGAGTCAAAGGTGACTCATGGGACACTTGTACCAAGAGTCCTCATGAGGAAAAGCTCTTTCCCCCTTCCTCTCAATGGTCTTTGTGAGACACTTGACATGTGTCTTTCCCTTCCACCTTCTTCTCTTCCATGTCAATGTAGGAGGAGCATCCTCCCTATTCTTCCTCTCACATTCCAACTACATCCCCCTTTCTCTCAACCCCTTCAACCAAGTCAATAACAGCCCTAGGATCTTCCACCTTTCAATCTCCACCCTAGGATTGTGCCACTTAGGCTTGAGTCCAAAAAACCTATAAAAGGAGCATCATTCTTCCTTTGTGAGCCTAATAGCAATAGTGATTTTAAGCATACGAGCATTCTAGCATCAAAGCAGTCAAATAATCAAGCAATCAAGCAATTCATATCATTTGTGAGCCATTTTCATTCCATCTTCCATCATTTGCACAATTAAGATTTTAGGCCATTTTGCATACAAACCACCCAATCTCCACACTTTGGGAACATCTTGGACAAAGGAGCTTCATTTGGAAATCTGAGAGCTCAACACATCCAAGAAATCAAAGCTAGGAGGACAATGGAGGCAAGCTACATGGTATGTGAAGGTAAAAACACTTGTTTTTGAATTCAATTGATCTTTTTAATCTTCATTGTGTTTTCTTTAGATTGATTTAGTAGCTTAGATTAGTTAGTATTTCATTTCTAGTAATTAGACATCTAAATTGCATACATTTTTTGCACCCACCGTGGGGCCTCCCCACAAATTTAACATTATGTTTTGTGTTTTTCTATGTGCAGATTTCTACAGGGTCTTTCTAGGCATTCATTCATGATTCTTGTGCATATATCGATTGTACCTACGCATCCATTCTGCTTACCATAAGATATTTTTCTTTTCCTATCTTTTCTTCCATTCTATGCATCTGTTGCAATTTCCTGCACCTCCATAATATTTTGTTGTACATCAATTATAGTTGCGCATTCATCCCATCACAATGCACATTAATATCCTACTCTTGCGCATTCCCTGTTTCTACGTATTCATCCACTCTTCCTATGCATTTGTATTCTATTTCTACGCATCTATTTCTTTAGTAATTAAATTTCATATTTTAATTATTTGTGTTTTAGCTAATCACCTTAACAATTTTCTGTTCGCTATTGTAAACATCTAGGTTATTTTGTAGGTTGATTCTAAAGACCCCTTGAGATTACTAATTGTTTACTTGTAGGTTCCTTAGAAGACCAATAAGGGGATTTGCAAAAATAGACTTTAATCTCGGTTGGGTTTAAAATAAGACATGCTTTTCATTTTCATGTGTCTTCTTTAGTTTATAAATTTGTCTATTGTGTTTTTATTTTATAGCTTTTGTAATCCCAAAAATTATAACAACATATCCTCTCCCCTCGCCATTCGTGGATCTTGGGTGTAAGAGAAACTGTTATAGTTTTTTAGAGGGCGGTCTTTGGTAGGAAAAGAGGTACTCACCCCAAGAAACGACCCAACTGGTAATAGGCTAAAGCCAAGCCCTTCCAAAGTGGTCTATAAAAAATACCATTGTGATTAGTCTCATAGTGGACATGTGTGAATTTGTTGTGACAACCAAAATCTCCTCTAGTACCCATGTGGTGTGCTAAAGTCCCTACATTGCTAAGGTACAAATCTTGCTTTGGAAGGATTGGGAGAGCCCCCTTAATTGGGAAAATGACTTGATCACAACCACCTGAACAGATGTCCTTACAAAATACTTTTGTATAGTGGCCAAAAAACTTCTATTTTCTAGCTCAAGGGGTCACCCAAGCCCCCAAGCCTGCAAAGACACCTCACAATACTCACGATTCATAGTAGAGCTAAAAGTGTTAGGAATAGTCCCAAGAGATAATTGAGAGGGGGGTGAATCAGTTATCTACAAGTTTTAATTCTTTATCTAATTAAGTATACTTAAACTTTAAACATAAACATAATGAAAGAACTCTTGAACACAACACCAATATTTTGGTTATGGGGAAACCCAAATAGGTAAAAACCCTGGTGGGAATTAACACCCACTAATAAACTGCACTAGTGTATAATGATCCTTGTTAGAAGATCTTACAACCCTGTTAGGAGTTGATCTTTATAATGCAATAAGTATAGTGATCTGGTCAAAGGTCAGACCTTGTTAGGATTCTTTTATGATTGACCCTATTAGGGATGAGGACACATTGTCCGAGAGCTCATTGCTCAAAGGGGTGAAGGCTGCAACCTTCTGAATAATAGATACACACTATATCTGGATCTTGGTGAACTACGAGGTAGACCTGATGTCTTAATTAGTTCCAATGAATAGCACACTCTATCTTTACTATCACATAGACCTCTTCTTGATGACACAATACTTCACACTCTCTGCTCTACTCTAATCTTTCATCTCCATACCATGCTCCCAGCGATCACAAATGACTGGCTATAAGTATCTTTCCTCTAAATGATATAATCAAGTTGGCCTATTATAACCACCTTGAAATCATATTAGAGAAACTATAACACTCTCCAATAACATCTCCATCGGCTCTACTAGGCACACAACACAAACTGGGACCTGTCCAAATCAATAAGTGTAGATGCACACTATCGACTCTACCAAATTAACTGGTACTTTCTCCTCAAGCTGAATTATATCATGCACTCTTAACCAAACATTCTTAACTCTACTCCAATCATTAATCCAAGCACACATATCAAAATGATAGGCGCAACTCCTATACTAATATAATCTCTGTCGGCTCTTCTAGATAAACATAGGAAACTACAACTGGTGAATAGTGACTGCATAACTTCACTTCTACTACACATCAGACTCTGCATCCATGATTGTAAAAAAATTAACATGTATCCATCACACATCCAAATGCGCAAGCCTCCATGACAACTGTATGGACAATCATTCACAGAACACTGCTTCTAACTCTGTTAGGAACACTACTGACACAAGCTGCTACATAACTGTCTGTACTAATAATTAACCTTTGCATCCATGATATCATGCTAATAACATGTCCATGCTACATATACTCAAAGCTTACTACATAAGTCTTCCACGCATGCTACTTACCATATGTTTTTATCAATGACAAACACACAGTCAACATTGGCTTGCTGACAAATCTCCAACAATATCCCCCTTTGGCATTGATGGAAACATATGGAATGAAAAACACCACAAATCCAAATGAACAATTCTTTTATAACATTCTCCATTTCCTCATCAAAACTCCCCCAAGGATGAATCCTCCATTTGCTACAATATTCTTCAATATTCTCCATTTCCTCAACTAAACTGCTTCCATGACTGAATACTACTCCCCCTTGTTGCTATATATTATTCCTCCTTAATTCTATATGTAATCCCTTTTAATACTATTTTTGATGACTATATACTACTCCCCCTTTGACATCAATGGCAAAGGGTGCCAAACATTTAAGCTCCGGTACTACTCATGAGGTAGAGTAGTCAACCACCCATCAGTCACTAAGGATTGATGCTCTCTCCACTTTCTCTAATCAAAATCAGGGAAGGGAATTACTCCCAGCTTCTCCCTGAGATACTCAAAAGTATCCTTCGGTAAAGGCTTTGTGAATATATCTGCTAGTTGATCCTTTGTACTCTCATAATCCAATTTAACTTCTTTCTTTGCCACTTTCTCTCTTAGGAAGTGATACTTAATCTCTATGTGTTTTGTCTTTGCATGCATCATAGGATTCTTTAACATGTTGATAGTGCTAGTGTTATCACAATGAATAACAATAGGATAATCAATTTGAATTCCAAAATCCTTTATCATTTACTTGATCCAAACAATTTTAGAGAAATTCAAAGCTACTGCAACATATTATGCTTTTGCTATTGACTGAGAAATATAATTCTGCTTCTTTCTTGTCCAAGTGCTTAGTCTATCACAAAGAAATACCGCTCCTCCTGATGTACTCTTTCTATCATCCACACATCCTATCCAATCTGAATTTGTATATACATGAAGCTCAATATTCTCTGAATTAGGATACCATAGACCATAATCTATAGTACCCTGCAAATATCTGGATATTCTCTTTACTGCCATGAGGTGACTTTGTTTAGGCTCTGCTGCAAATCTTCCAACTATGCCAACTGCATTAGAAATATTAGGTCTAGTTTGAGTAAGATATATGAGTTTACCAATCATAGACTTGTACAATGTTATATCTACTACTAGAGAATCATCTTCTTTTGTAAGCTTGCATCCTTTTATCATAGGTGTACCCATTGGCTTGCAATCATCCATCTTGAACTTCTTCAATATCTCTTTCACATACTTAGACTAATTAATGAAAATACCTTTCTTTGCCTGCTGCACATTTAATCCCAAAAAGTATTTGATAGGTCCAATCATGCTCATCTCAAACTCACTCTGTATCTCCTTAGAAAATTCTGCACTAAGTTTGTCATTACCCCCAAAGATAATGTCATCAACAAATATAGATACAAGTAGTAAACCTTCAGATGTCTCTCTTATAAATAGATTACAATCTACTACTCCTTTCTTGAATCCAATTTTTGTTAGATATCCATCAAGTCTCTCATACCAATCTCTAGGGGCTTGCTTAAGTCCATAAAGGGCTTTCTTCAATCTCCACCCTAGGATTGTGTCACCTAGGCTTGAGTCCTCCAAAAAACCTATAAAAGGAGTATCATTCTTCCTTTGTGAGCCTAATAGAAATAGTGATTTCAAGCATACAAGCATTCTGCATCCAAGCAATCAAATAATTAAGCAATCAAGCAATTCATATCCTTTGTGAGCCATTTGCATTCCATCTTCCATCATTTGCAAAATTAAGGTTTTAGGCCATTTTTCATACAAACTACTCAATCTCCACACTTTGGGAACATCTTGGGAAAATCAGCTTCATTTGGAAATTTGAGAGCTCAACACATCCGAGAAATTAAATCTAGGAGGAAAATGGAGACAAGCTACATGGTAAGTGAAGGTAAAAACACTTGTTTTTGAATTCAATTGATCTTTGTAATTTTCATTATGTTTGCTTTAAATTGATTTAGTAGCTTAGATTAGTTAGTATTTCATTTCTAGTAACTAGACATCTAAATTGCATACACTATGCTATCAGAATTTCTGTAATACAAGAATCAAGATGTAACACTGGTAATGTTCTAACTCTGGAAAGTCTTGTTGGTAAGCTTACTACTTTTGAGCTATTAAATTATGATAAATACATTGTTCCTAATGTTGAATCTTCATTTAAGTCACAAATGGTTCTGCGTAAGTCTAAGAAGGAAAACAAAAAGTGTGTGAAAAGTGATAGTGACAATGACAGTGATAGTGACACTTCTGATGAAGATCTAGATGATCTTGAGGCACTGATGGTTAGAAGGCTATGTTAGGATTAGGCAATACTGAGGGGGGGGGGGTGAATCAATATTACTAAATTTTAATTTAAAATTCAACCAATTATAAATAAACCATAATAATGTTGAAATGAAAAGAATATTAAAACACAACACATAACTCATGACACCATAATTTGTTCTCAAGGAAACCCTGGCCAAGGGAAAACCCCGGTGGAGATGGTACCCACAACTATGCACTAAAATATTTTATCCCTATTAGGATCTGATTATTACATAGTACATTTCCTTTTTAGAGGAATACAAAACCCTGTTGGGGGTATACAAAACACCTGGTTAAAGGTGGTGAGAAAATTGCTCTTACAATTAAAAATTTTCACAAAGAATTCTCTAAAATGTGAACAATACAAGCACCTATCTTGCTTAGATAGTTCCAGTTATAGCTCTGTCTATTACTGATCTTGCATCTGCTCTTAGATTCACAATATTTCTTCATCATCACATCTTTTTCAATACCTTTCTTCCACAAAATCATTCTATACTTATACAAAATCTGCCATCCAGTTGGCTTCACAAATACCATACAAAACATAATAATTAATTATGTAAATGATAAGTATGGAGTCAAAGATCTTATATTACCCAAGTGTTGGAAATATACTTCATTCACCTGACTTAGCACGTTACCATATCCACTAACCTTGCCTTAATCTTCACAACTACTCATATGCCCTGTTATACTAACTCTCTATCTTTGCATACCTTCAGATCACATAATCTCACTGATATGATCACAAAAACTCACGCGCTCTTAATTGAAGCATATACATATCCCAAAATACCTTCTACTAACTTCGTAGGCCATAATACCTCATACATTTCCATCGCTAACAAAAAATGTAACACTATACCCTAATTCTGGACTTCATCATTTTTATGACTGTGACTCCAGTAGAAAACCTGTCTACATGCGATCTGTAGTACCCCGCCCCTAGTCCAATTTTATAAATGTTATGATTACTCTATAATGTTAGATTATATGTTAGGAAATCATCAATGCTTATAATTTCACTGACCCCATAATTGCATGTGTATGGTTGATGTGTTTGTTTTATAATTCTGTTTGACGTGCTTGATGTGGTTGAGGGACAGAGTCGTAGTTACTTGCTTGTGAGATCCACATGATTGATCGATCCCTACCATTGTTTATTATATAGTTGTATATGTATGTACATGTGGGTTTTGTATGCAGGTTCGTAGGTACCAGGCATCGTCTTCCTTGCATTGTCAGGATGAGCGTGCCCTATCACAATATCTCAAATGGTAAGAGAGGGGAGATAACACAGATTCAAACACCCTAACCCAAACCCATTTATCCTAGTTGTTGGATAAGAATCTATTGACTACCCTATCTGAATTTGTCAGGTTGACAAAGTTCGTGGATCCCTTTCTGGTGTTGCTTGGTTTTAGTTTTGTTTGATTTTATGTCGTATGATTTCAGTTGATTTGTGGTGATGTGAGTGATTTTATATGTTTATTCATTTATTAATTATAGTTGATTTATGTTTATATAGATTATTTTATGTGATTATCATTGTTAGGTGCATAGTTGAATTTTATGATTAAATATGCTCCTATGATTAATTGAGAAAATTAGATTAAAGTTGATTATTTGAATATTTCAGAATTAATATTGATTATCTCCTAAGTTTATTTTAATGAAATTTAATTAAAATCAAATAATTGATTATTTGGATTTAATTGAGTATTTTATTGAGAATTAGATTTTATTATGTTTGTAAGTATTATTAAATAATTAAATATTTAATTGCATGCTTTATGATGCATTAAGTATTTTATTTATTTAATATGTATTTAAAATTATGAACATGTGCTTAATTGGAAGTGTTTTGTTTGGAAAAAGTGACAACTTGTCTTTAGGAGACTAAGTTGAGTTGTGCACAATTATATTTATTTTTAATTATTAATTAGTATTTTCTCTGAACAAAAGTGAGAGAGTTTGATTAGGAGTTCTTTGTGAGTCATCTAGGGTTTTGCTTGATTGGTGGAATTGATTTCCAAAAGAGGGAGTTTGCATTCATTTTGGATTCAACCAGGTTGTTGGAGATTTTTGGAGAGAGCTTTTGGAGAAATTTTGTGCCTTCTTGTGTTCTTGAGATTTTGGTGTGTGATTGAATTCTGGGTGAAGTGTGCTTGCATCTGGAATTGGACTTTGCATGTGCTGTGATTCAGAATTGCAGGATTGAGCTTCTCTATTGTCAGATTTAGAAGTATTAGCAATCTACATGCAATTCTACATCAGATTAATAGCTTTGGAATTAAGGTAGGGTTTGATGAATTTTCTTGTATTTTCACTTGTAGAATTTATTTATCTTGCTATGCCTGTTTGATTTTAAAAGTTAGATCTGTTCTCTGTTTATGTTCTCAAATTTGGGGTTTAGAAAGCTCTTAGGATTGCTTTTTCATTATTTTATAATTACTTGGCATAGTAGGGAAATGCTGGCAAAATTTTGAGGGAAAATTCTTCCTAGAACACTCAGAAAATGAAAAAAAAACAATCTTGATATAGTTAAACTATATAGTTGATGAAATAAATAAATGGGTTGTGGTTGAAAAACAATTTTAGTTTGAGAAAATGAAATCTGGGTAAAAAAATTACTCTTTGTGTAAAAAAAAAAGACAGTCAAGAAAAAAAATTACCACAGTAAAAGAAAGGGCTTACAAAGGCAAAAAAAATTACACTAGTAAATTAGATATGTATTCACAAATAAATTAAGAGAAAAGACATATTAGAATAAGACAATTTCTTTTAGAAATGCATGTGAGAGTTTTAAAAATATATAGAAAGGTCTTTTTCCATATCTAGAAAAGACAGTGAATAATTATATTTCCATTTTTGGAAATTGTATTTAAAAAAAATTTATATACTTTGTATAAAAAATGAAATAACTTGATTTAAAAAAATTATTATTGGTGGTTTTAAAAAAAACATTCTTAACAGAGTAGTTAAAAAATTATTATATAAATTTTTTTTATAAAAATTGAAATGGGGCATGGGACACCACCCCCGCATCCCATTGGCTGAGGTCTACCGACGACCTGCCCAAGGGAGCCGCACGATAGAGTCTGCCGA
Organism: Chamaecyparis obtusa; assembly: GCA_027943335.1. Lineage (NCBI taxonomy): Eukaryota > Viridiplantae > Streptophyta > Pinopsida > Cupressales > Cupressaceae > Chamaecyparis > Chamaecyparis obtusa. Next base: position 474,505 of record BSBK01003851.1, on the reverse strand, counting down.
CGGTCTCCCAAGGGGACCGCACGGAGCCCCGCCTGACAGTGTACGTGGGCAGAGGGTTCGGTGACAGTGCACGATGCTATGGGGATCAGCGCAGGGGTTAGGAAATGGGGTGTGGGGCCCGTAGGGACCTCCCCATAATGTTTGTTTTTATTAAAATTTATTTTATGTTAACTTTGGTGTTAATTAATTTATTTTTATTAGTATTTATTAATATATTTTTAAATTTAGTAATTTAGATTGTTATTAAGTTTAGTTAATTTAGAATTTAGTTTATATGTTTTATGTTATATAATTATTTTATGATTATATTAATTTTCAATATGATTAATTTATTTCATATCAAATTATTTTATGAAATTTAGAGTTTCAATTGTGTCTTGCATTTTGAAGTTGATATTTAAATTAAAATTGGCTTTAAATTATTCGTTGAATTTAGAATCGAAATCTTAATTTATTCTTGGCATGGTACTTTATGGAACTCTAGGGTGAATTATTTATATTAGATGGAATTCTTCTTTCTTTATATCAATGTTTAATTTCGCTATACACATTTTGGATATGTTTGAATTGAGTTTACATGTACTATTGTTAATGATCTAAGTATAATTATATGTATTTGATTTTCATCCCTATGGGAAGGATTTGTTTAATTGGTTCAATAATTTCTACATAAGAGATTATACTTAAGTTGCATATTTTAAAAGTATCATTAGTTATTGTTCTACAAGAAGATAGAGGATTCCCTTATACGTTGATTCTTGATTGTTCAATTATTGGAGATTGAGGTGTGTGTACTGAGATTGGGCGTTTTGTTTGGTTGGAACCCTAGGTAGTCTATAGGGAATTTTTCCTTCATTTTAGCATTGTATTAATGTTTATTATTAGTTTGTCTCAGTAGATTTATGATAATCCATACTTAGATTTAGTTATGTTCGTTATGGAAGTTAAAATGCTTATGAATTTGGATTTCAGTTTTCTATGGTGCAAATGTGTCTTCTTATGCTTACTGTGATTTTGGGAACTAGAAGACCTAGGGGAAAAATAGAGGCTTGGGCATGAGTCGGTTGTGGCATGATTTCAGTATTATTTTTGATGTGAGTGTTTATTCTAATTATTATCCCTGACTTAACCATTTGGGCTCATGTGATATTGAGTTTTGCTTCATATTCCATAGAGGAGAATATGATATTGATTGTTTATGTCTGATCCATGGGATCATGTGTATATTCTTTCATGAACACTTTTAGAGTGTTTTGTGATATCATGGTTTTGTGAGAACCAGTGTGTTCCTGTTATTTTGTGGAGCAGTCCTGAGGGACATTGTTATCTTTTTGTGGTCTATGTGAGATCTGTGAGCCTAGGGTAGTATACCTAGATATGTAGTAGGAGGTAGCTTGCAATAAGCGCTGGGGCCCACAAGTGGCTACTAAGATCACTTATTGTTAAGTATCTTAATCAAGTGATAATTAAATATAACATTGAGAGATTTAAAAATAAACCTAAAAAGATATGTTTCCTCACCCTAGCTTAGTGCTAGTACAGACTAAGGTGGGAATGGAGAAGATGCTTTCCGCCTTGAGAGGTGTGTGTCTAGCATAGTTAATGGCTTCATCTGTACAAGAAGTCATTGATCCGTGTATGGTCACTTGGGTGTCAGGATCCAGCAAGATTACCAGGATGAGACTCAAGGGTTAGATGTACATGATGACACCTTCCTATGCATAGTCTAGTTATCCTACATGTGTCGGTTGCCTCTAGACTAGTGAGTCTTTCATGGCATTACTACTTATCACCTTGAGTTAGCGAGATTTTTGGAATCCTTTCCTTTGCTTGTTTTGTTATGTTTGTTATCCGAGTGGGATCTATTGTTATCTCCTCAGCACGGTGGGAGTGGACCTTTTTGGTTCACGAGGTCGGGTGGTAGTGATTCTTTTACCATTTGAGATTTTGACATTTGTGTACTAGTGCTGGATGATCCTTGTTGCAGTTGTTCCTTCTTGATCATCATTGTTGGAGAGGTGTTCTTCTTCTTGATCTTCTTCTTTGTGATCTTGTACCTTTGTAACAGTTCTTCAGAGATGTCTTGTGATCTTCATTTCGGTTATTGTATCACATACCCTGTGACATGTGCAGTGGATGTAGATTTATGGATACCTTATGGTACCAGTTGTACTTATGTCATCTTCTATGTGATGTTGTTTTATCTTTTATTTGCTTATGTGAGTTTTGTATTGAACCTAATGTATATTATTAATTAATGTTTAAGTAATCTTTGTCAAGGAACCCTTGAGAGTTGTAACTTGTGTTGGTTGTTTATGTTATGTGAGTTAATGGATATTGCTTCCGCATTGATGTTCATCTTGTATGTTAACTTAAAAAAAAAAATATTCTGCAAACTTAGATGCATGTTTAGGTTAAGTTCTTTTGGTTTCCCTTGCGGGGCATTACACTATCACTCTAGCATAAGTGTTGCCATGAATGACAACCCTCAAGTGATCCCTAGTGCTCCACAACACCACTTGCCAATAGGATAAAAAGAGGAAAAGGGAAATATAAAGGTAAACTTCCTATAATCTATTTTTCATGTAACAAAGTTGGCCATATTGCAGCAAGATGCCCTGACAGGGCTGACAAGGATGAGATAAAGGAAAGAAATTACAAGGACAAGAAAAATGATAGAGATCACCGAAGGTACAAAGACTACAAAGACAAAGGTAAGAAATCTTGTTATATTACTAAAGAGGAAAATGACAGTGACACTAGTGAATATGATGAATGTGATATATAAGTTGTTTATGTTTCTATGAAAGATGATTCTAATGAAGATGAGAAAACTACACTTATTTCTTATGTGAGTAAAGGTGATAAATGGATTATTGATAGTGGTTTCTCACATCACATGACTAGTGATAAAAGTAAGTTTGAGACCCTAGATCATTACAAAGGTAGAAGTGTTAAGTTTGGTAATGCACCATGTCCTATGAGAGGAAATGGATCAATTAGATTAAGTGACAAGATTATATGTGAAAATGCTTATTGGGTTGAAGGTCTTAACTGTAACTTGTTGAGTGTTGCACAGTTGAAGAACACTGGTTATCGAGTGGAATTTCATCACAGAAAGACTAAAATATTTGATGTCATTGGTGAACTAATTGGAAGTGGAGAAAAAACAAGAGGTAACTTATTCTATCTAGACCTATATGAAGAAACAGATTTTTTTGCACTATTTGATGATGTATGGTTATGGCATAAGAGGCCGTGTCATGTGAATTTTGACAATCTGATAAATATTAGTAAAAAGAAGAAAGTTAGAGGTTTGTCGAGATTGAAGAAACCTAATAATGTGATGTGTAAATAGTGTCAATTGGGAAAAATGACAAAGTCTAGTTTTAATAGAAAGACATATACTTCTGAAAATATTTTAGAATTGGTTCATACTAACCTTTGTGGATCTATCACTAGTAGAATTTGGCAAATAAATGACTACATGACTAAAAATTTTAGTCACGTGACTAATATTTTTAGTCACATGACCAAAACTGATCATATTTGATAAATAAATGACTATGTGGCTAAAAGTTTTAGTCACATGACCGAAATTGATCATATTCTACTAATTATTTACAATTCACAATTATAAATGACTAATTTGGTCATCGGGTAAACTCACAAGGTCAGACAATTAAAAATGACCAAATAAATAATCAAATAAATGACTAAACAATTAGTCACTCAAATAATTAGTAAATATATTACATAAAATAACTATGTTATTCTTAATAAAATAGTTAAAATAATCTAATTACTATTTTAAGACATGTATTACATATAATTAAAACTAACTAATTTAAGATGCAATTATGTAGTAATAAGAAATGGAAATTATTGGTGATATATATAATAATATATATGCAATTGTCTATTAAAATTAAAAAATAAGTATAAATTAGCAATATATGTAAAAATTTCAATTTTTTCGAACAAATTCTAAATTCATATATTTTATTTGGAAAAGATTCTAAATTAAAAAATCTTTTCCAAATTAATAATAATATACTTTTATGTGATAAAAACAATATAAAATTAAAAAATTAATATAAATATATAATAAATAATATAAAAAAATATGTATTAAAAAGAAATGAGTTTTATAAAGAAGGAAAATTATAATTTTTAAAGAGTACAACTTCCTTCCAATTTTTCCATCCATATTCCATGTGCTCAAAATATTAGCCCTACTTATACAAGTAATTTGAAATATGGCATTTCCCTCCATCACGCTCTTTTTGTCACTCTGCGCACAGTGAAAGAGGCAAGCCAAAGTTGGCAAATTGGCATAATATACCCAGAAAAATCAAAGAGCGGAGCACATCAAAAAATGATTGAAAGCACAATAGAATAAATTAGGTAATTATGCCACTGTTGACTTGTAATGCATGTAATGTAGAGCTCGAAGAAGAGGCAGCACAAAGGCTTCATTGCAAGTCCAAATGGCACCGCTACAACCTCCGCAAAAAGGTATGCTAAATTTCCTTTACACCCACTTCATGAATTGAATATAAACAAAAAGGTCTTAATCCCTCAAGCCTTAGGGTTCTTAAAATATGAAATATTAGGGAGAGCATTCGGGTCCCGTGGAGTTATATTTATCTAGAACCATATGAACTGTAGGTTTCTAGTTTTTAGGGTATTTTAATTTTTTGATCCTATTAGTTAAATAGTTTATAATTAAAGATATAGGTCATCCTTCTTGTGGAACATCTCTATTTATTTTTAATTTTGGAATATGAAGGATAAAATTGTTTCCAGATTAGAGTGACATCAAATAGAAAAAAAAAATCTTTACATCATGTAGTTTTGTCGTAGAACAATCTTATATTTATTTTTTTGAATTTCTCCTTTATTTTGAGTGAATTTTAGCTTAGATGTCATTACCATGGGGTGACCTCTTACATCTTTGTCACTGTGGGCTTGTACTTGGTCTTGTCATTAGGATATCGGATTCCACTCAATGGATTTGAATTTGGGCTCTGCGTTGAAAGCATTTTTCTTTACTAACCCAAAATAATTTTCACTCTTCTAAAGTGAACTTTGTGAAGAGCCAACCCTGTTAAAGGTTACAAACAAATTGTTAGGTGTGACCTTGTTAGAGGATTTAAGACTAACAATTATTGTTCAACCAACATTCACTATGGGGTCGATAGGATAACAATGTACATTCATTAAATGACATAGGGGCATAACATAAGATGGTTAAGTCCACTCGGTTAAGAGATTTTTCTGTATCAATGGTTAAACTGAAACAATAGTTGATCTGATTACAATAAAACTTATCTTGCAGATGTTCAAATCTATTCTAAGCCCATACAAATCCTTTGATAAATATATCAATTCACTTTCTTAACTTACTTTCAATCGGTAATAGCTCTCTGATGCTCGGTACAGTTCTGCACTTTGGTTCTCCTTCAACTAGTCTGATTAGGCATGCATGAAACTATATTCACGTGAAATATCTGCAATCTTCTCTGTTGCGACATGTTTCAATAAAGAAACTCTTATCTCTTATATAGATAGATAAACTATTTTCATATCAACCATTAGATTTTTACGCTTAATCACCTTCATAGATTTTGCCTCTTAAACATTCCTTGGCAGTTGTGTCAGTAACATGTTTCAATTCCATCCTTTAGATCTTCTCTGAATTTTGTCAGTCGTGGATCTTATAACAAAATTTATCCTCAATATTGAAATCATAATAATTTCTAGCTCATCAATTTCTGTCGGCTAAACTTAAGCATTTAATACTTTCATCCATAGCCGGTTAACAAAGAAATGTGTCAGCAGACACAAGCTCGATTAATACTATCACTCAGTATACACTGCACTGGCTCATTGTATACTGAAGTGCTTCATTTACTGACCACATTGCCTTGTACAATTTTCTTCCTTCTCCATAATAGATTAGTGCAACATAATCAAGTCAACAATATGAAGTCATAGACTCATCAATAAGTTACCCAAAGTATTCTTATCCTCATCTGTTATATCTGTGTGATGGAAAATGGTCACACTTCTGTGAATCCTTGCATTTAAGGATACTCAATAATGAGCTCTTGAATATCGATTCACAACTCTCTATTTGTGGAGTGCATGGATTGTTTATGAGGCCCTCAAATTGACTGAGTTAAACCCATGCAAGTACACCACAAAATGAGAGATTCAAGGATGAGAAGCAAGAATGCTAATCTCCATTGAATCATCAAGTTCTTGCATGCAAATAAAATTAATCTATATGATTGCAATGCAAGAAAATAAACTACTTTATTGAAATGGAGATTAAGCTAAAACAATGAAATAAATTAAACTAAAATGCTATGAGTATTAAACTATATGTAAATATGCAAGCTAAATACTATGTGATCTCCAAAGCTCCAATGTCGCCAAGAAAACCTTCAGCATAACAATAGCATGAAAATTCTAAATTTTTAATTGAGAAGGAGAGGGCTCCTTATATAAGAAACTGATGAAAAGAATGCATCTCCAAAATCAATGTGGGATTAATGCAAAAGAAGGAAAGAAATCTCATTTTTAGAAAGTGTGGAGAGAAAAGGAAATCTCTTTATTTTATTTATTTTTATTTCACTTATTTTCTTTTTTCATCACAAAAGATCTTTTGAGAGGATTTTATTTATTTTAAAAGAATAATTCTCTTTGAATTAAATAAAATAAGGTTATTTAATTAAAAGATGAATATTAATAAAATAAAATAAAATCATTTAATTAAAAAGGGTTTTAATTAAATAAATTTATTTTACTTAAGAGATATTACTTTCAATTAAATAAAGTTATTTTATTTATTTAAAAGGGATTATTTCTTTTAATTAAATAAAATTATTGATGACATGATTAAACCTTAGGAGATTATTGAAATGATTGAAATAGTTATGATTTGATCAAGGAAATTGATTTGAATATATTGTAAAGCATTGATTCAGAAAATTGATATTTGACAAATTGAATAAATGGGGCCCAAAGTCTAGGTGACCATTTTAGGGTGCATACATTTGCCCCTCTTTGACTAATGTGAGGTTGACTAGGGATCACATGCAGTCAAAGAATGGAATTGAAGTGTGAGATCGATTTGGGATCACAAAACAACCCAGATGTGTGTTCAACGGATGAGAACACATCAGGACATAGATAAGAAGACTGAAAAAGACAAGGCCAACACCTATGAATAGGTAATTGTCAAGTCTCAAATAAGAGATAAGAATCTCAAGCAAGGTTGCCCTAAGAGAAGCAATTGATAAATTTGATAAAGCTAAATCAAACATTGAAGTTTGGTAGGTACTGCCCCCTCGTGATTGAAATCAAAATGAGATAGAGGAGAAATAGTAAATTGATAAATTTGATCAAATCAAACTAAAGATAAGGTTCTTGATGTAAGATGAAAGATATAAGAATCACAGAACTAAGGTAGCTTACCAAGAAAGATTATGCGCTAAGGTTGAATTAGAAGAAAAGAAGTGGGGTGAAAGTGAATGGAAGATAGAAGTTTGGAAGAAATGGAAAGAAATGGAGAGAAGAAAGAGAATTTGCCTCCAGAAAGAAGATGCCCCAAAATCAATCAACTGTTTAAGATAGGAAATTTTGATTTGAGATCATGAAAGAAGATAAGGAAATGAAGATCAAATCGTGACCATAGTTGACTAAAAGTCCACAAGAAAGATGAAGGAAACCCTCTCAAACTCATAATGCAGCCTAAAAGTGCAAATTTAACATGAAGTCTAAATAATGCAAGCTACATGGAAATGCAAAGGTGTACTTGCAATAGGGTAACATAGGATTTTTGTGTTCATCATTCATTAGAGAATGTAAGAGAAATTATTTTCATCATAGGGCCATTATTACCAGACATCAGACGATCACACAATCATCACTAGTAAAAAATGCAACTATGAAGATATGAATGTGATTTATATTGGATTGGAATGTGTAAAGATTCTAACATGAGCATCAAAGACATAAAGGTCAAGATGACTGCAATGTTAGCTTACCCAATTTAATGTAGCAAAACCACACTCATGTCAAGGCATAAATGCCAGGATGACCATGAGAACGGTTATGAAAAAATAGTCAAGGATGATGCCTTACATCTCCTAAGTGTGTCAAGGAGACAACAAGAGACACTGAAGAGGTTCAAGACAACACCCACAAGCAGAAAGCAAATAAAAACATGCCCCATACCCCAAGTCTTCTAGCGATGGATCATGGAGAGACTTATTAGACAAAGACATTCAACGAAACTCAATAACAGTCAACACACAAAAAAAATCATGACATATCTCAAGCATTAAGTGTTGCATTTAAAATTTTTAAATGTGTAAACTGATACTGAGTTCTAAGGGTAAGGATAGAATGCTTGCAAGCAGGTAAGATCACATGACCAAACTGGATAAGACCAAACTGATAAGTGTTGAAAAACACTCGATGTCAGGGGTTGTGTTGAAAAACATAGTTGGGTTGGTGTTGAAAAACACCGTTTGCGAGGTGTCCTAAAGACAAGCATATCCAAGAGACCAAAGTTAACATAATGATGCCCCCTAGACAAAGGAAAAGACCAATTCCAAACCAAGGCAATAAGGACAAGGCATGATGGAGAAAGGCTAAGTGTCGAGGATGCATGCTAATAAATAGGGGTGCAAAGGCCTCAAGTAGTGCCTGTTTTCAGATTTTCACCACTGGAAGAATTTTTCAGGACTTTTTATAATTTTTTTGTATTTTTTGCTACCAAGGAGCTTGTTTTCACCAAGGCACTTTTTCTATTTTTTCTATTTTTTGAATTTTTGATTTTTTTTTGTATTTTTGGAATATATAATTTTTTTGGAGATACATTAAAGAGCCTATTGCTAGATTTTCACTAAGATGATAATTTTTTCAGGATATTTTCTGATTTTTAGAATTTTTTCAGCATCATATATGAATTTTTTTGGTATTTTTTTAGGATCAATAAATATGTACAAAGGATGCCCCCACACAGAATGGGCATCAAACTCCCAAGCAAGATCACATCGTGTAGTCCCAAAGTCTAGCAAGGTGGAGGACAAGAGGGAGTAGCAAGCTGACGAAAGAGATGAAAAACTAGGGAATGAAGAAGAATGGAGGGAAGAAATCCTCAAGGACAAACTCCTCAAGAGTACCCAAACTAGGGAAAAATTGTCATGTAAAGCACATTTGGACAAGCAATGAAAGGATAAGTCATAGAAGTAGAATGCAAAAGAAGGAAAAGATGCAGTCCAAAGGAGTAGACAGGTCAAGAGGCTTCATAGCATCGTGTTTTACTCTTTTTCATTAGATCAAGACCAAAGGGGAAAAGGATAGCGAAATAATAGAATGAATGGAGGAAAATAAATATGAAGGCTAAACAGGAAGGGAATGAAAGCAAGATCATCGTAAGATAGCTCACAAGATAGCCAAATTTTCGTGTATAGGTCAACCTTGTCAAGATCAAAGAGAGAAGGCGGGATGGATGAAAGATGTAGAAGAACTACGCATGATGCCTGATTGCTAGGTTTTCATCATGGTGCTTATCCAAGGCACCACAAGGGAGTAGTTTTCACCATAGAATGAATTTATTTCTCTTTAGTTTTGCTACCAAGGCACCTGTTTCCAGGTTTTCACCATGGCACATTTTCAATTTTTTTATTTCTTCTTCTTTTTTTTAATTTTTAATTTTTTAAATTTTTTTTGGAAGAAGGCAAGCTTTTTAGATAATGCTCCTTGAAAGAATAAACTAGGAGATGCAAATGATTCAAGATAATATGCTCAAAGATGCTGATAAGGAAAGGAAGATGGAGGAGAAAATGGAGGATAAGGTTTTATGTAAAGTGAGTGAGGCTGGAAGATAGTAAGAATAGGAAAATGAGGAAGAAGGATAATAGGTAGGAGGATAATGAATGGAAGGATTGTGAAAGCGCAGCTAGAGAGGAAGGCAAGATCAACATTGACACACACCTTGAAGGGTGGTGAGAGGATTGAGGAAATATGAATGAAGGAATCTATGAAGGAATATGGTGAATAGATAGCAGATGTTGTGGTTTAGGTGCATGGAATGAAAGATTATTTTTAGAAGAAGGTGAAGTGGAAGCCTTTGAAAGCTTGAATGTCAATTTAACTTTTTGGTCAACATTAGAATCTTTCAAGAGAGACTTTGGAATCCATATAGCCTTAGGATTTTCATTTCTTTTTGATGATTTAGAGAGAATATCTTCAATGATAGATTTTGGAACCCATACTTGTCTTGTAGTTTTCTTCTTAGATATCTCTTTTAACTTTTTGCCTCCATGTCGATTAGAGAAAACATGGTAATCTTCTTTTTTTGATGGATTCTTATTGTTGCCCAAAATTTCCCTATCATTCATTTTTGGCCATGGTCCTATTTTCCAAAGAAATGCTCAAGTGTCAAAACCCTCTGTGTTTTCTGCCTTTTAGTGTCGAAAGTCCAGTGTGTTTTCTGCCTTTTGGCTTGAAAGCCCAGTGTGTTTTTGACCTTCTCTCTGAAGGCTCAGGATGTTTTTTGACTTTCAGTCTAAAAAATTCTCTGTGTTTTTGACCTTCAATCTGAAAGCCCTCTATGTTTTGGAACCACTTCTGCACTATTCACTTTCTCTGGCGTCTACATTTTTTCTAAGTGCGCAACTCTGACCAGGTGGGTCCCTTTGATATTTTTGACAAACTGCTATGGCTTGTTGCATGATCGCATAGCCCTTTTTTAGGCTATGTGAACATGTGACTAGCCGTTAAGTGCGCAACCCCAAGGTACCAAGTAGGGCCCAATTCGTGGTCTTCAAGCTTTCAAACTGCCAGGAGTCAGCAAGCAACAGTTTCATGTTGGTCGCATGATTGCATGGGATCTTTTGATCCCATGCACCCATGCGACTAACCGTCAGCAGTTTGCGGTCAACATCTTGTAGTCAACTCCAAGCAGGTAATGGGTAGCATCTTGCAGTTGGTCGCATGATCGCATGCGGCCTCTTAACTGCATGCGACCATGCGACAAGTGGTAAACAGGTCTTTGGCAGCTGCTGGTGGGTCCTTTGGTGGTGATGTGTCCGGTCTATGATGGGCCAGAGGTATAACATGGGCCCTCGTAGATTCAAGATCTACGGTGGTCACATGTTCACATGGGATCTTTCGATCCCATGCGATCACGTGACCGCCATTAGATCCTCCTGATGCTTCCAGGCGATGTTGTGGGTCTGGCCGATGTGGTCGGCTCCTGTTGGTCCACGTGGTGCAAGTGGGATATTTTGTGGGCCCGAGCATCTATGTGGCAAGCGGAGGTAGATTCTTGTCACATGATCACATGAAGCCTTTTGGGCTCATGCGATCATGTGACCAGTGGTATTTTCAAGCAGTGCGGCCAGTTTTGGCGGGCTTTTTTCTGTGAGATGGTTGCAGCGGTGCGGTAGCTCAAAAAATTGATGTCACCAGGACATTTTCTAGCTGTAGGTTGTGGAGTTGATGAGGGAGGTGTGGGCGGCCGTCAGGGGTTGATTCTTTGTCCCAGCAGGGTATGTTTGTGCATTCATGGCAAGGCCAATTTTCAGAGAGGTTGATGAATCCAGGCTATTGTGTCTGCAGGTTGTTTACAGTACAAGGATGGGTCTTTTATCTGATAAGTTTTAATGTTGTAGGGATTTCTTTTATAATCAGATTTGACTGCTAGGGTTGGTTATTAAATTAGAAAATCTATACCCTGATTAACTTTTGACTCCTGCCTGCATGCAGTTGAGTTTGTATATAACATTTTTGGAGCCTGTAGTGCTCAGAATCCAGAAATTGTAAAAATGAAGGTTTTCTTTCTCAGAGAGCAATTTGTGGCAATTTTTCTTGCCCTTTGGCTTTCTACAGTTGTAATTTTCATTGATTGTTCAAATATTGCAAAGCATTTCTGTGACATTCTCTTGTCCTTATGCTTTCTTATGTGGATTATCTCTTATTGAATTCAGTATATGTATGTTTAGTAACTTTTAGGTTCTTTTTTTTTTATTCCTCTCTCTTTCTGCAATTCATGTGTATGTTTATGAATGATCTGATTCAAATGCTTTTGTGGGCATACTTCCACCCCTGGCAATCTGTCTCATTCCTATACCCAATTGCAGAGATGAATGTTTTTCTGTAGGTTATAGTCTGTGTCTGACTCTTTAGGAGTACTACTGTCTTGAGGAATTCCCTTTTCCCTACATAGTATTCCTTTACTATAGACCCGTCTATAAAATATTTATGCAGGCTTATTCATTGAGTTGTAATCTCCTAGACCTAGGATTGTCTACTAGTTTCATCCCTTTATACTGCAATTCATACCATCTTTTCAGTGCATCACCTAGTAGGATAGATTTTCTTTCAGTCATTTCCATTTTTCATGTATTCCTTCTATCCCTTTCCCTCAAAAGTTTACTTTCCTATCTAAGAGCAAATCAGGGTGATTATCCAAGAGGAACCAGCCTAGAACCTGGAGGTTTCATCTCGGTTAGCAAAAGGTCCCACAACCTTGAGATGATTCCCATGTTATACTAGATTATCAAGACTATGAGAGCTTGCAATTAGAGGCACAAATTCAGTGTATAACATTTCTAGCACACCCGGTGGGAGAGTAAAGAAGTTCATCTGTTGAAGATTGTGTCATCTTTGATATACAGATTGCATAATACAGACCTTTAGAGGTTGTTCTATCAAGTATATCTGATGAATCCACTGGTTTCAAAGATTCAGGCCAACCTTGTTTAAGGTTTATGAGAAAGATCAAGACTAGAAGCTCAAAGCCTACTAAATTTTTAGAGTTGCCCTTGAAAAGAAGCTACAAAGGTAGGTCAACTCAGAGAGAATCTCCTGCAAGAAGAGTCCAATCTACACCTCTTGATACTTCAGAGAGGAGACCTTTCCTCTTTCATTTCAAAAGAAGAGGCAGATCTCTGACCAGAGATCTAGAAGAAGAAGAAGATCCAAATCTAGCAAATATAGCTCATATAGTTGTTAATCTTCAGGTTACACCTCCTACAATGGCTAGAAATTTCTCCTTTGCACTTTTCAATCAGGGGAGCCCATTAGATTTTGCAGTGCATCATGATGTGCCCTTGGTGGCATTAAAGAGTATACTTGATTTCACAGGGGAGGGACAGACAACAACCTTTGAGCACATAAGAGATGTGACCACCATTTGCAACATACACAACATTACTCAAGAGGATGTGGCCACCAAATTATTAGCAACATCTTTGAAAGGTAAGGCTCTAGAGTGGTTTATAACTTTAATTGTTGGTTCTATTACTTCATGGGATGAATTAGGGGATGCATTAACCAAGCATTTTGAGGATAAATCAGATAATTTATCTCTAGTTGAGCAATTAACAACTATAAAGAGAGACCCTCAAGAGCAAATGATAGATTATAATAGTAGATTTCTTAAAACATGGAATAGAATCCTAGTCTCTGTAAGACCATCAGATGACCATGCCTTCCTGTACTACTTGCAAAGTCTAAATAAACAAATTTCTATCATGATCCATTCTATGGGTGGTACCACTTTACCCCAAGCCTTTGACATTGCTGTCAGGGCTGAAAATTGTTTGATCCAAGAAGGCATGATACAGAGAAGACCTCCCATGCCTATCTTCCGTATTCTTCAGCCCATTGCACCTGCACAAGTACCCCCATTTACCCCTATTCCCATAATATCAACACCTCAAGCTAGTACCAGTGGTCAGGAACATGCTGCAACAAATTTCTCCCAAGGGTTGCAAGAGGTGAAGAGTAGTCAGCAAATTAGTATACAAGAAATGGAAAACTTGCTGCAGACTCTAACCAAAGAGGTCACAAACTTGAAGAAACAAAACCAAGGCATCAGGCCACCCTTCCAATCACAAGGCCAAAGTCCTAATCAACAATACCAAAATCAAGGACAACCTTATCAATAAAATAGGCCACCATACCAAGGAGGCTATCAAGGGAAAATACAAAATTTTAATCAAAGACCATTCCAACCATATAACCATGCACCTCTTAATTCTGCAAATCCAGTCAGGGATATGGTTCCTAGTCAAAACAATATGGCCATGGATAATGAATGGTGTTTCCCTTGCAATCAGCCTCACAATCAGGCTACATGTTCTAATGGATGGATGAACCAAGCACTAATGGTTCAAAATGCTTCACAAGCTCGAACAGAAGCTCCTTCCAGTGGGACAGCTCCTCAACAAGAAACACAAGAGAATGAGACTACTCTTTTCAATTGGGAGGAACCAGATTTCAATGGAGTCAATGATGAAGCTACTTTTGTTGCCTACACAAAAGCAAAGAGGAGAGCCCAAGACATGGAGAGAGAAGACTCTAGTACTAAGGCCACTACATCTATAGAGCCACTACAACAAGTTTCCCCTATCACATCCAAGGAGGCCCCTGTCATCACAAGCAAAGAAGGCCAAGTTCCAAAAGAAGCAGAACCCATCATAGTAAAAGCATAACAAAGAGTACACACTGTGACACCTTATAATATTGTAGACAACATGAAGAAGGTGAATGTCACCATGTCTATGTGGGACTCTTTGTCTATTCCAGGACAACCTAAATTTTGAATAAGGCCATGAGAGAGGCAGCAAATCCTCAACCTGTAAAAGAAACTGCAAAACTAGTGTTGGTCAACACTAATCAAGAAAAGGAGACTCCAAATAGCAACTCCAAGGCCAATATCATGCAAGGTAGGAATTTAAAGCCACCTCCCTTTTATGTATCTTTAATTATTGGGAAATCTTTAGTGCATAATTATATGGTAGATAGTGGAGCTACTAGCACTATAATGCCCAAGAAAGTGGCTGATCAATTAGGACTTAAATGTGAACCCTTCCAAAAGAAGGTTACACAACTTGATGGATCCTCAGTTAGTACTATAGGTGTGGCCAAGGATGCCAGTCTAATTCTCCATGCTAGTCCTAATTTTTTCATTCTCCTTGACATATATATCATAGATCTCTCTGCATTGTTTGCCATATGTCTCTCAAGAGAGTTCATAGCCAAGATAGGAGGTTATCTTTCTTTCGATTGGTCTCACATGCTCTTTCATACAAGGTATGGTACCAAAGTCACCATTAAATCAGAAGCCTTAGCAATACATCATATAGAGCCATATGTGTCCAATTCCATCAATAATAATTGTCCTATATTTAATGACAATGATTTCCCAACCATTAGTGAAGCAAGCACCAAAATAGAGAATATCCATGATATTCTCCTAGCTAAAAGAACCTCAGAGATCCAAGAGAGTCTTGTTTGGGATTTTGGTTTGGGGAGTTATCTGATTCAAGAAAGTGGAGCCATAGAACCAAGCCTTCTCAAAGAATACACTGATTCGGATGATCGGGATAGTTAGGTTTGGGAACTATTTTTTGATGGAGCTAGAAGTAGACATGGTTCTAGTGGAGGTGCTATGCTGGTGTCCCCCAAAGGAGAAAGGTATTATACTGCCTTTAGATTCAATTTTTCCTGCACTAGCAACACTGCAGAGTATGAAAGTTTGGTTAATGGACTAGAATGGGCTAGAAAAAGAGGGCTTAAAGCATTAAAAGTATATGGTGATAGTGAACTTGTTGTCAACCAAGTAAGAGAGATGAGTGCAACCAAAAATGATGTCATGAAAGCATACAAACATAGAGTTTTGGATGCAATTGAAGATTTCCATGCTTTCAATATCATTGCTATCCCTAGAAAATTAAATCAAAATGCTGATAGGTTAGCTGCTATTGGATCTTAGTTTGACATCCCCAATAGCATTTCAAAAAAGGTAGATCAGCAACACATCAAGATTATTGTCAGACCTTCAATTCTTGATAATAATATTAATTGGCAAGTGTTTGACAATGATGAACAAATTCTGCAGTTCTTGTTTGAAGAAGATGTCTTTTCAAGGCACAATCAAAAGAGGTTATCATAGAACTATGGTGATCAAGTGATACAACTTAGATCTAATAAGATGCCTAAAGGTCTTGTCACCTTAGAGACTATCTTCAACAAGGATGATGAAGTCAAGAAAATAAAGCTGGCCTGGTAGTCCAACATGAACATTGTGCTGAATTAGAGTTGAAACCAGGTAAGAGCCTACAATTTGGAAAGGTAAACACTAATTTAGAAAAGCAAGCTTACACTAAATTATTCAGAGAATTCAGTGATGTTTTTGCATGGAGGTATGGAGACCTCAAGGGTTTTGATCCTACCCTTGCTCAACACACTATTGAATTGGAGCCTAATGCTAAACCAGTAAGGCAAAAGAAAAGGCCTATTAATCCCAAGCTTGAACCAGTTATGCATAAGGAAGTACTCAAACTAATAGAAAGTGGCATCATCTACCCCATCAAACATACTAGTTGGGTTTCCAACCTTGTTCCTGTCAAGAAGAAGAATGGGGAGCTGAGGTTATGTGTTGATTTCAAGAATTTGAACAGAGCCTCATTAAAAGACCGCCATCCACTACCCGCTATGGAACAAATTCTACAATGTGTCTCTGGATCCGAGAGATTCTCATTGTTGGATGGCTATTCAAGATACAATCAAATCTTAGTGAAAGAAGAGGATCAATATAAGACTGCGTTTACAACCAAGTGGGGAACCATGGCATATCAGAAGATGCCCTTTGGTTTGTCAAATGTAGGTGCTACATTTCAAAAGGCAATGGATATGGCCTTTAAGGCCCTCATGTACAAGTTTGTGTTGGTCTACCTAGATGACATAACTGTCTACTCAAAGCATGCAGTAGACCACATCAAACATTTGAGGTGGATTTTTGAAAGATGCAGAGAATTTGGGATATCCCTTAATCCCAAGAAATGTGTGTTTGCAGTTCATGAAGGAAAACTATTGGGATATGTAGTATCCAAAGAGGGAATTATAGTGGATCTTGAGAGAATTGCAGCCATCTTAGAACTACCATTACCACATCACAAGAAAGGACTCCAATCTTTCATAGGAAAGATTAACTTTGTTAGGAGATTCTTGCCTAACATTGTAGAGTTACTCAAGCCTTTGATAGCCATGTTGAGGAAAGGTTCAACCTTCAATTGGACCAAAGAAGGAAAAGTCAACTTCCAAGCTATTAAAGAAGCCTTAACAGAAGCTCCTGCTCTCCTAAACACAAATTTTAGTAAAGATTTTATCCTTTATGCTTATGGGGGTCATGATGCCATATCTACAATGTTGACTCAAGAAAATGCTGAAGGATTGGAGCAGCCTATTGCTTTCTTTAGCAAAGGTTTAGAAGAGTATGAACAAAGATACTCTTTTGTAGAAAAATATGTTCTTGCTGTGGTAAAGAGCCTCAAAAAATTTAGACATTTGTTGACCCATAGCAAGGTGCATTTGATGGTTACTCATCCAAGTGTTAAAGAATTTTTGCTTTCTAAGGACCTAAATGAAAAAAGAGCTGGTTGGATCACTAAGGTGATGGAATATGACATAGATATTCAGACTACCAAGCTGGTTAGAGGAAGAGGTCTTTGTGAGCATCTGGCAGAAGATGGAAGTTCAAAGAAATTGGAATACATAGATGCATCTCTGGTGGTGCATTCTACAGGAGAGCAAGCCAAGGCAACTAGCTGGTTGCCTAATATGATCAATTATTTGAAGATAGGACAATATCATGTAGGCCTAGATTCAGCAGAAAGGAGGTATTACAGGTTACAATCTGTTCCTTTTGTGCTGATAGATGAAATTATTTTTAGAAAGGATCACAATGGTGTCCTTCTAAGATGCATAGATTCAGAAAGGATTGTAGATGTCTTATTTGAGTTTCATGATGGAGCTTCTGGTGGCTATTTCTCTCCTAGGACTACAACTTTTAAGATCATGAGGGCTGGATACTATTGGCCATCTATCTTCAAAGATAGTCATGATTATGTTAGAAGATGCGTCAAATGTGCTATTTTTGTAGGGAAAGAAAGACTTGCAACTCTGCCCCTACAGCCAGTCAAAATAGAGCAACCCTTCATGAAGTGGGGTATAGATTTCATTGGCATGATTAACCCTCCATCTAGTGCAGGACACAAGTGGATAATCACTGCAACCAATTATTTCACTAGGTGGATAGAGGCAGTTGCTTTAAAGGAAGCTAATGAGAATGCTATTTTAAGTTTTTATGATGACATCATTCATAGATTTGGCATTCCAGATTCTATAGTTTCAGACAATGCATTAGCATTTACAGGCCTCAAAGTCTCAGAGTGGGTAGTCAAGAAGGGCATTTATCTAAATACAAGTTCTGATTACTATCCTTAGGGGAATGGTTTGGTAGAATCAACAAATAAGAACTTGATTAGAATAATCAAAAAGACCCTGCAAGACAGTTAGAGGGACTGGCATACTAAATTGAGATCTGCCTTGTGGTTAGATAGAATTACTCCAAAGAAAATCATTGGTAATTCCCCATACATGTTGGTGTATGGTAGAGAGGCTAAGTTATCTATTTCAACTAAATTACCAGCTTTGGACTTGGCCACTCAATATGCCTTGTTTGAAGAAAGTGATCCTATGCAAATCAGATATGCCTAGTTGATGGAGCTAGAGGAGATCAGAGATAAATCAATGCAAGATATGGCATTCCATCAGAGTCAAACAAAGAGAAGCTTTGATAAAAGAGCCAGGGTTAGAAACTTCAAGGTTGGAGATGTAGTTCTCAAATGGAATGAGTTCAGGTCAAAACCTGGCAAGCACACAAAGTTTGATTCCTTTTGGGGTGGACCATTTGTTATAACAGAGTGCAGAGGATCTAAAACTTTTCAGCTTTCAACCCTTGAAGGAGATGCCCTACCAATCTCAGTGAATGGTTTCCACTTGAAGCCTTGCTTTGAGGTTAATCCCTCTCTATAGGTCCTTCTTGTAAATTCTTGTAAATATGTTTCTTGCTTTCTTTCCTTGCTTTCTAGGTTAGTTCTTGTTTCCCAAGAAGTGCATGTGCACAGGTCTATCTTTTGGTTTAGTTTTGTCTCTCCACCAAGTTTTTGTGCTCAGTAGTGACCCCATGCCCAATGGATTGCTTCAAGGCAACTGGTCTAAATGTCTAGCAGGCTGACATCCTGTAGAGGTCGCCAAAATGTTGCCCAAAATTTCCCTATCATTCATTTTTGGCCACGGTCCTATTTTCCAAAGAAATGCTCAAGTGTCAAAACCCTTTGTGTTTTCTACCTTTTAGTGTTGAAAGTCCAGTGTGTTTTCTACCTTTTGGCCTAAAAGCCCAGTGTGTTTTTGACCTTCTCTCTGAAGGCTTAGGATGTTTTTTGACTTTCGGTCCAAAAAATTCTCTATGTTTTCGACCTTCAGTTTAAAAGCCCTCTGTGTTTTCAAACCACTTCTGCACTGTTCACTTTCTCTGGGGTCTACATTTTTTTTAAGTGCACAACTCCAACCAGGTGGGTCCCTTTGATGTTTTTGACAAATTACTACAACTTGTCGCATGATCGCATAGCCCTTTTTTAGGCTATGCGAACATGCGACTAGTCGTTAAGTGTGCAACCTTGAGGTACCAAGTAGGGCCCAGTTCACGGTCTTCAAGCTTTCAAACCACCAGTAGTCAGCAAGTAATAGTTTCATCTTGGTCGCATGATCACATGGGATCTTTCGATCCCATGCACCCATGTGACTAACTGTCAGTGGTTTGCGGTCGACATCTTGCATTCAACTCCAATCAGGTAATGGGTAGCATCTTACGGTTGGTCACAGGATCACATGTGGCCTCTTAACCGCATGCGACCGTGCAATAAGTAGTCAACAGGTCTTTGGTAGTTGCTGGTGGGTCCTCTGGTGGTGATGTGTCTAGTCTGCAATGGGCCGAAGGTATAACATGGGCCCTTGTAGATTCAAGATCTACGGTGGTCGCATGTTCGCATGGGATCTTTCAATCCCATGCGATCACGCGACCGCCGTTAGATCCTCCTGATGCTTCCGGGCGATGTTGTTGTGGGGTCGACCGATGTGGTCAGCTCCTATTGGTCCATGTAGTGCAGGTGGGATATTTTGTGGGCTTGAGTGTCTATGTGGCAAGCAGAGGTAGATTCTCAAAGGCTTGTCGCATGATCACATGAAGCCTTTCGGGCTCATGCGATCATGCGGCTAGTGGTATTTTCAAGCAGTGCGGCCAATTTTGGCTGGCTTTTTTCTGTGAGATGGTTGCAACGGTGCGGTAGCTCAAAAAATTGATGTCACCAGGACATTTTCTAGCTGTAGGTTGCGGAGTTGATGAGGGAGGTGTGGGCAGCCGTTAGGGGTTGATTCTTTGTCCCAGCAGGGTATGTTTGTGCATTCATGGCAAGGCCAATTTGCAGAGAGGTTGATGAATCCAGGCTGTTGTGTCTGCAGGTTGTTTACAGTACAAGGATGGGTCTTTTATCTAATCAGTTTTAATGTTGCAGGGATTTCTTTTATAATCAGATTTGACTACTAGGGTTGGTTATTAAATTGGAAAATCTGTACCCTGATTAACTTTTGACTCCTGCCTACGTTTAGTTGAGTTTGTATATAACGTTTTTGGAGCCTGTAGTGCTCAGAATCCAACAATTGTAAAAAGGAAGGTTTTCTTTCTCAGAGAGCAATTTGTGGCAATTTTTCTTGCCCTTTAGCTTTCTACAGTTGTAATTTTCATTGATTGTTCAAATATTGCAAAGCATTTCTATGACATTCTCCTATCCTTATGCTTTCTTATGTGGATTATCTCTTATTGAATTCAGTATATGTATGTTCAGTAACTTTTAGGTTCTTTTTTTTTTGATTCCTCTCTCTTTCTGTAATTCATGTGTATGTTTATGAATGATCTGATTCGAATGCTTTTGTGGGCATACTTCCACCCCTGGCAATCTATGTCATTGCTATACCCAATTGTAGAGATGAATGTTTGTTTGCAGGTTATAGTCTATGTTTGACTCTTTAGGAGTACTAATATCTTGAAGAATTCCCTTTTCCCTACATACTATTCCTTTATTACAGACCCCTCTATAAAATATTTATGCAGGCCTATTCATTGAGTTGTAATCTCCTAGACCTAGGATTGTCTACTGGTTTCATCCCTTTATACTGCAATTCATACCATCTTTTTGGTGCATCACCTAGTAGGATAGATTTGCTTTCAGTCATTTCCCCTTTTCATGTATTCCTTCTATCCCTTTCCCTCAAAAGTTTACTTTCCTATCTAAGAGCAAATCAGGGTGATTATCCAAGAGGAACTAGCCTAGAACCTGGAGGTTTCATATCGGTTAGCAAATGGTCCCACAACCTTGAGATAATTCCCATGTTATACTGGATTATCAAGAGTATGAGAGCTTGAGATCAGAGGTGCAAATTCAGTGTATAACACTTATATTACTTCTTTTTCTTGTATTGAACATTCAAGTTACTTCCAATAGACTTGGAACTTGTGGAAGAAGAAGGAGGATATGACTGGTGTAGATGGGTGGGTGGATGAAAAGGATTCAAGGGTGTGCATCTATGTTGATCTTGAGGAAAGATGGGAGATGGAGGGATGTAAGGACCCAAGATGGATGGAGAATTAGGAATGTTAGGAGGGGAAAGTGAAGGGATATAAGGACCCAAGATGGAAGGAAAGCATGAAGCCCTTAGTTTTGGTGGAGGTCCAAGGACGGACGTGGAAAATGCAAAAGGATAATCAATAAGTTCATCATCATCTATGTGACAACCAAGGACATCAACATCTTTAGAGTGAGCATTAGGATTTTTAATAGGATCATGAAAATCTTGAATAGGAGCACCTTCTTTGATAGGATTGTTTACAGCTTGCAAAGACTTAGGAAGAGTAAAAAGTGGAAGCAAACATGGAGTGGTAGAACAAGAAGATGGAAGACTTTGATCTTGACAAGGATCTTTGGATATCATAAGCGCATAATTTTTCTCTTGATTTTCAATAGGCTTAACATTAGAAGTAACAACACCATTTTTACCAACCTTAATGGAAGTATCATCTTTGGAAATCGCAAGTGGGGTAAGGTTATTTCGATTGTCAATAAGCTCAATGGTGTAAGTATTAGCTTGATCTTGCTTAGGAGAAGACTTAAGAGATAGTGGAATGCATGAGAAAGGGCATGTAGGATCAAAAGAACCCTGAAGCAGATAAGAGACCTCGGGAAAAAGAGTGGATGACATGGAGGGTTCTTGATCTTGATCTTTTTTAATATTCTATTCTTTATCATTTTTGGAGTCCTCTTGACATGGAGCCACTTCTAAGGACAAGTAAGCATGTTGGGATTGTATGGAAGACTTTGGAAAAGATGGTGAAGGACTAGCTGAAGTAGGCATTATAGCGCATAAAGGCTTAAGCTCGCTAGGTGTAGCATTATTGGAAGTATTTGCAGCCAAGTGAAGGTTAACTTGAGTTTCTTTAAGAGGTAGCCCTTGAGGATAACTATAGGGAACCACATGAAAAGTATTAGGATCTTTGTTGGATGAAGAATTTGTGAAAGATTTGGAAGACTTGGAAGCTTTAGGAAATGTATGGGTATTGGAGAAAGTAGAGGATGGAAGGGAACCATCATAAGACAAAGGTCTATCATTAACATAATCTTGCTTGAGAGTGTCATTTTTATTTTTAGCGTGAGAATTTTTAGAGGAGAAATGCTCATAGTATCTACGTTTATAATTAGCATGGAAAAAATTCTCTTCCTCAATAGTAGTAGATGTATCATATTGGTCACAAAAAATATCATAATCCCTTTCAAAATCAGAATCATATCGATCACCATCACAATCTATCCAATAGGATGAACCTTTAGTAATCTTGAGCACATGACGAGGAGGACTCTTAAGAATAGAGGTTTCATAGGTATGACTGTATGGTTCATCATCATAGCCATCATAATAGTCATCATAGTCATCAAAGGTGGGTGTGTGACTCTTCATGGGAGAGGTATCACAAGGATTACTATATTTCTCATATTGAGGATTAAGACTCTTGGGAGAAGTAGAAGAGGAATGAGATTGTGAAGAAGATGAAAGTGAAGACCTAGTGGAGGAAGAAGACTTGGATAATGAAGAATGTGAATAATGTCTAGAAGAGTCATGGTAAGACTTGGAAGATGAAGAAGAATGAGAGGACTTAGGTGATGAACAATGCTTGGAAGAAGAAGATCGTGAGAGGATCATGAGCATGATTCTACCAAAGGCGGGTGATTCACTTGCTTTCTTTTGCATTTTTTTCATAAATTTATCATCAATAAGAGTTTTGGAGGAATGATACTTTCCAAATTGAGCAAGGAGATCAAGATCATCCATTTTCAAGAGAGGTTATATAGCAAGATAGTTGAAACTCATGGTTGTAGAAGAGAAGGAATCAAGCATGGAAGAAATGAATAGAAGAGATGAAATAGAAGAAGGTAGACTAGATAATAAGAGGAAAAAAATCAAGAAGACATGAAGAATTTAGGAAGAATCATGAAGAAAGAAGAGAAAGGATGAAAATGGAAGACTAGGAAGACATGGAAGAAGTGGAAGAAAGAAGACCAAGAGTCATTTTGTGCAATTTGATACCATTTGAGTTCATTTGGATGTTGAGAAACATGTCAACCTAAGATCCAACCTGGACTGACTAAGGAAGACTGGGAATGGCAAGAATCAGCTTCGGATTGCAAGACAACAAGTATGACAACTCGGGAACTCAGTTTGTGTTTGTTTTAAAAGATCAAGTAAGTATATCAATAGATTGATCAAGCACATAAGATAGCAATCAAGGAGTTCAAGAAAACAATTGTCTTCAAATAATGAGCAAGGGGCAAAGCAACCTTGCACATGAACAAGAATAGTGACTTAGTATGCTACTCCTTAAGAACTACTTGTGTATGTTCTTGAGAATGTTTTAGCAGGCACTTAAAACACAAAAATATCCTAGCAAGTTGTCTATAAGGCTATACATAGCTCTTCTAAAGGGAGTCCTCGATATACACAAGGTACGTGAGGCCCAAATCTATAGATGAGAAGAATCCAAAATCACACAGTCGGGGGGAGAGGGTAACCCATATCTCCTCCTTCATTTCTCAAAGGTATAAAGTTCTTTGAGGCTTAGCCAAGAGTGAAATCTAACTCATTCCCAAGAGAGGTGTCTTTTGATTCACCTCTTGATATTTATACTCCGCTGAAACACTAGAGTTAAGGTCATCCCTTGAGGTGATGAAATCCCCAAGAAGACCTTCTAAAAATAAAAAAGTAAGTAATTCACTATCAAAAGTATTGGAAAGCACTAAAGGTGGAACACTTAACTCTTCAAGTAAATGTGAAGTGAGTCCAAAAAGTGGAACATTTAACTCCTGACACAAATTCAAAGTGAGTCCACACCTCAGAAAACTAATGAGATCAAGAAAGCATAAAAAGGGAGAAACTTTGTGGAAACACTCTTTTCAAGTAGACCCCTCCCCTATGTATGAATGCTGACCTTGCATCCAAAGGGTGGAAATGAGGGGTGATTAGAAATAAGCGAGTCCAACAACCCAATTTGGCTAACAAGATCAATCAAAAGTACTCTAAGATTGCTTATCAATACTACTCATAAGCACAAGAGGGTTTGAATCATGGAGTATTTAACTTTCCAAGTAAACATGAAGCGAGTCCACAAAGTGGTGCATTTAACTCTTCATGTAAACCAGGAATGAATCCATGCCCTAGATTACTCAATGAGATTTTTTGATGTTGGAACCAAGAATTACTTAATGTTTAAACACAAGCATTCACTTAAACACAAACTTGTATGAAAGCAAATCTATGTTCATTCATTTCCCATTAAGAGCATTAATTGAAATATGCTCTATGAAAGTATGTAAAACTCAAGCCAAACACATTAGAGGTTCATTTTTAATCTCAAAGTCCAAATGTTATAGAGATGTAACAAAATACCTCAAGTCCAATGCAACGCGCTTAGTAGATTTTACCTTTTTTTTTGTTTGTTTGAAGCATTTTCCATGAAAGAAAACCATGAACCTTCAAATGAACAAGACAAAAAAATAAAAAAATAAGATATGCAATGTATATCCAACTTATACAAACCCTAAGATGGTTAGATATGAAAAACAATTGTTAGAAGTTTGATTTAACATATGTAACAGTGTTGTCTTCAAGACAGTCTTTAAAGATTGATTTATTTGACCCGTAAAATCACAATATTAAAATTTATAGAAAGAATAAAGTTTTTAGAAAACATCAAGAAATACCATTTCCCAAAATTAAAAGGTCTTATGATTCCATTTGGTTCCTCAACCAATAACCTTTTTAGACTGCAATTTTTCTGTCATAAATCAGATTTAAAACACCAAACCCTGCCTAGGGAATCACATATCTTTCTAAAAAAGAATCCAAATGAAACCAAAACAATTTCACAATAATTATTAATGAATCTCATTTCCAAATATGTAAACCATTTATTTTTCCCATTCATAAATCATTTTCTAAGAGAAAATCATTGCCTACAACTCCAATACAGATTGTTAAAAATTAGTTTTCACTCAAATGCACATAACTTTCACAAATCTACATAAAAATGACTCAAACCAAAAGGAAATGAAATCTAATTCACGTATCTTTCCAATGAATATTATTATAGGTCCCAATTCTTCACAATTTGTCTATACTAGATGTTTTAGTCTGACTATATTCAGAGAATCTCAAATCTGTAAATACCCACTTTCACCAAAATGATCATAACTTATTCATTTCTTTATAAAAATGAACCAAGAAAAAATCATGAGAAAGAGGATTCATCATTCTATCCATCCATTACTATATTATAGGGTCTCTAGGCTGTACATGGCCGTACAAGGCTTGAAACCAACACTAAAATTGAAAAACCAATCAAGAATGAGGCCAGAAATTGATCTTTTCTGCCCCATGGTGGGCGCCAAAATGTGTGAACTGAAAATGATCACACTACTATGAATCTTTGCATCCAAGAATACTCAATAATGAGCTCTCGGATATCGATCCACAACTCTCTATTTGTGGAGTGCATGGCTTTCTATGAGGCCCTCAGATTGAACCCATGCAACTACACCACAGAACGAGAGATTCAAGGAGAAGCAAGAATGCTAATCTCCATTGAATCAAGTTCTTGCATGCAAATGAAACTAATCTATATGATTGCAAATGCAAGAAAATAAACTAATTTATTGAAATGAAGATTAAACTATATGATTGCAAGAAATAAACTATTTTATTGAAATTAATCTATATGCAATACAAGAAATAAACTACTTCACTAATTAATCTATATGAAAATTAAACTAAATGTGCAATCTAAAATGATGTTTTCTAAAGCTCTAATGTTGTCAAGAAAATTTTCAACATAATGATAATATGAAAATTCTAGATTTTTAATTGAGAAGGAGAGGGTTCCTTATATAAGAAACTGATGAAAAGAATGCATCTCCAAGATCAATGTGGGATTAATGCAAAAGAAGTAAAGAAATTTCATTTTTAGAAAGTGTGGAGAGAAAAGGAAATCTCTTTATTTTATTTATTTTTATTTCACTTATTTCCTTTTTTCATCACAAAAGATCTTTTGAGAGGATTTTATTTATTTTAAAAGAATAATTCTCTTTTAATTAAATAAAATAAGGTTATTTAATTAAAAGATGAATATTAATAAAATAAAATAAAATCATTTAATTAAAAAGGGTTTTAATTAAATAAATTTATTTTACTTAAGAGATATTACTTTCAATTAAATAAAGTTATTTTATTTATTTAAAAGGGATTATTTCTTTTAATTAAATAAAATTATTGATGACATGATTAAACCTTAGGAGATTATTGAAATGATTGAAATAGTTATGATTTGATCAAGGAAATTGATTTGAATATATTGTAAAGCATTGATTCAGAAAATTGATATTTGACAAATTGAATAAATGGGGCCCAAAGTCTAGGCGACCATTTTAGGGTGCATACAATATCCATCTTCCTTTATGTAGATATCTCAGTTCTTCATCTCTTCTATCCTCTTTACAAATGTTTAGATATTTGTAACTAATATGATAAGTACTGTCAAACTACTTGACATCAATGACAACATAATGATTGATTTAATTATCTTACATATCATTTCAGTAGTCGGCGATCTCTAATCACTGATCTTCAACTCATTTAGGTATTCAATCAAATGTAGTTCATCACACTGTGAGGCATGCCTTTTCCATTGGTGAGTATTTGAGCTCATAGCCGATAGGAGTTTAATTGATATAATATATGGCTCTTTCTTTTCTATTTTCATCAAGTTGTGCTAATAGTGCCCCTAGTGATGTAGTGGTTGTAGAGATGTATAAGATTAGAGGGCATCTTGGGACTAGTGGAACGAGGATGGGAGAGTTAGCTAGATATTCCTTTAGCTTCTCAAAGCTTCTTTGGCAGATTGGATCCCATTTGAAGCTTGTGTCTTTGCGGAGTAGATGCGTGAAGGGTTGACACTTGTTTGACAACTCTGATATGAATTGATGCACTGATTGTAGTTTACCTTGTAGGATTCTAAGCTTTTTGAGTGTTCGGGGTGGAGGCATTTTCATTATGGATTTGATTTTTTTAGGGTCAATCTCTATGTTGCATCATGATACAATGAAGCCTAACAACTGGTTGGCCAAATAATGGTATTAGAAACCTAGGGCAATGGACTGCCTATTTTAGGATTGGACACCCCAAATGATTTCTAAATGGATTATTCAGTCTCATTTAATTATCGACCAGGGATGTAAACTTGGAATGGCATTTGCAAAGTATATGCTTCAAACCTTCTCATTCTAAGACTATCTATAGAATTCAAATGCTTATGCTTCAGGAAACTATACTAAAATTGGTAAACAAATGTATTCTAATTAAAGCAGGAAATTACAGCTAGGA
This sequence comes from Chamaecyparis obtusa, assembly GCA_027943335.1. Classification (NCBI taxonomy): domain Eukaryota; kingdom Viridiplantae; phylum Streptophyta; class Pinopsida; order Cupressales; family Cupressaceae; genus Chamaecyparis; species Chamaecyparis obtusa. The sequence goes on along the minus strand of BSBK01003851.1, from coordinate 446,593 downwards.
ACTGCTCCAACCGAATGTGCTGCAGGAACAGACTACTAATTTTGTTATCAGTAGCTGTAGGAACAACAAAGTTCTAACTACTTAGAACTAACAGGAAAATGAACTCTACGCTAACAGGACAATTCACTCATCAAGTGGCCCCCCTTGAATGAGTGAATGAGAACTTACAATCAAGATGAAAGATACAAACTTGAACTAGACATTCTATTCATTCATAACAAAATGATTACACTTGATTGAAAACAATATGCAAGAGTTCTATTATAAAACTAGTTTGTTTCACTAACTCCAATAGAGTCACAAGAGTCAATTATTTAAAAGAAAGATACAACTATCTCCTAAGTCTACGATCACTTCATAAATGAGTATCGGTTACAACTCATAAAATTTCAAAATAGAAACATTATTGACCATGAATAATCCCATAACTATAGCACATTAAGGAAACTAAATCTGCACCCGCATGTAATAGAAAACATCTATGAACTTGCTTTATGCTTGCGAAGATTCTGCAATCCATGGTTGGATTTGATTACTCCAGTGCCACTATGTTGGTCTTTAAATGTCCATAGTCAACACCTGCAAAATAATCAATGCGCACACATCCAACCATATACATATATATCCACATCATTAATATTAGGAAAAGGTGTAAGCCTTAATTAACACTCTTGCAAGTCCTATGGCTACAGGAGGTAACTACCCAAAACATAGCTTAGGCAAGGAAACATTCATTAACATGTATAGCTACTATATTTACCATTCCTGTCCATGAATTTAAGCAGATATTATGTTTTTAAGAGTATCCACATTTTCATCTTATGTTTACACATATATATAACATATACATAAAAACCATAAGTTCATATGCTTAAAAACCATAAATTCATGTCTATGTGCAACCAACTGTTCTAGAAAGAAGATAAAAAGTACTGAGAAAGATGGCTATTTAGAAGCCCATCATTCCCCCCAACTAAACTATTACTGGTCTCCAGCAACCATGAAATTCTGAATCCTAGCACGGACCCTCAAGTCACTAGCTGTTCTCTGCCCAGACTCATCATGAACATAGTCAAAGTATCCGTGAGTCTCTTTGAGGCTTTCCCATCGTGGAACTTTAGTGGCCATATCACAATCCACTACATTGTCAGTCATCACTAGCAATGGCTGTAGGAAGAGTGGAGGCTGAAACCTCAATGGAAACTAGGGATTAAGGAGTGTCCTTCCCAACATAATGTACCATGGAACTCTTCTTGTAGCAAGGGTCAAATTCTATGGTGAGTGAGGTTCATTTGACTTTAGATCATGTGACATCCTTATCCATATTTTCCTGGAGGTACTGATTTCTATGGAAATATCATGTGAGGAATGCTGGTCCTAGTCTACAAAATCTTGTTCTCGCACTGGATAAATTTTATTAGCCCCACTAGTGTTTGCTGTGATAGAAATCCAGTCTAAATATGTTCGCCTAGAATTCTGAACTTTAGGCCTCATCATCAAAGGAGCTATCATCTCATTATTTTTGTATGGTGCATCCTGATGTTCCCTACTTATCTTATTCTGCATCCAAGACATAACTGCTCTTAACTACACATCCCCTACATAGAGAAGTGAATTCCACTTTGTATCATCAGGAACTGCTAGGTTATGCAAGTACAATTCACACAATAGGTTTTTTAGTCATTGGAGTAGACTGAAAGGCATAGTAAAATTGATGAGGAGTTGATAGAGAAGGATTGAGTCCTTCCACAATTCTTGTTAATTTGAAATTAAAAAGTTGTTCTTTAAGGAATAATGCATACATCGGAGATGGTGATTTGCATTCCATTAACTCTGGAATTAACCCTGTGATTTGATCAATCCTCCATTTCAATACCTCAATTTCATCTAATTTTTGTTCTAACTAAGAGCCCTGCTCACTAATGACTCATTTCAATTTTCCTTTTTCTAATTCCCATTGTGTCTTTTCCCATAATAATTGCTGATATAAGTTTATCCTTGGTGCAGAGGACTCTCCTTTCCATAAAACAATTATTTTTACTACATTGTTTTCCTCACTAGCATCAGCTGCTACCTTAGCTAGCGTTTCTAACCCATCTTGATTACTTTGCTCAGGCACTTCCTCAATAATTTTCATCCCAAAGTTAGGGGTTTCCTCAGAATCCAAACTAACATCTGGATTGATAGAATTATTTACAAATTCCTTTGTGTCCTCAGAGTCCTCCTCACTATCAATAAGTATGTAGTTAACTCCAGGGTTAACTTCTATTTGTGGACTCTGATCTTCTAATGTAGTGTTACTGGCTGTAGTTTGATGAAATATTTCCTCAGAAGAGGACTTTTCTAAAGACTCATTTTCAATAGATTCATTCTCTATGGATTCAAAAGACTCAAGGTTAACAATAGGAACATAAGCTTCAACATATTTCTCGAAAATCCTTCTACTTCTCCTCCTAGGGGGTATGGATGAGCTCGAAGGATTCTTTTGTTTCCTTCTTTTAGTGGCTACTTTCTCTACAATTGCTTCAGGAGGGTTTTCAGAATTTCCTTCCCTAGGGGAATGTAAGGTTTCTTAAACATTGTCAGTATTATCATTAGGCTATGGCTCTAATATTTCTTCTTCTGTCTCCTTTGTTTTACCTTTATCCTCCCTAGATGTAGACCTGGTCCTTAGGGACGGTGATGCTTCAGGGATACTGGAAGCTTCCTTATTTTTGTTTTTCTTCCTCTGAGAAGTAGAGGCTTTAGCATTGAAGGTTTTTTATTAGGCGACTTAGAAATGGAAGGGGAGGCTTCAGGATCAATTTCAATTCTTTGAACAATTTTACAAACCCCAGAGGATGTTTTCTCTCTTCGACTAACACCGTGACCTCTAGGGCCAACCACTCTAGGTTCAACCTCATTCATTTGAAGAAATTCTTCCCATGTCCCAACCTTTTGTCTATTTAATTCTCTTTCTACAATTATTTTTATCAAGCAATGATGCGAAATAGACTGGTTGCTTCCTGACTGGACTAATAAAGCTTTCTTTTTCACAATGTTAAATAGGAAGCTAGGAAGATTTACCAGTCTGTTGTCATGCCGAAGATGACTAAGAATTTTGAAATGCAGAGCATGCACATACTTGTAGCATCCCGCACAGGTGAAGTACTAGATAATAAATGAAGTTGGTTGAATGAATTCTAGAGGAAAAGATAATTGCCAAGTACCTTGCTTCCTGTTGACATCTAGCTGGGGATCACCATGCAAAGTGAACTAGGCCCTCACCAAATGTAGGTTGAAGGCTTTCACCCAATGCTCACCTTCTTGAGGCAAACCAGTCACTTCAGCTACTACATCTTCTGTGAATTCAATCTTTAAGCCCTTGACCTTCGTAAATCCATCCTTCAAGGTGGATAAAAATTGTAGAGTGAATTCCTCATCAAACCCCTTAAGGCTTAGGCAATAATCCATCCATCCCCTTCTTCTAAACATTTCACAAGTGGACTCCATTATTTAACAAAACCCTATGATCCACTGGCTCATGCCGTTGAAGGTCCCCCCCCATTGCTACTCTCAGAGAATTTTGAATTCACAGAACTTACTAATTCCTCAGAGCTCGACAATGGTAAAACACATATCTCAATGCATTACAAAAAAAGGTGTTGCAGAAGAAAATACGGTGTACTAACTGTAACTTGCCTCATAGAATTAAAGATTTTTGCATGAAATCTAATGATATATTATTTGCATAACATTTCATAATAGATTGCATGTGCCAAGGCTGCCACCCTGAACACATTGTGACATATCATTAAAAATTAAGTTTAGCCTTTAATATCTTTAATTCACTTGAAATGTGATGACGCAATCATAGAAGGACAAATCAGCAAGTCATGTCGTGGACATTTCTCAAGGACAAGAAACTTTAATTTTACATGCTAATTTGAAAATTTGAAAATAGAATAGTTCCCCCCCAACTAAGTAATGGCATGGGTCCCACCAAGCCAGGTTATGCAAGAGTAGAAAATTAAAACAACACAAAATCCTAAAAATTAATGAATAAAAATAATATATGTATGACTATATGTGGCACGAACTTGGAAGCACTGCAAGAAGAGTTGTCCAAAAAATTGCACCTACATGAATGAAGTGATGAGATGGGGTGAATGGGTGGAAGAGAGAGAAGATGAGATGAAAATTATTATGGAGAAAGCATTCCATGAAATGTGAAATGTTTATTATGGTATTCTTGAATGGAATCAATAATTAGTGGAAGGTTGGGTAGGAGACCCAACCTCTTTGACTACAGGATCGCTTGCTTCTTTTGTGCTCCAGAACTGTTTTAGGAACTCATCATGATTGACAAGTTTGTTGTGAAGTTTCAGGTGATGCTCATTGACAAGTAACTTAAATCTGACAAGATCAATGGTTGAAAGCTGGATGGCTCCATTGTCAAATACTGATATTATCTCGTAAGGTCCTAGCCATTTGGTATGAAATTTCCCAAGTGTGTGTTGGTATCTTGAATCATACAACAATGCCCAATCTCCCACAAAAAATTTCTTATCATGAATGAACTTGTCATGCCATTTTTTTCTTTTCTGCTGTATCAATTCTGTATTGTGGAGGGAAAACTTCCTATATTCATCCAATCCATTTAATTGTAGCAATCGATCTTCTTGAGCTTTGGTGAGATCAATATCCAATTCTAAGGTTGTGCAAAGTGTTTTATGCTGGAACTCAATCGACATGGAAGCTGATTTCCCATACACCAACTCAAAAGGAGTAAACCCTATGGTGGTTTTCCATGTGGTGCAGTATGCCCATATGGCTTCAGGAAGGCATGTAGCCTAGTCCTTTTTGTGGACAACCACTATTTTGGTTAGTATAGATTCTATTTCCTAGTTTGTAATTTCAGCCTGACCATTGGCCTGAGGATGATAGGGTGAAGATTTCCCGTGACACACCATATACTCTTGCATCAACTCTATGATAAGATGAGAGGTGAACTGTGCTCCCTGATCTGTGACAATTTCCCTTGGTACTCCAAATTTGGTGAATATGCATTCATAGAGGAACTCAACAACTTTGTGATCTTTAGCATGCCTCATAGCTTTGGCTTCAACCCATTTTTTGGCATAGTCAGTACATACTAAGATGTAGGACTTCCCATGAGAAGAGGGTTCAATGGGTCCAACGAAGTCAATACCCCACTTGTTAAAGGGCATGATAAATACCTAAGGCTATAGGGGCATTTCATCAGACTTTGTGGGACGCCCCATATGTTGGCACCTATCACATTGTCGGGTATGCTTGGCTACATCTTTATGAAAAGTGGACCAGTAGTATCCAGTTGTCAAAATTTTATAGGCTATCTACTTTTTTGCAAAATGTCCACCACATGGTTCATCATGACATGCCTGTAGAATTTCATAGGTTTCATCCTCATGAACACATCACCTGGTGACCTAGTCTGGTTTTGTATAAAACATGAAGCTTGATATCCAAGAGAAGTTAAAACTCTTCTCAACCAACAGACGACACTATTTAGGAGAGAAGTGAGATGGTGTTCTTCCTGTAGCAAGGTAGTTGGCTAAGTCTACATACCATGGATTAAAAGAATCAATAGAAAATAAGTTCTCATTAGGGAAGCTATCATCAATTACTATAGGATCATATGGTACTTGCAATCTTGACAAGAAATCAGCCACTACATTAGCCTTTCCTGGTTTGTCTATTATCTTTACATCAAATTCCTACATGAGGAGTAACCAGTGTGCTAATCTACCACTAATGACAGGTTTATTCATTAATTACTTAATAGCTGAATGACCAGTATAAACAAATACTTCATAACTTGTGATGTAGTGCCTAAATTTGTTTAGTGCATGGACAACTACTAAAAAATCTTTTTCAGTAACAATATAATTTAATTTTGCTCCTTGCAAATTTTTACTGATATAGTAAATTGCATGTTCAATAGTGCCTTCCTTCTGTCCAAGGATTGCTCCAATGGCATAGTTAGATGCATCTATGTGGATGTGGAATGGAAGCTTCCAATCAGGTCCTCTAAGAATAGGTGTTGTTTTTAGAATATCTTTCAATTTCTGGAATGATGCTTCACATTCCTCTGTGCATTCAAATTCAGCTTCTTTCTTCAACAAGTTGTATAATGGTGTTGCAAGTTGACTAAAATTATTTATGAATCTCCTGTAGTAACTAGCATGGCCAAGGAAACTCCTTACATCCTTCTGCTTGACTGGAGTGGGAAGTGTGTTGATAACTGCAATTTTTGCGGGGTCAACCTGAATTCCAAAAGATGAGAGGTAGTGCCCCAGGAAAACTCCCTCTTCCATCATCATATAACACTTTTCACTATTAAGAGAGAGGTTGTAATCTTGACACCTCTTAAGAACCTTCTCCAAGTTAGCTTGTGCTTCTTCAAATGTGGTCCCATGAGTGGTGAGTCATCCATATAAATTTCAACACAATCAGTAGCAATGTCAGAGAAAATACCGAGCACAGGTCTCTGGAAAGTAGTAGGTGTGTTGCATAGCCCAAATGGAAAGACTGAATAAGCAAATGTTCCCCAGGGAAAGGTAAACATTGTCTTATCAGGGTCTTTTGGTGATATTTGAATCTGATTATACCCACTAAAGCCATCTAGAAATAAAAAAATACTTTTTGCCAGCAAGATTGTCAAGTACCTGGTCAATGAATGGTAGTGGGAAGTGATCTTTCTTAGTGGCTTTGTTAAGTTCTCTATAGTCAACACAGACTCTCCACTTTCCCCCCTTCTTTGGAACAATTACAAGAGGAGAAACCCACTAGCTGTCAGAGATAGGATAAATGAAACCTGCACTAAGAAGCTTTTGCAACTTGGCCTTTACTATGTCTCTCAAAGTAGGGTTAATTCTCCTTTGAGCTTGCCTCACTAGTTTGTATTCAAGGCTTATATAGATTTTGTGAGTACAAAGTTTTGGATCTAGTCCTTTCATATCAACATATTCCCACACAAAGGCTTGCTGGCTATCTTGTAAAAGCTTGAGAAGACTAGACATTTGAGTTTCAGTTAGGTTCTTATTAACATTCAACTCTTTTAACTTTTTCTAGCATTTGGACTTTCGCTATAGATGGAGACTTTATCTCATGGGGTAGAAATGTGTGGAGATAATCAGGTGCTACAAGAAGCTAAGATGTGGTTTGCTTGGGCATGATTGTTTGAAGGGAATAAATAGGATCATCACAGGATGATTCCTCGGAACCATATTGATTGGTAAGGGTTGCTGCCAGTATATCATCTTTTTCTTGTGATACCATGAATGGATTTCTCTCAATGACCATAAGTTTTTGCACAACATTTGCTTCAAGGTTAGCATCACCTAGGTCTGGCCATACAACCTAATCAAGTTCACTTTTGGGTTTTGCTAGAGAATACATGGTTAACTTCTTGGTATTTATCTCATCTGATTTTGTCATTTTCGCTGACTGACATGCAATGCAAGCATCAAATATGGATAGCCAAGGCCATCCTAAGATTAATGGGTATCCCCCTAAGGTGGCTTTGGGTGACATGACTATGAAATTTGAAGGGTAATCTAATGAGTCCAATGTAATAACAATATCTTCAACCATACCATCTGGTTTGACTATGGAATTATCAGCTAACTACAAGATTGTAGGTGTGTCCTGCAAACCAATGATACTAAGCTTTAGTAGAACTTCTCTAGTCATGACATTGATTGATGCTCCCAAGTCAATGAGGACATTTTGAATTTGGGTACCATTAATATAGATTGTAACTACTGGACTTCCTGGGTCAGGATACTTAGGAATTACTACTTTGCTTAGCATGATATTAGAGAGCTAGCCTAAGACATAGACAATATCAGGGTCTTTCTTCTTCCTCCCAGGCTGTTTAATATAGGCTTCCTTAATTGCTTTGGTATAGACTGGAATTTCTTTAAGGGAATCCAACAAGGGAATTTGCACTATCATTTGTTTGAGTTGATCAATCAAATCAGTTGCTACAAGATTTTCTTTTGGAGGAACAACCTAGGAAAATCTTTGCGGATAAGGAGGATTTTTAGGCACAAGTATATATCAGTAGGCTAGTTCACAGATATATCCTCAACATCAAAAAATTTGGTTATTATAGGTTCCTTGGGTCCAGGCAGTGTACTTCCTGATTTGAGATGGATATCATTTACTTGCAAGGAATATGCTTGCTGCTTATTATTAGGATTTGGAGTTGGCTGAGCAGGAAGTTGAGTTGGCTTTTGTGGGTTGTTGTTGGCTATAGGAGGTGGCAGCATAATAGCTTTCTATTGAGGTGGAGGCATTATTGCTTGTTGTTGACTAGATTGATTGGGTCCCCACTAAGGTTGTGGTTGCCAGTTACCATGAGGTGGCCATTGTCTATTATACTATGGTGGTTGATAGGAGTTATACTATTGTTGGTATGGGTTAAATGGTGGCTATTGCAGATAGGCTTGGTTATAGTGCGGTTGTTGGTTGGACCAGTTATAATTCCAATTCTAACCTTGAGGAGCAGAATTTTGGGGGTTATGGTTTGGCCATTGACTAGTATTATTATTATAACCAAAATTATTCAGTGGGTCTGGAGGCATACCTTGTCTTTGAGCCCATGGATGCCTTTGAGAAACATAGAAAACTTCTCAATTCTCCTCATCTATGGATTTAAACTCAATGGGCTTTGAATTGATGTCCATAGATGCAACCATTTTTCATTTACAGTTTCTTTTCTTTTCTTTGCAATGAGAACAGAACTCAGCCAGCACAACATCCGATGCTTCCTTCTTCCTCCTCACCTGCATACTATCTAGCTAAGTGGTGACATCATTAATGATGTCCTTCTTGAAGTCAGATAACAAGTTAGATAGATCCATTTTGGATACTCCTAAACCACCATTGGACTTATGTGGTAGGTCTCTAAGTCCCCTACCCTTCTTCACAGTGGCCCTTGAATAATTTAGACATATGTTCTTTATGTTAGACCAACCTTTTTGTGTGATATCTCCTCCTGCCATCAGGTCCAGAGCCTCAATAATTCCATCATTCACACCCTTTAAGAAAAGGTGTTTCTAAGATGCCCCATTTAGCTGGTGCTGTGTATTACACTGTAGGTTGAACATGAATCTTGCTACATAATCCTCCAAGGTTTCATCCTCCTTCTGAGACATTTTAAAAATATCATCACCTTTCAAATCTTGACCCCTACAATATTCTTTATACTTTAAAAGAAACATAGTGCACATGGCATTCCAGTCTACTACGACATTAGCACCCAACCCTATGAACCATCTCAAGGTAGCCTCTTTTAGAGTTGATGGAAACAACTTCAGCTTGTGGGCATCAATGGTATAGTCATAACTTCGACAAAGGATGTCAAACTCAAAGAGTAAGGTCTCAAGGTCTTTAGTAAGGAGGCCATAGAATTTAGGGAGTGCAACAGTAGGTTTTTTCTTCAAATTTTGGTTACCTTGCTATTGAGGTATAGGAAAAGGAAAGGGATCTTGAGAAACCATTCTGGGAGGAGGACCTAGTGGTGGAGGCTGATAGATAATAAGATCAAGCGGGTTGTCTTGGTATTTAGGTTCAACAAATAGGTCATTCAAATGCAGTGATTCCTTAGATGATGAAGGGGATATGTGTTCCTGAGCATTAGCAAATAGATTTTCAAAGGGTTCTTCTTCTTTGTTCTCACTTTGGGGTTCTTCAACTTGAGGATTAAATAGATTGGGACCTCTTGATAATCACGAGGAAGAAATCTCCCAAGGTGATCTCTCCTTCTATGCATAAAAATTCTTACTTAAGACTAAGTGCTAGTTTAGGATTGAGAATGAAACTACAAGAATAATTTTGAATTAACACCATCCCCAGCAACGGTGCCAAAAATGCTTGGCCAAATAATGGTATCAAAAACCTATTGCAATGGACTGCCTATTTCAGGATTGGACACCCCAAATGATTTCTAAATGGATTACTCGGTCTCATTTAATTATTGACCAGGGACGTAAACTTGGAATGGAATTTACAAAGTATATGCTTCAAACCTTCTCATTCTAAGACTATCTATAGAATTCAAATGCTTATGCTTCAGGAAACTATACTAAAACTGGTAAACAAATGTATTCTAAATAAAGTAGGAAATTGCAGCTAGGAATTGCTCCAACCGACTATGCTGCAAGAACTAGCTACTAATTCTATTATCATTAGCTGCAAGAACACAAGACTTCTAACTAGTTATAAATAATAGGAAAATGAACTCTACGCTAGAGAACAATTCACTCATCAAGTGGGCCCCCTTGCATGAGTGAATGAGAACTTACAATCAAGATGAAAGATACAAACTTGAACTGAACATTCTATTCATTCATAACAAAATGATTACACTTGATTGAAAATAGTATGCAAGAGTTCTATTATAAAACCAGTTTGTTCGAATAACTCCAACAAAGTCACAAGAGTCGATTATTTAAAAGAAAGATACAACTATCTCCTAAGTCTACGATCACTTCATAAATGAGGATCAGTTACAACTCATAAAGTTTCAAAATAGAAACATTATTGACCATGAATAATCCCATAAATATAGCACATTAAGGAAACTAAATCTATGCCTGCATGTAATAGAAAACATCTATCAACTTTCTTTATGCTTGTGAAGATTCTGCAATCCACGGTTGGCTTTGATTACTCCAGCGCCACTATGTTGGTCTTTAAATGTCCATAGTCAACACCTGTAAAACAATCAATGCGCACACATCCAACCATATACATATATATCCACATCATTAATATTAGGAAAAGGTGTAAGCCTTAATTAACACTCTTGCAAGTCCTATGGCTATAGGAGGTAACTACCCAAAACATAGCTTAGGCAAGGAAACATTCATTAACATGTATAGCTACTATATTTACCATTCCTATCCATGAATTCAAGCAGATATTATGTCTTTAAGAGTATCCCCATTTTCATCTTATGTATACACATATATATAACATATACATAAAAACCATAAGTTCATATGCTTAAAAACCATAAATTCATGTCTATGTGCAACCAACTGTTCTAGAAAGAGGATAAAAAGTACTAAGAAAGATGGCTATTTAGAAGCCCATCAACAACTTTCATGATGTAACTCTGAAGGAACATTTCTTTGGATTTAGATTTAATCCATAATGATGTAGGTGATCGAACATACTATGTACAAGGAAATGTACCTTGATAGAATTAGTATTGAGCAATAAATGAAATAGAAACTAAATAAACCACAATATAGAAACTATTTAGCAAATGAAAGATCAATTGAGCATCATATGGCTCTCTATCTAAGAGTGTTAATAGAATCTCTTAGCAAGCTACCATTAATGATAAAGATTAAGCTAAAGATAATAATTATATTCAAATTTAATGCTAATTAAGCTCTTAAAATGCCTTTCTAGCTATAAAATGCAAGAGGTTCTATTCAATTCTTAGATTTGTGGTTATGAATTATGAGGATTTTGGTCTTCCTTTTATTGATTTATGCAAGGGTGGGTGGTGTAGTTGTGTTGATCATGATTGAGCTTGAGTTGAGTCTTTGGTTCCACCCTTTGAAGACAATGCAAAGTTTGTGTCCTCAAAGCTTGTGACAAGTAGACAAGATCAATGGACAAGATTTTCTTTCACTTTGAGTGATTGAGATTGAATTTGGTTTGATCCATCTGAATGCCTTTCTCAAATCCTATTGATTGATTGAATTCCCTCCCCTTTTGGGTTGTTGAGAGAATTTAGGATTTATTAATTGATTTAAATTCATTTATTTAGCCATGTACCTCTTGAATGGGTTGAATTTGATTTAATTCCAAACTATACAATTAATAGAATTAATTGCACTTTGATTTGATTTAACTTGATTAAAATGCTCTCAATTTTGATTTATCATGAATTAAGACTTGATTTTAATTTTGATTGGCTAAATGTTTGATTTGATTCAATTATTTTGATCTTTTCCTTGATTTTCTTTGATTTGCCTTGATTTGTTACTGAATTGTCTTTGTCCATTTTTTAGTGATTACACATACACTCAAGGATGTCGAGGTTTTCCAACTGTATTTTGGATTTTGTAAGGATATCATCCACATAGTCTTCAAGGATCTTATGTAGCATATCATGGATGATTGTTGTCATTTCTCACTAATAGGTAGCCCCTAAATTATTTAGCCCAAATAGAATCATATTTTAGTAGAAGATACCCCATGGTGTTGTGAACATTGTTTTGTGTTGGTCTTCCTCTGCTATCTAGATTTGATTATACCCTGAGAAGCCATCCATGAGTGACAACATCTCATGGCCTGCTGTGAGATCAATGATCATATTGATGTTGGGTAAGTGGAAATCATCTTTTGGATATGCTTTTTTCAAGTCCCTAAAGTTTGTGCAGATTGTGATCTTACCAAAAGGCTTAGTGACAGGTACCATTTTTGAGATCCACTCTGAATAGTCAATGGCTCTGATGATTTTATCTTGTAGGAGCTTCTCTAGTTCTGCCTTTACTAGGAGGGCTACTTTTGGATGCATTTTTCAAATATTTTGCTTAGTTGGCTTTGCATTGGGATCCACTACAAGATAATGGACAAAAATATTAGGATCAAGCCCAGGCATGTGTGCATATGACCAAGAAAAATTGATTGTAGCTTCTTGGAGAAGTTTTGTGAAAGTTGCCTCCTCGCCTTCATTCAGGGATGCTGCAATATATGTAATTCTTGGGCAATCTTTTATTCCCAAATTGATTGGCTTTCTTTCTTCTATGATGATGGACAATTTCTCTGGTATGTACTCCTGGATGGGGGGAAGAGGAAATTCCTCATCTTCTAGCGCCTCAGAGAGGTTTTCACCAGAAGATACACCCTTTATTTTTTCTTTTTTAGAGTTAGAATGTGCCCAAGAGGGGTTTTCACAAAAGGACTCATTATTTTCTTTTTGATTTTCAATTTTATGGATAAATACTTCCTCTTCTCCAAAGTATCCCTTAGGGTCTAGCTTGCAAACATAAGCTATTTCTTGTTCTTGATCTAATTGTTGGCCTGATGCTCCCATGAATCTTAGGAGTGTGTATGTGCTTTAGAACTCATCGATATGTGTTAGGCTTAGTTGATACCATTTTATGAGTTTGAGATGGATGAGGGGAAGTTCAATGACATTAATGGTGAGTTGATGGGGGACAAAATTTCCCAGGAGGGTATCATTGTCAAAGATGTCATCATAGGATTTATTTCCTTCCTCTTTAGGGATGTCCTCGATCTCTACAAGGTCATCCTTGATATTCAAGTGGGTAACATTGTGTGAATTAGTATCCCCAATTATGGTATTGGGACCTTGTATGTGCAGGTGAGAGGTATTAAAGCCAAGGACTTTATGTTTTAGATTCTACAAGGCTTCTATTGGATCTTTTCTGCCACCTTCTTCTGGTCCTAGACCACCACCTCGATAATTCCATTTCTTTGTGGCATATTTGTGCGATGAGGGACATTTTTTCTTGAAGTATCCAAGGAGATAAGTATTAGGAGGTGGAGGATCTTTGTATAGCCACCTTTTGATGTCCAGCTTCATCTCTTGACTGTTTATGATTCCCTAGGAGATAAATGTTAATGGCCCCAATTGCTTGATTTTAGGATCTACTGGAGTAGGATTTATTTGGTGGCTTGGGTGCCCTTGTGTATGTTGATCAATTTGTAAGGCCCCTACTATAAATGCATCATTTAGGTTGTATTCACCATAACCCTAGGTGTTGATCTTGACAGAAGAGAGGGTGGAGGCTAGGATTGTTTCTAGATCGCTATGGGATTGGGATGAACTGGAAATGAAAGTTCCAATGTCGATTCTAGGAAATTGGTTATAATGAGGAAATAGTGCTTCCAATGCATGAAAATATGTGAAGGGTTGGGGATAAGAATGGATAGTGATTTCAGTGCCTTGATGTGGAAATTTGAGGCACTAGTGATAAGTGGATGGAACATCTTTGATGGAATGAATCCATGGTCAGCCGAGGAGGATATTATATGGTAGATCTAGATCAACAATGTGGAAGATGGTGTCTTGAATTGTAGGGACTAGATTGATGGGAAAAATAATGGTACCTTTTGAGGTATGCTCCAAGTTATCATAGGCCTTGATAGTGATGACATCATGTGATATGTCGGCCTCTATGAACCCCACTTTCTAGATGAATTTCAAAGTACACAGATTTAGGGCTAAGCCATTATCTATCATGACCCTTTTGATGGAAAAGTCTCTAACCATGACGATGATGCAGAGGGGGAGATTATGGTTAGGATTGATAGATGGTATGTTAGAAGGCTTGAAGGAAAGAGCACAGGTTACTGATATGTGTCCCACAAGGTTCTTGAAATGGATGGTATTAATGTTTGTGGGGACATGTCCTTCTTGGAGGGCTCAGTTGAGGATCTCTAGATGGATGGGTGAGGTGTGGAGAAGGTCAAGGATGGATATTTGGGCAGGTGTATTCCCTAGGTATTCTATAACATTATACTATGCATTATGTGAAGGCATTCGATTAGCACCAATGACTGATATCTAGCCTCTTTGTGTGGTGATTGCACATTGACTATTTGCTACCTTAATATGGATGACATTGACAGTGTTTCCAAATTGGGTTATGCATCCAACAAATTTTTCATAGTTGATGTGGGAAATAATATAGTCTTTCCTATCAGAATGGTCTCCTTTTTTACCTTTACCTTGGTTCTCGGGTGGAGGATTGGTATTGACTTGGTTTTTTCCAGCATTTTCTTGAGGGAACACATTCTGATAAATTTGTAGATTGGCATTAAGTGAAGGTTGGGTAGGTATGTCCACTTGGATCTCCTTTTTGTTAATGAGATCTTGGATATAGTGATTTAGTTTCATGCATTTGAGGGTAGTGTTTCCTTTAACATGGTGATAGTCATAATATTTGTTTTCCCTTTAGGATATTGGCTTGGGAGTTGCATCATTCAATGTCTGAGTTGGAGGATAGGTAATCAGATTGGCCATAGCCATTCGATGGAAGATCACATCTAGTGGTTCACTAAGAGGTGTGAAGGTATGTCATTGATTAGTATAGACTGGAGGCCTATTCTATGCTAGGGTAATTGATATGGAATCAACCTGATTTGCTTGGTTTACTTGATGTTGATAGTGCTGCATAGGTTATTGATTAATTGGGGGTTATTTTTTTTTATATGAAGGAGTTGGTGTAGGACCAACCACAATAATTTGGACATGTTTAGTGTTTGTGGCTCTGTCTGTGACAACTTTTTTGTTCATGTTCCAGTAGTGAGGCTTGTCATTACTAGATTTGTTATGTAAATCATCTTTGTAGTTCTGAATGGTGCTTTCATCTAAGAGGCCTCTTTCGATGTCTATCCCTTTTCCTTTGATGTCTTGATATGAAGATTTTGGTGAGATATTTCATAGGTGGCTGATATGATAACCTCATGGCGAGGGTTTTCCATCATTGTAGGTAATCAGCCAGCCTTTCACCTCCTTTCTATTTTGAGTTGTAGAGGTCTAACAAGGATAGTTAATTCTCAACATTATGGGGGTATTGGGCGATGAATTTCTTAGAGAGTTCTACAAATGTTTTGATCATCCCATAAGGTATCTTGTAGAACCACTGAATAGCAGTCCCTCCCAAGCTCTTGGGGAAGAGGTGCATGAAGAAATTATCATTGTAGGCCACCTCTTGAAAAGCCATGTAAAATTATTTAATGTGGATGATTGGATCTCCTTTTCATCAATATTTGTCAAACTTGGGAGTTTCAAATTGTTTAGGGAAGGGGATGGCTATGATAGATCTACCAAAGGGATATGGATAGAACTCCTCAAATTTTAAGTCCTTTCTCACTATTTTGGCTCTAAGCTCCTTGCAAGCATTCTTCATTTCTTCCCATTTTGTGTTGATTGGCATTGGAGTGGGTACTCCCATTGGGAAGGAGTCTGATGGTGATAGTGAATATGGATGGTTTTGTGGGGGATATTATTGGATAGGATATGGATATTTCCTAACTAGATAAGTAGAATGGAATAGATTTTGGAGTGATGGTTGCTAGGGAGGATATTGTTGCTGAGGTGTGGGGGTGTATTATTGCATAGGATACAAAGTTGCTTGTTGCTATTGGGGGATGATGGGATGATGTTGTTGTTGCACTGGGAAGTATTTCTATTATGGGGGAGTTTGATGAAGTGACATGGCTTACTAATAGGATTGGCCTTGATGCACTTGGATTTGGGCTTGGCTGATGTACATGGGATGCATACCTACATTGTTGAGGGGTAAAGAGACTGTTTGGAAGCTGGTGATAGGAGGCAGTTGTGTGAGGTAGCTGGCAATATGGGTGGAACTATGCTATTGCGGTGGCGATACAGTTTGAGAAGTGGTGGGTGGAATGGATAGATAGTTGGTATATGAGGGAAAATATGAAGCTGGCAGAGGTTGTGATGATTGTTGTTGTTGTTGTGTTGTATGAGGAAAAGTTGCTCATGGGTTTGTGGGAACATATATGTGCGATTGTATTTATCTCCTAAGGGAATGCATTTTTGCTTGGGTGAGGCCCCAATATGAGCTTGTTCATGTTGCAAGTTGTGATGTGGAAATTTTAGGAATGTAGATGTGATAGAGGGAGTTTGGGATGTAGATGGTGGATTTTGGGATCCCGAGAAGGGCATTCCTATTGTGAAAGCCATATGCTAGGCTTGTGTGTTGACGATGAAAGGTTTAGGAGGAATGTATGTAGAAGCGAGCTGAGTGATGGGTGTAATGAATGCTTGGGTGAAAGATTGTTGGGAAGTAGGAGGAGGAACTTGTGTTTTCCACAGAAAAGATGGTGTTGATATGGAAGCTTGTTGAGAAAAGGAAGGAAATGAATGCATCACTCTCGGAAAGGATGGTACTGATGCAGAAGTTTGCTGAGTGAAGGAGGGGAATGATTGTGTTGCTCCCAAGAAAGATGGTGTTGATGAGGAGGCTTGGCTCATGAAAGATGGAGGAACTGCTTGTGTTGTGGTTTGCGTGGGAGGTGGGGGTTGAGTTTGTGTGAAGATTTGTGCCTGAGTGGTGCCTTGAGGTACTAAAAATGACAGTGATGTACCCATGACTAAAAATGGAGTGGATTATGCTATCACTTGTGCTATGGGATTTGTGAAATTTCTTTGCAAGAGATGGGGGATAGGTGAGGCTACCTAAGAGATTTTCAAGTCAGGGTCATGGATTTGTTGGATGATGGGAGAATAGGCATCAGCTGGGATATGGATGGATTTTGTGGGACTGAAGGTTTGGAGATGTGGTGGAATGGAAGTACCCTCTTGTGCATAGTTTGCCAATATATCTTGACAATTATGGTTGATGATTGTACTCACCATTTGTGCATTCCCTAGATGGCTCATGAATGCTTCCATAGAGAATGAAGTGGGTGTTTCAGTTGGATCTTCCCACACATTCTCAACTTGTGGGGGTTGTGGATCATAGGTCACCATCGTGCTATTAGGATCATTTGGATCAAGTGAACTAGTGGCTAAGTTGTGATCCATATTATTCCTCTTCCTAGCTCGTGTCTTGGTAGGCATGAAATGAAGATCTAAGATGAAGATGCTATGATGGGTGAATGTAAGATGTTTCTAAGGAAATCTAAGGATGGTGGATAGGATAAGTTTATGGAAAACTAAGGATAAGATGAAAGGATTTGGAGGATACTAGATCAATTAAGGATGTTTGGATGTTGATTGGATTTGGATGACAAGGATGGTGGAGGATTACTAAGTGTCATAATGAGTTGTTTCTTCCTGATGTAGGATCAAAGAGGATAGGATTGTCAACCTAAGATAGATTGATGATCTTCAGAAGACATAATTCTTTCCAGTGCATGCCAATCTCTTGCTTGAGATGATGAGGCCTAGAAAGACAAGTACAAGATGCCCTACACAAGGCTTAGTCAAAGGGTAGTGCTGAGATGATTCTGATTTAGGATAAGGATTAAGAAAACTCAAAGGATGTGACACTAAGTGGATGATTTGGATAACTAGATTTGGTTCAAGGATTCTAGATTTTGATTTGGATGTTGGATTCTGGATTAAGGATCTAGGTTGGATGCAAGGATGATGAAGGATAACCAACTGAGGCTATTTCTAAGGGATGACCTAAAATGAAACTAGAAGGATGATCTATGATGCAAGCTAAGGGAATGATCTATGATGCAATCTAGGAAGATGATCTATGATGTAAGGATGCTGAGATAGGATGTGAGATTCTGAAAAAGATATGGATATGTCATGGGCCAAACTAGTCTTCACTTTCTAGGTTAACATAATGATGATTGACTTGGAAGTGTACTACAAACTATTTGACTCATGCATTGTACCCTATGTTGTCTAGCTTCTCTTGATATTTGTTCTCATTTTGGATTGCAATTAGGGAAGACTGATGGTCTTTGAGATCTCTTTCTGCAACTTTCTTCTCTTGATAGATATGATAGTTTGGTGACTTGGCCTTCTTGTGCTTGTTTTAATCAAACATAGCTTTGAAAAGATGGCAGTTGGATTTGGATTTGAGCAATGTTTTGGGTATATGATTTTGAGGACTCTCTTTGCAAGGATGTTTTGGATAAATTTGATCAAGTTTCTATTTTGTTTTTATCTAATGGAAAAGGACCAAAAAGACTCAAAAGATAAATGGCCAAGTGTTTTTGAAACAATCCCAGAAAATGAAAAGGGAAATTTGTGGGATGCAAGAAATGATGACAAGGATTCTGATAGTGCTTTCCTGGAATGTAAATATTTTGACAAATATTTTCATGGGTCTAGCACAAATAAAAAACACATCAAACAAGAACTACCTAATAATAGGCTAGTATCAAAACCTTTCCTCACAACTTGGTATCCCAAAGGAATACAGATGGTGAGTAAATCTTGAGGTGATATGAGAAACCACTTGGATCAGTCCTTGCACAAAGATTATGATACCTTCAGGAGTAGATTAGGTTGCCTCTGATTTAATAGGTATCTAATAAGGTCTATGGTATCCTCCCAATTAGTTTGTACACATGTGACTCACTTAAGAGCCTAGTTGACCATGCCAAAATAGTAGGATATTCACCTACCTTGGGCTACCATCAACATGCATCACCTGAGCTTGAGGGGATGAAGTGAGATTTTTCTCAGTGCTTTGTTTCTATACCAATCAAGGAAATACCGGTTTGAGGTCATTCTCCAAAGAGTAAGCACTTTTCTCTCTAGACAGGCCTCACTAGAAGTAGAACAAATGAACTTGTCCTAGTTCAATTTTTTTTATGTCACTTAGATTAAAATGGGATTTGTATAATTTTGAAAACTCCTAATACACATCATCAAGAGTTCATTTTTCCAATTTGATCTTAAGTATTCTTTATGCTATGACCTTCAAGCACATATGTTTAGGATGAAACTTTTATTCCCTTGAAACACAAAAGCTTTTGAAAGGTTGCAAGAGTTTTATCCTTTAGCATTCAAGATTTGGTTTTCTGTTTCTTTTGAGAGCCCAAAATGAAGTTGTGATTGAGACTTGCTCCAATTTTCTTTAGTGCACTCAAGATTGAATGTGCTTTTAGAACTCAAATGAAAATAGCTCAATTTTGATTGGTTCATTCCATTTTGCATTCAAGATTTTTATTTTCTTCTATCTTAAGTACAAAAAGAAAACTTTGAGATTTTGTTTTGATTGTTCATTTCCTTAGTCACTCAAGATTGAGATTTTAGGGTTTCCCCTTTTAGGACCAAAAGAAAAAGTGAAGTTTTGATCTTTTGAGATTTTACAAGTTTTTTGAAGATTTTTGTTTTCAGAGCCCAAAGTAAAAGTGATATTTTCTTGTTCTTTCCACTTAAGCATTCAAGATTTGGTATTTAGGGTTTTGTTTTAGGTCCACAAGATTAAAAATTTTCCTAGATTTGCACTTTGAGATTGCATAAAAAACCTTTTAATTTTTAAATTTCTTAGCTAAGGTTCATTTTAAACCCAAATCAAAGTGTGAAGGTTGATTTTTTCCACTTTAGGATTGATTAGGATTGAGTTTTAACCTTTTAAGAATGATATGCAGATTCTTGTATTTTAGGCATTCGAGATTGCATGAAAGTTTTCTTTAAGCTTAAATGAAGATGCCTTTATTTCCTAAACAATCCAAAGGGGTTAGTATGCCTTAGGGCCTTGATGTTTTGATGACCAAATTTCTCTCCAAGGACATCCTACAAAAAACCAATTTAGAACCGATAATTGTAAAGATTAGGGACACTAGGAAGCCCAAGTGAACCATAAAGATTAAAAAAACCCAAGATTAAGTCCTTAAAAATGCCCCCCTATTTCCCATATGAGTAAAAAGGGAAAGGTATTTCATGGTTTTTACTCATACGAGTGAGGATAAATTCTCATACGAGTATACATGGGTCCTCGTATGAGCAAACAGAGCCAGGTGAGATGTAGAAGGCCAGAAATGGCTTGTAGAATGGCTCAATAAGAGTTAGTACATAGTCTCATATGAGAATAAAGGGGTTATGATATGAGAAAATAGGGATAGGGTGTTTACTTGTATGATTATTCTCAGTGGGCTGTAAGAGATCTTTACAAAAGTGAGTTTTTACTCCAAAAACCCTAAAAATGTAGTCAGAAGGCATGGTGGGGGTCCCACCGGGCGTTCTAGAATGTGAATGATGTGAAACTAACATGTTGGGATCATGATAAGACATTAAAACATTAGTAAAAATAATAGAATACATCAACATATAGAAAAACTATTCACATGCCACCTTAGATTGAGCTGAAACATGAGCACCCGATCACTGTTTGACGTGCTCGTTCAATAGGGATGTGGGTGTGATCTCCAAGAACAATACAAATATCCCTAATATGTATTAGGGAATATTAGGATAATTTCAAATCCATGGAGACCCTAAAAGTGGCACAAAATTAGGTATAGGGAACTTGTTTTGCTCCTAGGGTTCCAAGGGTGCAAGAGATGAGATTCAGATTTTAAGCTAATGATGAGGATGCAAGATTCATTTTAACTTCAATATAGATATGATATGAGATGAAAATAATATGAAAATCTTGACATGAAATAATTTAATCCATTTAGGCTAAGCTAAGATGAGTTATAAAGCATGAAATATGAAAGAAATATAACAATTCTAAGATATGTTATGATACTCTAGATGTAAATGCACATTATAAAAATGCTATTGAAATAAAGAGGGAATTGGTGATTTTCTCTTGGAATGAGAGATATTTATATATTTTAAGGAGAGGCTTGGGTTAGGAAGGGTGGTCAGGGTTTAGGATCAAGGGTTACGGTTTAGGACCAAGGGTTAGGACCTAAGGTCAAAGGGATAAGGATGAAGAGTTGATCACACATGTGTGAGAAATACTAGGGAAGTGTGCTAGGGGACAAGGGTGGAAGAAGAGACATAGGTCTTCAAGAAGAGGTTTGAAGAGCCATTAATGATGGTGTAAGGGTTCATTAATGAGTCTATAAGGCTCATTAATGAGGGTGTTGACTTTGAGTCAAAGGGAGAGGGTTTAGGCTAAGAGGGTTAGGAATCAACCCTTAAGCGGGGTTAGGGGGTGATTAGGGATGAGAGGATAGGTTTAGAAGAGCCTAGAAGATATCTAATATTTTAGGGATTTAAATAAATATTTAATTTATTTAAATGGGATTTGGTTGAGCAATATTTATTAAATTAATTAATAAATGAGAGGGATTGATATTTAAATTTGATTTAAATATTTTTGGAAAGGATTCCTTAATAAATGAATTTAATTAAGATGGGAAGGGATAATAATAATATTAATTAATTAATTAATTAATTAATGATGATGTCATCAAGACTTTTATTACCTAAAATATTTCTAATTAACAAGTTGGATTTTTAGGTGTCTACAAATACATTAGCGGCACACTTGTGAGCTATGAGCTTAATTATTCTCCCATTGAAAAAGAATTCCTTGTGATGGTCTTCACCACTTGAAAGATTTGACACTACATATTTAGTCTCACAGTCAAGCTCATATCTAAAGTGGATCCCCTCAAGTATCTACTATCTTGCACTACTTGCACATACCTCATGGATGAATGTGTTATGCTTCTAAGAGAGTTTGATATCCAGTATGTACATAAAAAATCCATAAAGGGCCAGGTCATTATAGACCAATTGGCTAAGGCAAAATTGGTGGATGCTTACCCTTTAGTCATGAAATTCCCAGATGAGCATCTATGCATGGTTGAAGAACAATCCAAGTGGAAATTATACTTTGATGACTCATACACATCCCATGAATCAGGGGCATGGATCTTGTTTGTCACCCCTCAAGGTGATTATATTCCCAATGCATTCACGCTACACTTTCCATGTAAAAACAAAATTATAGAGTATGAGGCCCTTATTTTTGGGCTGAAAATAATAGCCAAATGGTATATCACTAAAATGTAGGTGTTTGGAGTTCACAACTTATTGTCAAATAAGTTTTAGATGAATTCCAAATGAAAGATGACAAATAACTTACATATAAGGAATTATTTGATGGAATGAAACAATACTTCTAGGCCTTGCAATTTACAAAGGTTCCTAGATTGTAGAACAAGAGAATAGATGTTATGGTCACTATTCGTTCTCTTCTTGAGGTCCCACGTGATGTATCTTAATATGAGTTATTAGCCGAGCATCTCCATACATTGGCTTACAAGATTATCAATATCAAAATGGTGCATGTCTTGGTTTGTCCCTAGTACCCATGGTATCATGACATCTATGCCCACTTAAAGGATGGTATCATATCACCCCATCTCACTTTTACCCAATGCCAAAACCTTATACATCAATCTTCTTGATACACTCTTGTCACCAACACCCTATATTGTTGAGTTTATCACAATGTACTCTCTTAATTTTGAAAATCTGATGAGGCCTCCCTAGAATTACAAGAGATTCACACCAGAACTTGTAGTTCCCACATGAGTGGTATGGTCATATCCAAACAACTTCTTAGAGTAGGATACTACTAGCCTACTATAGAGCATGTTGTTTGTGAGTTTGTGAAGAGATTTCTACCCTATCAACAACATGCAAATATTGTCCACGCCCCAGCATATGATCTACATCCCATTACACTTCCATGGCCCTTATCATTTTGGGGTTTCAACCTTGTTATTAAGATCACCCCCTATCAAGTAATGGACATAAGTAAATTATCACTTCTATTGAATATTTCATGAAGTGGCTAAAGCAATTATCCTGACTCTCACTATAGGTGTCCAAATTTTCAAGTTCATCCTCTACCACATCATCTATGGCTTTTGCATTCCCTCCACCATTTTCATAGATCATAACACACCATTTGAGAATCAATGCATGAAGGATATGTGTGACCAATTTCACATCCACCACTATTTTTCTAATCCATATTTCCCCCAAGGTAATGACCAAGTTGAGGCAACCAACAACACCATTCTAAAAATACTTAAGAAGGTTTTCAATGATATTGGTCATGATTGGAACCTCCAAATGAATCCCCCTCTTTGAGCATATCTAACTTATTTTTACTCCCCTATAAGTACCACCCCATACTCTATTGTATATGGTGCTAAACCCATCTTACCAATTGAGGTTGAATTTCTAGCATTACACGTCTCACTCAAGAACCTAGCCACTAATGAAAACTATCATGTAGCACGAATCACACAAATAGATTTTATAGATGAGAAGAGACACCAAGCATATGACCACCTGGTTGTATACCAGAACAGGCCTAAGAGAAGCTATAGAAAAAATATCCACCCATGATAGTTCCAAGTGGGAGATTTGGTCCTTAAAGATAATCAGAAAGAGCTCCCAAACTAAGAAAAATAAGGTAAGTTTGAACCTACCTAGATGGGTCCTTATGTTGTCACATCATGTTTTGGCTTAGGGTCATATCAATTGTCCACTTAAGAAAGATAGGCTCTAAATGATCCCATCAACATCATTCATCTTAGGAGGTTCTATGCTTGAATCATGTAGTTTACTCCACTTGTCTAAAAAATAAAAAAATCAAAAAGAAAAAAGAGAAAGAATGAAAAAATAAGCGTCCAATGGTGAAAACTTGGAAATGAAGAACCTTGGATGGGTGCATGTGGTGAAAACCTAGAAATAGGCACCATACATACAAGACCATGCCATTATCTATTAAAATCCCATCCTCCATATGTTGTATCTATTTTCATCCATGTATATTTTCTCACAAACCCATATTACATATTGGACTACAACTGATTTGGAATTTGATTGAAGAATCTGTGATTAAAGATCACTGAGGAGTTGCTGATTAGATATGTAATATGATTAAATCAGTATTATGTTGTCATTGATGTCAACTAGTTTGACATCACTTATCTTGTAAGTTACTATATCGAGACATCTGAAGAAAGGTGAAAGAGATGAAGAATAGAGAAATCTACATGGGGAAAGATGTACATGACAGATGAGGATAAGGAAAACATTGAGTAACTTGTTGATGAGTCTATGACTAGATGATATTGACTTTATTATGTTGCATTCATCTATGATGAAGTATAGAGATGAAAGACAAAAAGTAGTGTTGTCGGTAAATAAAGCATTTCTAGTATACACCAACAGAGTGTAGTGTATACCGATCATAGTATTAACTGAGTAGTGTTCATCGACACATTTCTTTGTTAACCGAGTGGAACAGAATGAACTAGATGATTAGTTCAGCTGATAGGATTGATGAGCTGTAAAGTACCTCGATTTCAATGATAATAGATAATGTTTGTTATAAAGATCGATGACTAACAAAATTAAAGAAAGATCTAATGGAGTAGATTGAAATGTGTTATTGACACATCATCTAAGAAAGTTTGAAGTGGAAAAATCTATGAATGTGGTTAAGCGGCAAAATCTGATGGAGGAGAAGAAAATGATTTACTCGTTTATATAAGAGACTAGAATTTCATTATGGAACAATGCCAGAAGAAGTAGAAACTGTAGGAATATCACGTGAACAAGGTTTTCATGCATTCTGATCATACTGGTTAGTGAGAATCAAGTTGTAGAATAATTACCGAGCTACAGAGAGTAATTACCAACATACAGTAAGTTGATACAGTATTGAATCTGAAGTGAAATATTGATCAGAAGGATTTGTATGGACTGAATATTGATCTGTAATCTACAATTGAAGTTGTATTAAAGTAGATCATTTACTGTTACATATTTAACCATTGTATACAGTCAAAATCTCTTAACTAAGTGGACTCTGAAAGTCTTATGATGTATCATTCATAGAATGAACATTTTTATCCTGTCAACCCCATAGTGAATGCTGGTTGGATGATAAATTCTAGTCTAAAATCCTCTAACAAGGTCGCACCTGACAGTGTGTTTGTAAACCTTTAACAGGGTGAGGTCTTAACCGACCTCACATCAGAAGAGTGAACAATTTTTGGGTTGCCGGTCCCAGGTGGTTTTTCCCTTTACAGGGTTTCCACGTTAAATCTCTTATGTTATGTGTTGATTGTGATATTTGTTTGTTATCACACTTTACATGTTACATGTTAGATTTGATCGGTAACTGTTATAGTATTCGACTGGTAATCGGTAAAAGCACAGATAGTGAAAGTAATTATTGTTTACCGAGGAGCAGAAATTGAAGAAGTTGTTTTGAATTATACATTTTTATTTTTTTTTGGGACACTAGATAATTGATTCACCCCCCTCTCAGTTATTCTAACAATTGGTATCAGATCTGTGGTTGCTTAGAATAGAGTTTTAAGGACTTAAGCACAAAGGTCTCAAGATGTATAAGAGGGAAGTACTGAAGTTAAACAAAGAGAACTTCACAGTATGGAAAAGTAGGATGAAGTTGCACATATCTGGAATTAGGAATTCTACATTAGATCTGATGGAGAATGGCTACATACAACCGCCCATTGGTACCTTAACTCTTGATCAACTGAAGGACATGCATGAACACAATATCACTATGATGGAACTTTCTGCTACCTGTACCGATGCCGAATTTGAAGACATCAAGGGTTGTGATACTGCTAAGAAGATGTGGGACAAGTTAAATCTAATATACAATAGAGATCCGAATGTCAAAAGAGCCCGAGCTGAAAGCCTAAGAGGCAGATTTGATGATATGAGAATAAAAGAAGGTGAGAACATTGTACAATACTCAAATAGACTAAAAGAGGTGGTACATGCTATTAGAGCATCTGATGGAGTGATTGATGATGAAATAGTGATAAGCAAGATTCTTAGAACTTTCCTGCCAGTTTATGCAATCAGGATCTCTGCAATTCATGAAACAAGAGCTACATCCAACCTTACTCTTGACACTCTGATTGGTAAACTTACAACCTTTGAATTAAACAACTTTGATAACAATGTTGTTCCTTTTGTTGAATCCGCTTTCATGTCTTCTTTGAAGATTGGAAATTCTAGTAGGAATAATAAGAATTATGATAGTGCTAGTAATACCGATGATGAACTTGATGAGCTTGAAGCTCTTATGGCCAAAATATTTCCCAAAGGAAAAGGAAGGTATAGAGGTAAGCTACCTTTGGCATGTTTTAACTATAAAGAAGTCGGTCACATCGCTGCTAGATGTCCTTAGAAGAAAGATGATGATAGATCTAAAGACTGATCTAAAGGAAGCTATGGGAGAAGAGTCAACAGAGGCTACCGACACAATAACAGAGACAAATGAGATGATAAAGGCAAAAAGGTATGTTACATAGCCGAAGATATTGAAACTAAATCTAATTCTGATGATGACATAGAAGTTGTATTTGTTGCAATGAAAGATGACTCAGAGGAAGAAGAGAAACATGAAGAGACAACACTAATCTCTAAAGTAAGCAAAAATGATACATGGATCATAGACAATGGCTGTACACATCATATGAGTGGTGATGTAGAGAATTTTGATCATCTTGTTGAAAATAATGGAGGATCAGTGAGAATGGGAAATGATGCACCTTGTATGGTAAGAGGTAAAGGTTCATCGATGATCAATGACAAAATACAATGTGAAAATGCATACTGGGTTGATGGATTGAACTATAATTTTTTAAGTGTGGCTCAGCTGAACAATTTAGGCCATCGATTGGCTTTTGAGAGAAAAAAGGTGAAGATCTATGATGATGAAGGAAGACTTTTCAAAATCGGTACACAATCTAGAGGTAATCTATTCTATCTTGATATGGATTAGTCTTCTTGTTTGTTAATAAAGGATGAAGATGCTTGGTTGTGGCACAAAAGGTTATGCCATGTGAACTTTGACAACATGATCAAGATTAGTAAAAAGAAAAGAGTTAGAGGATTGCCTAACTTGACAAAACCTGATCATGCCATGTGCCATGAATGTCAGAAAGGTAAGATGACTAAGTCTAGTTTTAAAAGTAAAGACCACTCAACAAAGAAGATACTTGAGTTGGTTCATACCGACCTATGTGGTCCTATGAGAACTCAGAGTTGTTTTGGTGATAGATATTTTATTCTTTTTGTTGATGACTATACTAGACTGATGACTGTTATGTTCCTAAAAGAGAAATCTGAAGCCTTTAAAATGTTTAAGTGGTATAAAGCTAAGGTCGAGAAAGAGACTGGAAAATAAATAAAATGCTTAAGATTTGATAGAGGAGGTGAATTTATCTTTGATGAATTTACTAATTTCTGTAATGAGCATGGAATTAAAAGATAGGTCTCTACACCAAGGACACCTCAGCAAAATGGAATTGCTGAAAGAAGGAACATGTCTATAATTGATTGTGCTAGAACATTGATGATACAAAAGAATGTTGCTCAGACATATTGGAGGGAAGCTATCAGTATAGCTGTGTATGTTCTTAACCAAGTACAATTGAAGAAGGACATCAACCGAACACCTTATGAGCTATGGTTTGGACACAAACCTACTATAAGTTATTTCAAGATTTTTGGAAGTAAATGCTTTATTTTGAAAGGTGAAAGAAATGGAAAATTTGATTCTAAAGGAGATGAAGGGATATTTATGGGATATTCCTCTACAAGTAAAGCATATAAATGTTTCAATAAGGTTACAAATAAGATAGTTGAAAGTACTAATGTTCATGTTGACAAGTTTGATGACAAGAACATAGAGGAAAGTACAAAGGAATCAGAAGACTATGGTAGATTCACTTACATTGAACATCCAGAGTATCTACCGATGCCGCAAGCTATGACAACCAGTCAGCAGAGAAATAATACAAGACAATAGGCAACACAAGCCAATGAACAAGATGGAGCTACCGAGCAAGGAAATGACCCTGAGAAGGATGAGCAAGAAAGGAGAAATCAAGTTTTGGCTATTTTTTTCAGAAGACATCATCCTGAGACACAAATAATTGGAGACAGACATGCTAGAATGCAAACTAGAAGCAAAACAAGACAAGGTATATGTCTAGTTTGTGAATTTGAACCTAAAAATGTGAAAGTTGCATTAGAGAATGAAGAATGGGTTAATGCAATGAAGGAGGAAATAGAGAAAATAGAGAAGAACAAAACCTAGTCCTTAGTACCCCCGACCTAAAGATAAGAATGTTATCGGTACTAAGTGGATATTCAAGAATAAATTGAATGAAAATGGTGAAGTCACAAGAAATAAAGCTAGATTGGTATGCAAGGGATATGCACAGGAAGAAGGCATTGACTATGGTGAAACATTTGCACCTATTGCTAGATTGGAAGGAGTTAGAATGCTACTTGCATATGCTGCACACAAGAAATTCAAAGTCTATCAAATGGATGTGATGTCAACATTTCTGAATGGTATACTTGAAGAAGAGGTCTACATTGAACAACCTAAAGGATTTGTTGATCCTGACAATAAAGACATGGTATGTAGATTACATAAAGCTTTATATGGCTTGAAGCAAGCACCTAGAGCATGGTATGAAAGACTGCATACTTACTTGTTAAGTATTGGATTTGTTAGAACAAGTGAAAACAATAATCTATATATGAAAGGTGATATTGATGATACTATTATCATTGCTGAAATATTTGTTGATGATATTATTTTTGGAGGCTCAGATCTTGTATGCAAGACATTTGCTGATGAAATGCAAAAGGAATTTGAAACAACAGAGTGATGGAAAATTCATCACACAATCTAAATACATAAAGGAAGTACTGAAGACATTTGGCATGGAAGATAATAAACTTGTGGTAACACCAATGGCTACTAGATGCAAATTTTCAAAGGAGGATGAAACTATAGAGGTAAACAAGACACTTTACTGATCCATGATTGGTAAGTTAATGTACGTAGTTCACAGTAGATCAGATATAGCACATGTTGTGGGTATTGTTGCAAGATTTTCTACTAATCCTACAGAATCACACATGATAGCTACAAAAAGGATCTTAAGATACCTGAAGAAAATAGAGAATTATGGATTATGGTATCCTAAGGAAGGGAAGTTTGAACTGAAAGTTTACACCAATGTTGATTGGGCTATAAATGTGGATGATAGAAAAAGCACCACCGGAGGAGCATTTTTCTTTGGTGAAAGACTTGTAACCTGGACAAGTAAAAAGAAGGTTTGTATTTCTCAGTCTATAGTTGAAGCAAAGTATGTTGCTGTTGCTACTAACTGTTCAAACATTGCATATATCAAACAAGTGTTGGAAGGGATGAATGAGGTAATCACTGACCCGATGATTATATATTGTGACAACACTAGTGCTATTAATATTTCAAAGAATCCTATGATGCACTCTAAGATAAAGCATATATCTATTAAGTATCATTACTTAAGAGAACAAGTGCAAGAGAAGAAAGTGAAGTTAGAATTTGTCACATCTAAAGAACAACTTGTAGATATTTTTACAAAGCCTCTACCGAAGGACACATTTGAATACTTGAGGACTAGACTTAGGGTCCATCCCCTATCTATTGGTCACTAAGGTGATCTGGTTGTTGCATTAGCCTACTTTTATTAGAAGCTCATTCATGTTGATGAAGCATAGTTCACACTTTCAATCATGTTCAAGGTTGTGATTAAGTTTGGAGAACTTGAACCGATTGGTATATTAGTATACTGAGATATAGTGGATGACATATTTGTTTCTTTGGCATTGCTGTCAAAGGGAGAGATAAATAATATGAAAAGGGACAAGCACTGATGAGAGTTATCTAAGGGAGAGACAATATGAATGAGACAGAGTATTGAAGATCAGTTACAAAGAACAGAAGTAGGAAAAGGAGAACTGAAAAGATCACAACTACAGAATGGTAAAGCTGTGTTATCTAATGTTGTTTAGTAACGTAGTGATTAAACATATTAAGTCTATTTTGACTTACAACATTTTGTTCACAAAGTTGTAGAATATATGTTTGGTATGTGTATGGTACATTTCATATTACTTGAGTTGCCATCAATGCCAAAGGGAGAGATTGTTGGACTACAATTGATTTGGAATATGATTGAAGAATCCATGATTAAAGATCACTAAGGAGTTGCTGATTAGATATGTAATATGATTAAATCATTATTATGTTGTCATTGATGTCAACTAGTTTGACAACACTTATCTTGTAAGTTACTATACTGAGACATTTGAAGAAAGGTGAAAGAGATGAAGAACAGAGAAATCTACATGGGGAAAGATATACATGATAGATGAGGATAAGGAACACATTGAGTAACTTGTTGATGAGTCTATGACTAGATGATATTGACTTTATTATGTTGCATTCATCTATGATGAAGTATAGAGCTGAAAGACACAAAACTCAGTGTTGTCGGTAAATCAAGCATTTCTAGTATACACCGACGGAGTGTAGTGTATACTGATCATAGTATTAATTGAGCAGAACATAATTAACTAAACGATTAGTTTAGCCGATAGGATTGATGAGATATAAAGTACCTCAATTTCAGTGATAACAGATAATGTTTGTTATAAAGATCGACAACTAACAAAATTAAAGGAAGAGCTATTGGAGTAGATTGAAACGTGTTATTGACACATCAACTGAGAAAGTTTGAAGCGACAAAATCTATGAATGTGGTTAAGCGGCAAAATCTGATGGAGGAGAAGAAAATGATTTACTCATCTATATAAGAGACTAGAATTTCATTATGGAACGATGCCAGAAGAAGTAGAAACTACTGGAATATGATGTGAACAAGGTTTTCATGCATTCTGATCATACTGTTAGTGAGAACCGAGCTGTAGAATAATTACTGAGCTACAGAGAGTAATTACCGACAGACAGTAAGTTGATACAGTATTGAATCTGAAGTGAAATATTGATTAGAAGGATTTGTATGGACTGAATATTGATCTGTAATCTACAATTGAAGTTGTATTAAAGCAAATCATTTACTGCTACATATTTAACCATTGTATATAGTCAAAATCTCTTAACTGAGTGGACTCTGAAAGTCTTATGATGTATCATTCATAGAATGAACATTGTTATCCTATCAACCCCATAGTGAATGTTGGTTGGATGATAACTTCTAGTCTAAAATCCTCTAACAAGGTCACACTTGATAGTGTGTTTGTAAACCTTGAATAGGGTTGGGTCTTAACTGACCTCACTTCAGAAGAGTGAACAATTTTTGGGTTGCTGGTCCTAGGTGGTTTTTCCCTTTACAGGGTTTCCACATTAAATCTCTTGTGTTATGTGTTGATTGTGATATTTGTTTGTTATCATACTTTACATGTTACATGTTAGATTTGATCGGTAACTGTTATAGTATTAGACTAGTAATCGGTAAAAGCACAGACAATGAAAGTAATTATTGTTTACCGAGGAGCAAAAATTGAAGAAGTTGTTTTGAATTATACATTTTGTTTTGGGATACTGGATAACTAATTCACCCCCCTCTCAGTTATTCTAACAATTACCTAGGTGTTCCATTATCGCATGTGCACGTTGTATATCAACTATAATACTATTCCAATTCCTGAGATTATTACGCATCACTTAGAGTACTATCTGAATCCCTGAGATTTGTACCCATTAGTTGTAATACTATCCCAACTATTGAGCTTTGTACCTATTGGTTGCATATAGTGTCTGGTTCCATTGTCCATTAAAGTTGTCTTTGTCATGTCTCCTGTTGGCTTCTGATTCAACAGATTTGAAAAAACTGAGACAACAAAAAAAATATACCTAGGGATCAACTATTTCCTATAGTCAGAATACTTTATTTGACCTTGGGCCAACTAACAAGGACAAAAACTCCTTTTACACTTATGGCTCTACAGAACCAAGGAGGGTAAACCTGGAATTTATCACCTTTTCTTGACAATTTCTTACTTTAAAAATCCCATTTAACCAGATTTAGTCATATAACACTTCTTCTATTGAATGACACAAAATAGTTCTAAAAGTAGCTAGCAATAAATCTATTTGATCATAGTTTTTAAGGTATGACTATTCTTTAAACCCTTTCTTCTTTATTATAATGATTTAAGTTTGATTTTGATTTTAACCATGAACAGTGTTAGAAATTTGACTTGATTACTTGAATGTTGACCAGTGCCTTATCCATTAGTTATTATCATAGAGTCATATAGAATAATGTTGATGATGACCTATTTCCTCACTTTGTAAGTACATATATCAGTTATAAAAAAAACCTTATACTTATTGATATCCTTTAATATATTTTGTGATCATATCAAATCATAGAAGCATTTTATTTAGTTCTTTGAACCAATAGAAACAATGAAATGACATACAACCTGAAGAAGTTGCATATGAAATTTAAGACTTGCTCAAATATTCATGAAATCAACAAAATAGTAAAAGAAGGAGACAAGATTTTTTGACATAGTATTTCCTACAATGCTCTTTGTATTAATATCTTTGAGAAAGATACATTCACTATGACTCACTGTAAAACTATTCAAAAATAACTCAAAGACAAATACCAACAACTTTCTTCATTAAAGCTTAGAATCTAAATTTTTGTCATTGTACATTGTCTGGACTGGCCTACTAGGACACAAAAGTGCTTTTAAAAATGAAAACTTGGACCCTTCTTCCCAATCTTGGAAACCCTTTATAGAATAGGGTTGCAACAAGCTATTAAACATGGGAAGGTACACTTGTCATACCACAATTGGTTACAATTTCCTTTTCCACAAGATGACAAGAGGTCACTTAAAAAGAATTCTCCACTAACCAAAAGGAAAGCTGTCGTAGGATTAGGAGCATCATTCTTGAACTGGCTCTGATCCCACCTGGACACTTTTCATCTCCTAACTGAACCTTTCAACCCACTCATTGAAAACAACATCATCAAGCCACCCAAACTGCAAGACCTTATGTTCCTTTTCAATTAGGTTCTTACACTAGGCCCTAAGTAGTTTGGACCTCTTCTCAAAGGATTCAAAGTACATCCTTGTAGTCATAATCTCCTCAATTAATTTACCAAACAAATAGTTTTCATCATTGGTAACAATACTATTTATCCTTGATGTGAGGGCTGAATCCAACTCCTCCATCCATTCTTTTCAGTCCTTGATCTTTTTGAGGCTCTTTAATATGAAAGGAAATGAATTAAAACTCTTACTTAAATATTCTAAGAGGAGGAATCTAGCCTCATTTTGCACTGACTCCCTGAAAATGGTTAGCTCTAATAGACCTGTAATGGGGCCATATGTCTGCTCCAAAGTAGCATCATCTTGTGCCTAGTCCTTAGCTACTGCTAGCATTTTCTCCAACTTATTCTATCTATTAGTCCATTTATTATGAATCTCATCCAATTTATTTTTATCTTGATAAAAAGAATTAAAAATATCAAAAACCTTTGAGATTCTATAATAAACAAACCTAGTATCAATAATGTTGAGAAGGTGCAAAATTGTGCCATTTATCTTCTCTTCATACCTTTTAACCACCTCTATTTCTAAGGCTTTCAACTTAACCTTCTCATCCTATAGGGCCTCTTCAAATTGGGCATTAGGTAGCATAGGGGATGGGGGAACATATATTATGGGACTTATGCTAGGATGGGGTGCATGGGATTTGCAATTATTCTAGTTGAAGAATAACCAATTTCAAACTATAAAGGTGTTGTGTCTCCAAGTTGGATGAGCCTTCCCATCAATTCATCATTTCTCCTTTTCTCACTATCATAGGCTTCAATCAGTTTCTCACATTTGAGCCTAAGCTCATCCATGATCTATTGGTCTTTAATTGTAGTAGCCTTGGAAAAATGTGCAACCTATAGTATCGAATCTGTAGCCTCTACTATTGAGGTCTCACTCACCCTTCTAACCATCAAGCTGCCAACAAGATCAACGTTTGTTCCCTCATCCCTCTTTGGTTTTATCTTCTTCTACAGTGACCACATGAAAAGATTTGCATGATAATCACTAAAAAAAACACCCTTTGATGTTGCCACAACCTCCTCCTCTGTGCTATAAGAAGTGTTGGTGCTCTTCCTAACAACATCAAACACTACAACATCTTCTATATTACATTCTGGTAAGATCGGGACACCAGCATCCATGATCATTTTTCTTCCCTCTTCAGGGGTGATCTTAGCAAAACTATCAAACATCTCACTTTTAATCTCATCCTTAATGGTAGAGTCCTTTTTAGCAATTTGTTTTACTTTTTCTCTCTCACATTTTATTTCAAAGTCTGCTATACTCATCCTCCAAGGGAATTGTACAAAGGCCCTAGATTTCACAAAGTTATCATTTGACAAAAAACTACCATAGGATTCTTTAATTATTAGATCAAGTTGCTTACCTTTGAAATCTAATACTATTCGATCCATTGGAGGGGCAACTAGTTCTTTTGGTACTCCTTGTTGTAGCTCAGCCTTTGTCAACATAGTGCCACCCTCATTGCCTAATTGAACCAATTATTCAGCCACCTTCTCTTCATTCACAAATTACAATGGGAACTGAGAGGGTAAATATGATTCCTCACTAAAATGAGTTGTCTCCTTAGTCCTTGGACTCTTGGGGGATGGGTCATCAGGGGATTCCACTACAGGCCTCTTGTATATTGTATGAAACTTGGGTGGTGAGGGCCTTTCTTCCAATTTCATCCCTGTATCATCCAACTCCTACCTTGTCTTTACCACACTGTACCCTATCCTCTGCTGCACAGTATAAGCTCCTTGTTAGGGATTGATAGATCTGGAA
The DNA here is from genome assembly GCA_027943335.1 of Chamaecyparis obtusa. NCBI lineage: Eukaryota > Viridiplantae > Streptophyta > Pinopsida > Cupressales > Cupressaceae > Chamaecyparis > Chamaecyparis obtusa. Next base: position 411,378 of record BSBK01003851.1, on the reverse strand, counting down.
TAATATAAGAATAAATAGTTATATATAGAAACAAAAGAAGAAAAAAATCTAAACATAGATAACACACAAATTCAATGTGGTTCACCTAGAAATTGGGCTACCTCCACATACACAACCATCCAACCTATCTTATTGTTCACAATATCAACACCCACTACATGATCAGTCACCACAATATCAACACTAGTGGGGCTACAGTGGGAATAGGTGCAACCCTTTTCATCACATTAATGGCTTGGTCAAGGTTAGCCTCAATCACCCTAGCCTTCTTCTCATTTAGGACATCCATTATTTCCTCAAAGTGCATCATTAATTTATTTATGTTTTTCTACAAAAGGCCTTATGTCCCCTAGAGGGTTGTATTTACTATGAAAGTGATTAAAAAAGTCCAAGGTCCTTTTGTATACGAACCATTTCTCTTTTTTGATCTCCTGCTCCTGTAAAGAGAATTCATTCTTGATAATGTATTCAAGGAAATGGAACTAATGGGCCATGTCTCTGGGTCTATAAATCTCTCTACTGATGTTCTCATCCCAAAAGGCTTCAAGATCTTTCCAAGGTGTACCCAACCACCTTTTGTAATTACAAAGTAATTTTCTACTTTGAAGGCTAGGAAAATAGTTCCTCTTCCCCTTCTTGTCAATTCTCTTTCCTACAATCATCCAATCTACCATAATATTTCAGTGAGACCAACCCTAAGCAGCACTTGATATGGCAATATATGTGGTGTACCTCTAAAAACATATACTCTAAAAACTATGGAGACAAGATACAAGATGACATCACCCTAATTATGTACAATTTTTAACTCAAGAGAAAACACCTTGGGTCTGATAAAATCCAACAAAGATTTTGGGATCCTAGGGTTCTCATGTCCAAGGAGTGACCTCGAACCTAAAGAAAACACCTTATGAAATATAATTAAGCTAACTTCAACCCTATGTTAGAATAACTGAGAGGGGGGTGAATCAGTTATCCACAATCCCAAATATAAAATGTATATCACAAAACAAATTCAACTAATTATGTAGCTCAGTAAACATAAAATACTAATCTATTTGTGCTTTTACCGATTATCAATTAATTGCTCATAGTGATTATTGACCAAACCAAATATGCAATATGTAAAATATGATATCCAAACAATCACCATATAAACACATAACACAAGAGATTTAACGTGGAAACCCTACAAAGGGAAAAACCACTTGGGACCGGTTACCCAAAAAAATTTCACTCTTTTGAGGTGAGCTTGGTGAAGAGCCAACCCTATTAAAGGTTACAAAACACACTGTAAGGTGTGACCTTGTTAGAGGAGTTAACACTAACAATTATCATCCAACCAACATTCACTATGGGGTTGATAGGATAACAATTTACATTCTATGATTGACATAATAAGACTTTCAAGTCCACTCAGTTAAGAGGTTTTATCTATTTACAATGGTTAAACTATAACAGTAGGTGATCTGATTACAATACAACTTGATTTGTAGATATTCAGAACTATTCAAAGTCCATACAATCCTCTGATCAATATTTCATATTTAGTTCATCAACATTGAATAACTTACTTTCCCTCGGTAAAGCTTTCTGACACTCGGTACTATTCTGCAGTTTGGTTCTTCTTCAACCAGTATGATCAGGCATGCATGAACCTTGTTCATGTGATATCTCTGTAGTCTCCTTCCAGCATAAGTTTCACTGTGAAATCCTAGTCTCTTAAATAGATAAGTAAATTGTTTTCTTTTCATGCATCAAATTTTTTTGCTTAATCTCCTTCGTTGATTTTGTCACTTAAACCTTCCTCGGTTGATGTGTCAGTAACACATTTCAATTCCATCCTTTAGATCTTCTTTGAATTTTGTTAGGCATAGATTGTACAACAAACTTTATCTTTCCACCTCGTAATTATACACTTTACAGCTCATCAATTTTGTCAGCTAAACAAATCATTTAGTTCTTTTGTCCATACTTGGTTAACAAAGAAATATGTTAGTGAACACAAGCTCGATTGATACTATCACTTGGTATACACTACACTAGCTCGGTGTATATTGGAATGCTTCATTAATCGACCACACTGCTTTGTAACATTTTTCTCCTATCTTCATAAGAGATTAATGCAACATAATCAAGTCAACAATATGAAGTCATAGACTCATCAATAAGTTACCAAGAGTATTCCTTATCCTCATCTATCATATCCATCTTCCTCAATGTAGATATCTTGGTTCTCCATCTTTTCTCTCTTCTTTATAGATGTTTAGATATTTGCAACTACCATGATAAGTACTATCAAAGCTAGTTGACATCAATGAAGACATAAAGATTGATTCAATTATCTTACATAACAATTTAGTGCTCGGTGATCTCTAATCACTTGTTCTTTATCAATCAAGTTCTCAATCAGTTGTATTTCATCACCCTATCCCAAGATAAATCCATGATCCATAATTGAACTGGGAGCTCCTCACAATCTTTCTACTTAACCAAATTCATTTCCTTTCCAATAATGACTCACCTTTAAATAAAAACATATATCCTAAAAGAGAATAGCACCCAAAAGGCTGATCTACCTTGGCCTTTTCTATGTGAACTAACCCATTGTGAATACACTCAGCCAAATATGGTGCAAAGTCAAAATTTACCCCTACAATTGGATGCAATATTTGAATTATCATAAACATAAAATGTAGAGGCATAGGATCAATTTCATCTTCACCAAAATTTTGCACAAAGACATGTAAACACCTATTACATGGGGATTGAATTATTTTTTCAGAAAAGGCTCTAGGGTTTTGGGTCCTACAAGCATCAACCCACCAATCATTGCAAAGTGTTCCCTCAATGGATCACTTCTAACGAAAACCCTTTGAGCTTCATATATCTCCCTTATATTGTCAAAATTAATTGGCTCATGATAATCTATAGCCATGCTCAATCTAAAAAATAACCTAATCTTATCTTCATTGAGTGCAACAAGAGGTGTACCAATATTGCTTCTAATAACCCTAGCCACTAGGTCATAAGACTTTTCCATTAACATTAATAAATCTACATCCATGATACTCTTGGAACAACCAATTTTCACATGTCTAGCTCCCACACATTACAATGGGGAGCATACAAGTTTCTTTGGCTGAACCATATCTTAAAGATGTTCAAGCCACTCATTGTTGTTTGGGCATCTCTCAACCAGTTGCTTTTACTGTACAACCCTTCATCAACCTTTAACCTAGGTGCAGTTGGAATCAACTTTTTTCTCGACAACCATATCATTTGTAGAATGGTCTAACTAAACCAGAAAATCATCATAAAATGCCCTGTCTTTATACTCAATTTTACCTGTAAAATCTCTTCATAGTGCCATGACTTCTAAGACTAGGGTTTCTTATTTTAATTTTATCTCACACAGTCCACTCTAAAACCCTCAAAAAAATACAATTGCAAAGAAGAACTTACTTGTTATTCGCACTATAATCACAATTCTGAAACCTTTCAAAGCTCTATTTTACTACAAATTCTCAGCCTTTCCGCACTCAAGAAAATAAAACTAGCTCTGTGATTGCTGAAGACTTTGTGAAAACAAAAATCCCATCAAACAACTATTTACGCAAGAGCTACAAACTATCACACACTTCACAAATAAGTTTCTCAGAGATTGAATTAAATGTTTCCAGCAATCAAACGTTCTTTTCAAAAATTTGAATTTGCACCATTGATAAAATCCCATGCAGATAAATCCTATGGCTCAAAATACATCTTTTAAAAATTGGGTCCACTTTAAAGTCCACCTTGGAAATTTGACCCCTGACATGGAAACCAATTGGTAGAGAAACATCAGTAATCCCTTTAACTTTTACTCCTTGGCCATGTGTCACTTAGTCATGAAGCCGGAATGATTGAAAACCATGCAACTTCCCATTGTGGGCTTGTGATAGCCGTAATATACTAATTGATCTGACCATCCATTAAAAAACTTATAGACCAAGCTATGTGACATCACCCTGGACACGCGTCATATTATCATGAAGCCACAATGATTAAAAACCTTTCAACTTCTTATAACGGCTTTACAAAAATCATCAGATCATACTTGATCTGAACATTATTGACTATTCCTTTTGAGAACACGTGGCACCCTATCGTGAAGCCGCAATGATAAAAGACCATGCACCTTTTGATCACGAGCTTGCGATGACCATTGGATCTCTTTTAATCTGACCATTCCTCTAACTTTATTCGCAACTGCAGTCTAACATCACCAAGGATACATTTCACAAGGTTGTGATCCACAAAGGAGAAATCCTTCATATCTTTTTATAGCAGCAATACAAAAACTATTGGGTCAAACTTGATCTAACCGGTACTTATTTTTTACTTAAGCTCCACCCTTGGTCCACCAACCGCCAAATGTCACACTTTTGCAATGTTTTGATGGGGGTAAAGGTCTTTTATTATATTTGAGCGAGATTACAAAAACTGTTGGATTGATCTGAGATCTAACATAGTTTAAAACATACCAAGACTTAGTAAAATAATACACTGTCAAGAACTATAGACGTAGGAAAAATTAAAAGGGACCCACTAGGTTTAGATACTTTGAAAATAACTTGGCCCAGTCTAACAAATTTAAAACTTTTTCTTAAAGGGGAACTTAAGTGACATGAAAAGGTAACGCAAAAATAGATTTAAGGTAGATTTTTTCAGTTTTAAACAAGGAAAATTTTAAAACCCTTTGAAAAAAAACCTATTTCCAAACTAGGATATTTTCACAAGATACCGCATTAAGACATGAAAAATGACCATCATCTCCACATATAGTCCTTGTTTATAGTGTCTTTAATTTCTCATCCTTTGAGTCACATGTCATCAAGACCTTGATCCTCATCCAACTAGAACTTCAACAATTATCTTTGAGTATCCTTGTCATTTTTGTCATCCTAAATATCCTTTTGTTAATTAACACTACCCAAGTTGTCATTGAATCAATGGTCTGCATAGGATGCATCCTTCCTCATATCAGACCACAATTAGTCCTATCTGTCAGTCACCCTTTGGAAAAAGATATTTAGGGCAATTTTGTTTTATGGCATTGACTTCTTTTGGATCTTTATTTGTCCTTTTTTTGAGCTTCCTCTTTTTTACCTCCTCAAAGTCACCATGATCCTTTATATCATGGTGCACTATGAATGGTTCAACTTGGGGCAAGGTCTTGATCTTTTTTTTTTCCAGTTTAGCTAGATATGACTCTTTCACTTTCAACATGTGATCCCTATGATCACATGGTGCACTTGGGAAATATCGCTTGTTTGTGGATTCTCCTTGATGCAAGGAGGGAGAGGAATAGCTAGGGCCAAAGGCATACCTAACTATCTAGACACCTTGTAGAGTAAACACAATGGAAACACACACACAAAGAACAACACCAATGAGAGAAGGAACACTGACACTTTATTGATTCATCCAAATTTTTGCATACATACTCGACTGTGAGGCCTTCTCGGTTACGACCAACAAAGATTTATGAAAATTCAGACTTAGACTCTATCTTCCACCTTCTTACTACTTCCACTACCACTTTCTATACCTAGACACCCCTATTTATACTTTCCAAAATGGCTTATAGAAGAATCTAGATCATTACATAATAGAAGGCCAACCTCTAATGGTTTGCACATATTCCAATACAAGATCCCAATCATTTAATTTGCGGCCCAAATTAAATACATAATTTGGCTCCAACTAAAAAACTAAACATAAACAAAATTGGTCAAAGAAGAACCAAGCATCAAAAATTAATAGGCTCACTCAGCATAGGAAGGAACACTTGTCCAACACTAGACAATTGGGCACATACAGGAACACTTAGCCAACACTAGATAACTCGACACATAGGAATGCTCAACAAAGACTGCAACTTGACAATGATAGCTACTGACACTTACTAGAAGAATGAAAAAAATAAGCAGGACAAAAAGGCAATCCAAGATGCTCCTACATCAGACAATTGGGGTTGAAAGAAATCATTCACTTGAATCATTGAGATGTCACAACCCGAGCTAAATTTGTTAGGAATGGGAACACTGAGAGGGGGGGGTGAATCAGTGTTCACTATATTTTAACTTTTCACTTTAATCTGAATACTAAATTATAAATTCTTAAGTACTAAATTAAACATTCACATAAACATGAAACATAAAATCAACATATGACAACAATATGGTTGCGAGGAAACCCAAATAGGTAAAAACCCAGGTGGCACTTGATACCCGCTAATAATCTGCACTAGTGTTTTGTGATCCTTGTTAGAAGATCCTTTACCTTGTTAGGAGTAGCTTTACAATGATTTTAGTATAGTAGACCTTGTTAAGGGTCAAAGCCTGTTAGGATTATTTTACAATGATCCTTGTTAGGGGAGTGGACTCACTGTCCTAGAGCTCACTGCTCAAATGATGAAGGCTACAACCTTCTAAATTAGATACAGACTATATCTGCAGGTGAACTGTCACTATGACACTTCTTGTCAAATCAGTTCCTTTGGTGTGCTGATGCTTTGACCTCTAGAAAAGCTCTAATAAATCTTATGCTCACTTCGCATACCTCTACTCTACTTATCACAACTCTTTTGCGACTTCCATACCAAATACAATGGGCACATCTTATATTTATGCGCTCATACCAAATATACAATTAGGTCAGCCCTATAATTAATTGCTAATAACGCTTCTAAAAGAATTGGATTAAGCATGCTAACAATTATACAAGTACATATGTTGGAAACCTAAATACAATGGGCACATAGCCTTTACAACATTAATTTATAATTACAAACCAAAATAGTCACTGTCGGCTCTATGCTCTGTTCTCTGCTGGCACACACTTGCTGTGTAACTTTAACTGATTGTAACTTTCACATCTTTGCATATCTACTTATGCACTCTTAGACTAAGAATAAGTATATTCTAACAACCTTAACTTCCAGGGCACATACCATAATTCATCCATACACACATGCACTGATACTCTGAGTCTCTGGTGCTCTGTACGTTGTCCAGTCTTCAACACTTAATTGATTTTTGATCTTTACACTTAGTGCGCTGACTCCAAACTACTATATGGCTTTTTTTCCATAATGACAACACTATATCTAGTCATATATCTCAGTATAGAAAACTTTCCAACAATCTCCCCCTTTGTCATTGATGGCAACAAAGGAATATGGCCAAGTGTCTAACTGTCCCTTTACACAAAACTTTTTGTCTTCTATACATTTTATAAAAACTCTTATATCTTCCTATAAATATATGTACTCCATATTATATACAACTCCCCCTTTGACATTAATGACAAAGGTGCATCAAAAACTTTATCTACATACACTTACTAAGGGAAAACATCCAGATATGCAATCTTGAGTTTCTAGATCTCCTTCTTCCAAAAGGTTATCAGAGAGTTGACTATTTGTAGATGGGTGCAAAATGCATATTGTAGCTTCTCCATCTTCTCCAATTTTATGCTCGGACCTTGATCATAGGTTATCATGGTCGCATCAATCTCCTTTATGTTTTGACTGAGAATGTCTAGAGAGGGTGCAAGAGTGTTCCTCAATTGAATCTGTCTAGACCTTATCTTCTCCATTTCTTTTTCTGCCTTCTCAATTATATCCAACTATTCTTGATAGACATTGTTGCACATGTTTATATCATTGGATGTGTCTAGCACTAAAATCTTCACCTTCTCAATCATTGCCTCTACATCTTTGATCTTCTTAAGATGGGCATCAGTGAACTTATCCTGATCCATGGATTCTACAATGACTTTCCTTCCTTGATTTGCAAATTCCTTCAGTGATGCCTGGCCAGACTTAAGAGAGGTCAAGTCTAGTGCAAAATTATTCATCAATTCATTGAGTCTCTTCTTTAAGTACTTTTCCTTTGCCACTATGGCTACAAATTCTTCTAGGCTTGAAAAATTGACTTTGAACTGAGAGATGACTATGCTCACATCATCAACTGAATGTACATTTACCATCTTCTTATCCTCTGGTAGAAAACTATTCAAAATATTTACTGATTCCACTAGTAGAGGATTCCTCATTACTTGCTTCTCCTTGGCCTTCTCCATAGCTAGGACACTAAACTTAATCAGATCTTCTTCCTTCCAGGAGTCCAAACTACTAGTGTTAGGTGTGAAACTTGACAACAATGCTAAGGAGGGAGTGATGGGAGTGCTATCCATCACCTCTTGCTTCACCTTGATCAAATCAGCAGAAGATTCATCTTTCTTTTCTACCTCTACTCCTTTTTTTTCTTCTTCTTTCTCATCAAATATATCTTCTATGATTACTTCTTCTTGCTGAGTGGGAGGGATATTGCTGCATAGGATTTATGCTTCCTCAATGCTGAAAAATGCTTCCTCAAAATTTTCCAAATCCTTATCAGTAGCCACCATGGCTATTTCCACATTATCTATGATAATTGTGCTATCTTTGGGTGATTCTGTCATGGGTGCAGACTGATTTTCTTCTGTTTGGGTTTCTACTATGGGCGCTAAGTCCTGAGGACCTATCATTGGTACAATAGTGGGCTCTACCACTTTATCTTCCTTAATGGGTGCATGAGTGATGGGCGCAGTAGGTGGTTTGATCTATTTTTCTAACAACACCTTCTCAAATGCTTTTTCTATTTCCTTCGTTATAAACTCATAGTCCTTGTTCATGATATGAAGAGTTCTCATTTTTGTGGTACGGTGTAGCTTCACCAAATTCAATATCAGTTCTACTTCTTATTTAGAACATACAAGCAACGTATCTTCTAATACTTTTTCTCTGATCCTTTGATCTTCCTCATTAGCTTGTCTATTTAGGTTTTCTAATATATCCCATACTTTATCTGGAATTTATGTTTTCAGCTCAAGGACTATTTTCTTGAACTTGATCATGTGTTTGACAATCATACTATGTATTTTAGATTTGTCAATTTCACTGTAAGACTCATAGAACTTCCCTACTTGATCAATTCTACCCTCATCAACAATTCTTGCATTCAAAACTTTAAGGCTAGGCCTGAATCCTACCTGAGGCGGTGCTTGAGTGTTTTTCTTTCTCCTTAATGCTCATGAGGATGGATGACTAGTGCTAGCTTCTTTCTTCCTCTTGAATAAAGGCTTATACTCCGGAGGAGTATCTTTGGGTGCAAAAGGAGTACTATCTTCTTTATCCTTCTGACTATCATCTTTCTCAATTTTTGTCTTTTTTATCTTGGGATCTTCTTGTTCTTCTTTTGTGCTCTTCAATTCTAGGGAAATCTTCTCATCCCTTTCTTTATCAAGGTCTGCTTGTGATACACCATGTATTCTTAGGATCTCTGATGTGACCTTTGCAACCTTTATTTTTTTTGCAGCACTGTTCAGCTTAGCATCAACTTCTCTAGTCTTCTCTTCATAGGTTCCCCACCTAGGTTCATTGTCATCCTTAGGGGCTAATAGAAATACCTATGCATAAGCTTCAAGAACTTGTTCTTCAACCTCATACCCAAGTGGATGAATCCACTTAGTTCTAGGTTCCACAGCTTCCATACATGTAGTATCAATCTCCACCATGAAGCATATTGTATCCTTATACTTCTCTACAATACTCTCAAGAATCTTGTACCTCATCTACATTCTTCCTTTGAAGGTCTTCAATTCCAAGGTAATGTAATCTCTAAGTGTGCTTTCTATGGATGCCTTGTTTGATATTTGTGGTTTGGTAGGAATGGATTTGTCTAGATACAAGTCTGACACTTTACCAACTATATGAAGGTACATATAGATGATTAGGGACCCAAACCTGAATACCTTAATCTTATCATGTTTTATGGCCTTGATGTTTTTTATCAACTGTGCATGCAAGATTTCACACAAGTTGAACTCTCCATCTTCTTGCACAAGATGGATGGCTGCTAGAATAGTGCCCACAGACACACTATTCACCCTGCTGGTATGATGAAATCTGTAACCCAATATCATTGATATCAACTTGATGTCTAGTTGCTCTATAGGCTCAATGGTCATGCCCCGCTTATCACTTCTGGATTTACACACTTGCTCCACCATTTTCTTGACATCTTTACCCACAAGAAGGATGACACCTTTCTTAGAAAGGCCTGTCATCTCATGAATTAGGTCTCTTATTATTCTTACTAGTACATCTCCAATCCAAAATAAATCATCATGGATTCTGCTCAACAATATCTTAATCCATTTAGTTTCATAGAATTCATATGCCGCAACATATTCAACAATGGGGTGATCTTTCCATTTGGTGTATTCATCCATGAATGTTTTGTCTAGTTTCAACATTGTGTCCATGTGTGCCCTTAACCTATCCAATCCAACAGGTTCCTTCTTACAATGGAAGTAAGCCCTTATGTCTTCTACATGCATGATGCCCATCGGCGTGTGGGAAAATGCTCCCTCTAAATCATCTAGGATTGATTTAAACTAGTGCCTCTTGAAAACATACCTCTTCTTCTCAGTAATATCAAAAATAATAGGAGTGGCCATGACTTACTTGATATTCGCTTTCCAAATGATCTTCGAGATGTTCTGACGGCTTCTGATTCAGCGCAACAAGCTAGGGTTTCTTGCAACCGATCAAATGTACTACAAACACTGATAATTTAATCTCCAAATCTTTGCAATAACTTCCAAGGCTCAATCTACTCCAATCATTTTGAATATGAATGCAATGAGTGAACAAACAACTTTTTGTGTACTTAAAGTAAGAAATTTTCCATTAATGCAACTCGTGTAAACCAAGCTGTCACTTCAAATTTTCAAACTTGAGTTTTGCTAACAATCATCATGTGCACTCTTGCACAAAGGTTCCTATACACTCCAATAGCTTAAGTCCAAAGGTGCATACTCTGAGGATGAGTATACCAGCCACCCAAGGGTCTAGAGCTAAATTAGCTCCCCCTATGACCCTAAGGGTCATTTATGCAGATGTAGAGGGTGCGTCCACTTGGGATGCATCCAATACATTCTCAATAGAATTTTCCTTCTTTCCTTCTAATCAAATCAAGCTCACATCCTCTGAGGCTTTTACAAACTTGACTTCTACTTCAGGATCCAAAACTGGTTCTTTAGTCCTTTTAGGGCTTTCTTGACCTTGCGTCCTTGATCTACAAAATTTTGAGATATGTCTAGCCTTGTTATAGGTGTGACAAATCACTGGAGGTCTATTATTCCTCAACGCATTAACAAGAGTCACCATTCTACATGGTCTGGCTAAGTGACCATTATTATTACATATCTAACATGTAACATTCTGAGAATTTCTTGCATTGGTCTAATTTTGATTTCTTTGATCATGTTGAATCCTGTTCTTCTTACTAGTCTTGCAATTTATTGCTCTATGACCAAATCTATTACATGTATAATAGTAACCATTAAAGGGTTTTACCTCTGTATAGTTCCTTGCAATGTGTCCATGCTTGTTACATGCAAAATAGGTGTGTTCTATAGGTTTGCACTCATCCTTAGGAGGATCACTATGAATCCTTTCTTGCTCGCATACTATCAATCTGATTTTGTGCTTCATTGTATCCAATGCAGCTAGTGTCTCCTTTGATTCTTCTTGCATACAACTATGATTCTACCAATTCAGCATTGGTGTGTAATTTGTCAATATGATCCTTTGACTTCTTCAATTCAGATTCCAAGCTCTCTTTGATATTCTTTAGCTCCAAGATTTCTAAGTTAGCTTCCTTTAGTTCTTCATTCAATTGAAGGTTCTCCTTGACTTGTTCATTGTAGACATCTTGATTGTTCATTAGTTTGTCATCTAATTATTCAAGCTGACTTAACAAGGATGCATTTTCTTCACTCAACTTCTTGACTTTTTCTTCAAGTTCACTATTAGAGCGTCCTTTCAAATCTTTTCTTAGTCTTTTGATAACTAATTGAGCATCACTGACTTTTTCCTTCAGTTCTTCAATTTCTCTTTCTGAATTGTCTAGGTCTTCAAGAGCTGCTTCAAGATTCTTCTTCAAATGTTTCATATCTGCTTTGTCCATGATCTCCTCAAGTGGTTAAACTTCTTTGCTGAGGACCGAAGCTCTGATACCAATTGTTAGGAATGGGAACACTGAGAGGGGGGGGGGTGAATCAATGTTCACTATATTTTAACTTTTCACTTTAATCTGAATACTGAATTATAAATGCTTAAGTATTGAATTAAACATTCACATAAACATTAAACATGAAATCAACATATGACACCAATATGGTTACGGGGAAACCCAAATAGGTAAAAACCTCGGTGGGACTTGATACCCACTAATAATCTGCACTAGTGTTTTGTGATCCTTGTTAGAAGATCCTTTACCCTATTAGGAGTAGCTTTACAATGCTTTTAGTATAGTAGACCTTGTTAAGGGTCAGACCCTATTAGGGGAGTGGACTCATTGTCCTAGAGCTCACTACTCAAATGATGAAGGCTACAACCTTCTAAATCAGATACACACTATATCTGTAGGTGAACTGTCACTGTGACATTGCTTGTCAGATCAGTTCCTTTGGTGCGCTGATGCTTTGACCTCTAGCAAAGTTCTAATACATCTTATGCTCACTTCGCATACCTCTACTCTGCTTATCACAACTCTTTTGTGACTTCCATACCGAATACAATGGGTGCATCTTATATTTATGCGCTCATACCAAATATACAATTAGGTTGGCCCTATAATTAATTACTAATAATGCTTCCAAAATAATTGGCTTAAGTGTGCTAAAAATTATGCAAGTACTTATGTTGGAAACCTAAATACAATGGGTGCATAGCCTTTACAACATTAACTTATAATTGCAAACCAAAATAGTCACTATCGGCTCTATGCTCTATTCTTTGCTGGCACACACTTGCTGTGTAACTTTAACTGACTGTAACTTTCACATCTTTGCATATCTACTTATGCACTCTTAGATTAAGCATAAGTATAGTCTAACAACCTTAACTTCCAGGGCGCATACCATAATTCATCCATACACATGTGCACTGATGCTCTGAGTCTCTGGTGGTCTGTATGTTGTCCAGTCTTCAACACTTAATTGATTTTTGATCTTTACACTTAGTGTGCTGACTCCAAACTACTATATGACTTTGTCGCCGTAATGAAAACACTATATCTAGTCATATATCTCAGTATAGACAACTCGCCAATAGAATCCAACTTAGATTAAGAAATCGATGTAGCATCTTCAACTGGTCTATTCTTCCACTTCACCAAATATTCATAGTAATCCTTTCCTCTTATGCTTTTACCAATCCTCTAATCCAATATATGTTCAACCTCTTCAACATGTTTCTTAGGATAATCATCAGGTACAAAAAATTCATCATCTGACTCATGATACTTATGAAAATCAGCAATATTGAATATAGGAGATATATCCATGTCATTAGGTAACTCAACTTCATAAACATTACCACTATCGAACTTCCTCAAAATTCTACAAGGACCAAACTTCTTCATTTTCAGCTTACTGTATGTTCCAATAGGAAATCTTCCCATCTTCAAATGAACCATCACCTCATCACCAACTTCAAAAACATGATGTCTATTAGACTTGTCATCACTTTCCTTATATTTTTTATTACTTTTTTCCAACTTCAACTTCACTTCCTCATGTAAAGACTTCATAAAATCTGAAAATACTTCCCCTTCAACACTTATTTTTTCTTCACCAACAATATCCCTTAAATGTGATAGTCCTCTAGGCTGCATTCTAGTAACAATCTCAAAAGGTGTTTTCCCTATACTCCCATTCACATAATTATTATATGCAAAATCATCTTGTGCTAATACCATATCCCAATTACCTGGCTTATCTCCAACTAAACATCTCAACAAATTACCCAAGCTTCTATTCACAACCTTTTTTTGTCCATATTTTTGTGGATGGAATGTAGAACTAAACCTCAACTTAGTGTCCATCTTCTTCCACCTCCAAAAATAACCAAAAAATTTTCTATCTCAGTCATAGATAATACTTCTTGGTAATCCATGCAATCTAACAATCTCTTTGAAGAAAATCTCAGCAACATGCACAACATTTGATGTCTTCTTACATGGTATGAAATGTGCCATCTTATAAAATCTATCCACAACAACAAATATGGAATCATACCCTCTTACTATCTTAGGTAATCCAAGAACAAAATCCATACTGATGTCACTCCAAGGTTTCTCAGGAACATAAATAGGTGTATACAATCCAGTATTATGACTTACTCCTTCTGCAACTTGATAAATTCCATAGCTCCTTACAAAATTTTGAACATCCTTATACATATGTAGCCAATAGTACTTTTCCTTAAGTAAAATCAATGTCTTATCAATTCCAAAATGTCCAGCAATTCCACCACAATACTTTTCCTTAATCAAATTAATTCTAATGGAACTTCTTGGTATACACAACTAAATTCCTTTAAACAACATACCTTATTGAATGAAAAATTCCTCAAACTTAATTGGTTGTCCTGACAGGTTTGGTGCTCTACACTCTCTCCATGGCTCATAAAGATCAGGGTCGGTATCATATAACTCCTTCATCTCATCAAAACTAAGAACTACAACCTTCATCTCGGTCAACAAAGAACATCTTCTACTTAGTGCATCTGCAACTCAATTAGTAACTCCACTCTCATTCTTGATCTCAAATGTAAAAATCTGTAAATATTCAACCCACTACATATGTCTCTGATTCAACTTATGTTGACTTCCCAAATACTACAAATCTTTAGGTTCATTATACTCCTTAGGAATCAAATAAAGTCTCCACTTCTTCAAAGCTTGAACAATAGCATAAAACTCTTGATCATACATAGAATACTTCCTTTTAGCATCATTCAACTTCTCACTAAAGAAAGCAATAGGTTTATCTTCTTGACTCAACACAGATCCTATTGCACTACCACTGGCATTACACTCAACTTGAAATACCTTATTGAAAATAGGCAATGTTAACATAGGCAACTCGGCAACCTTTTGTTTTAAAGTCTCAAAACTCTTGTCATCTCCATGTGTCCACTTAAAATCCTTTTTATCTCCTCTCATAGTCTCAATCATAGCATTACAAACAAAACTAAAATTATTAATAAAATTTCTATAGACACTAACCAAACCATGAATGATCTTACCTCATGCACATTCTCAGGTGTAGGCCACTCCAAAATTTCTTTAACCTTCTTAGGATCCATTTTCAAACCATCAACTGAAATTAAAAATCCAAAATACATTATCTCTTCTTGCATAACGAAACACTTCTTCAAATTAATCAGTAGCTTCTCCTCTTTCAATCTTTGAAAAAATTGTCTAATATGATCAAGGTGTTCTTCCTTAGTCTTACTAAATATCAGAATATCATCCAAGTAAACAATTAAAAACTTAGCCAAAAATCTCTTGAGAACTTCATTCATCAACCACATGAAAATACTAGATGCATTAGTCAAACCAAAAGGCATAACCAACCACTCATACAAACTATCATTTATCTTAAAAGCAGTCTTCCATTCATCAACTTCTTTGATTCTGATCTGATGATACCCACTTTTCAAATCAATTTTGGTAAAAGAATTTTCTCCACTCAAACAATCCATTATGTCATCCATCCTTGACATAGGAAACCTATACTTCTCTATTGTCTTGTTGATAGCTTTGGAATCAGTACACATTCTCCATTATCCATTCTTCTTAGGTGCTAGCACAATAGGTACAACACATGGACTCAAGCTTTCTCTAATTAAACCTTTCTACAACAACTCCTACACTTGTCTGTTAAGTTATTCAGTCTCAATAGGTGTCAATCTATATGGTGCTTTATTCAGAAAATTAATTCCAGGAATCAAATCCATACAATGACTTATACTTCTTATTGGTGGTAAACCATCATGAATATCTTCTGCAACAATCTCCTTGTATTCATTCAGTAAGTTTTCAATTTCTACTGGCACACGGTCATTACTATTTTTTATCACTCAGTCACTACTATTACCACTTAGTCTCTTAGGAATTATAGCAAAATAGACTTGGTTCTTCTTCATATCTTTTTCAAATTTCTTTCCATTAACCATGCAAATTTTCACAGTAGTATAGTTTATCTCATTTGGAACTTCAATCAAGGGTAACAATGTTTTCTTTCTTCCATTTTCCCAAAGAGTATATTGATTCAATCTACCATCATGCACAACATATCTATCATACTACCAAGGTCCACCCAATAGAATATGACAACAATCCATAGGCATAATATCACACAGAACCTCATCAAAGTAACTTCCAATCTTAAATTTCATAATACATTGCTCACTTACCAACAATTTATGTTCGTCCTTGATCCATGAAACATGATAGGGTTTAGGGTGTCTCAATCTATGCAATTAAAACTTGTAACCAGATCCTCTGATGCCAAATTCATTGAACTACCACTGTCAACAATCACTTTGCAACATATTCCCTCCATCTTACATCTGGTCTTGAAAAGACTTCTTCTTAGAATAGGTTCTTCACCAACTCTTTTATTCCACAAAGTTCTCCTTACCATTAGATTTTATCCATCCTTAGGCCTACTTGATGATTCCTCAAGACTCTCTTGTACCATAACATTCCTATGACTTTGTTTCTTTCCATCAAAGTATCTACACTCAAAAGATCTATGCCCTTCTTTGTCACATCTGAAACTATTACCCCTAAAACCACCTCTAGAGTAACAATTACCTCTTCCTCGGTATGAACTAGTACCTCCTCGGTAAGAACTACCACCTTTCCACTCGATCTTGCTTTTATCTTTATTTTTCCACTCATATTTTCCCTTATCTTGCATAGAATTATTAGATCTACTACCTTCACCATAGGATCTACCTCTACCTCTTTGGAGTCTACCACCTCTACCTCTTTGTCTTTATTCATGTTTCTTTGTCAAGATCTCCTCAGCTTTCAAGGCATATTGATATTCTTCTTCCACACTATCCAATTTCATAAAACTTATTTCATCTTGAATCCTTAATCTCAATCCATTCAAGTACCTTGCAACTTTCTCAACCTCATCATCCACATGTCTGGAGCTGATGTCCAATCTATAGAATTCCTCAATGTATTCCTTCACAGTCATATCCTGTTGTCTAAGGTTTTTCATCTTGCTCAACAAACTAACTTAGTAATTAGTAGGGAGAAACTTCTTCTTCATCATTTTGAACTAATTTTTGATCTTTTCCTTTCCTCTTCTTTGTCTATCAGTTTGCAAATGCTCCCACCATAGTGAGGCATGACCTTTCAACCTAGTGACTGCAATTTTCACCTTCCTATTATCAGGAGTTATTTCAAACTCAAAGAAATTTTCCATATAAGATATCCAATCCAATACAACATTACTATCCAACTTTCCATCATAATAAATAACTTCAACAACAAGCTTTGAATATTCCCTAGACAATACTCCCAACAATCTTTCCTCATCTTGATCTTCCTGAGGTTTTGGATTAGGATTTGGTACTTTTTCTTCATCATCAAGATGCTCTCCTCTGCTTTGGGCTATCTCCACAACATCTAATCTGGTTGAAATTTTTCTTAACATGTCCATTATGGAATTGTGAATATTTACTCTACCTCAAACCATCTTGACAAATAGGTTCTTGCAAGGTCGTAACTCTCTATAAGTTATAGGTTAAATCCATAGATTTGAAACCCTACAACCAAATCCAATTTAGCGTTCTACATGATCCAATCTCCTCAAGGATGAACCTCAAGCTTTTATACCACCAGATGCAAGGAGAGAGAGGAATATATAGGGACAAAGACACACCTATTATCCAGCCACCTTACACTAGTAAACACATCAGAACCACACAGAGAACAATGCCAAGGAGAGAAGGAGCACTGACACTTTATTGATTCATCCAAATTTCTTCATACATGCCCAACTGTTAGGCCTTCTGGGTTATGACCAAAAAATATTTATGAATATTTAGACTTAGACTTCATCTTCAACCTTCTTACTACTTCCAATACCACTTTCTATACCCAGATACCCCTATTTATACTTGCCAAAATGGCTTACAAAAGATTCTAGATCATTAAATCATAGAAGGTTGACCTCAAATGGTATGCACACATCCCAATACAAGATCCCAATTATTAAATATGTGACCCAAATTAAATACATAAGTTGAATCTAACTAAAAAACCAAACACAGAAAAACTTAGTCTAAGAAGAACCAAGCATCAACAATTAACAGGCTCACTCGGCATAGGATGAAACACTCGTCCAACATTGGACAACTCAACACATACAGGAATACTTAGCCAACACTAGACAACTTGGCACATAGGAACGCTAAAAAAAAACTGCAAATCAGCAATGACTATAACTCAGCACTTACTGTCAGAATGAACAAAATGAGAAGGATAGCAAAGAAACCCAGGATGCTCCTGCATCACTCCTAGCATCATATCCATCCTGGTCCCCTATGGCTCAAGCATGATGTTGGGATTATCCTTGTGTGTTCATTATGTCAGTCCATGCATAGTCTATGATACAACCTTGGTTCTTTATACATTGGTAGGTCCTTGACCATTCTATATCAAATTAAGTGCTCACTAGAAGATAACTCCCTTTTAGGTTGCTCTTGCTCAAGCTTCCCCAATCCTTAAAACTACCTAAATCAATCCCTCAACCATAGTTAGTCTTTTAATTTTCCCTATTCCTTTTGGTTAGGAATGTGCACATGTTTTATGAGTTAGTCCTCATCCCATAATACCACCACCTCATAAAATTATCTCATATCCCCTCATTTACCTCATTCTACTCCTTCTTGTTCATCTCATATCCCACCCCTATTTCCCCCACCCTCTCCTCCTTTTCCATTTCTTTTGGTGCATTCACTAAATGACATATTGCATCTGTTAAACCTCTCTTCCCACTTACCTACCCCTCTCATATCCCACTTCTTTACCCACCACCTCTAATTCCCCCACCCTCTCCTCCGTTTCCATGTCTTTTGGCACATTCGTTGAATGACATGTCGCATCTGATAAACCTCTCCTCCTACTTAAGTACCCCTCTCATATCCCACTTCTTTACCTACCAATCCTCCCTCTCCTTCTTTTCCATGTCAATTAGCACATCTGCTAAAGGACATGTCACATTTTCCAAACCTCTCCTCCCACTTCCCTACCCCTCTCATCTCTCACTTATTTACCCACCACCTCCATTTCCCCTCCCTCTCCTCATTTTCCATGTCTTTTGGCATATCATCTGAATGACATGTCACATTATCCAAACCTCTCATCCCTCTTCCCTACTCCTCTCATCTCTCACTTCTTTACCCTCAACCCCGGCCTCAACCCGGTGTATCCATTGGATCTTATCTAGTGGATATGTTAGATGTAAGCCACCATCCTTTGGTCGACGTATCCGCTGGATCTTATCCGATGGATCCTTCAAATGTAGCCCACCATCCTTTGGATGACATATCTACCATATCTTATCCAATGGATACACCACTGGACCCTCCCCCTATGGTCAACATATCCATTGGATGTCATTTGGTAGATCCGCCATATTTTTAAAATCCATAACAATACATTTCTTGCACATTCAACATATCCACTGAATCATGTTCAACAAATGCACTTGACTAATCTTTCCTATGTCGTATCTGACGACACCCCCATTCTATTTGCAACTGTGGTTTTGTGACTTTACCTAGAATCTTTTTCCCGCACCCCAAACTGGCGTATCCACCAAATGCCATTCAACAAATATGTTGATTTCTTCTTTTGGCCACCATTTCCTCATACAAACTTAATTTTTGGCACTTTGCATGCCTACAGATTTATTTTTCCATCTACTTTTTGTTTCTAGCATCTATGTTGTATCGATTCTCTATTCAAGAGCCTATCTAGGCTATTTTCTCATCCATTCACCCTCTTGAGGGGGCATAACCTAATGATTTTAATTGAATTTTTTGTCTGGGGCATGTCATCATTTCTTCACACCATCCATGTTTTTTCCCTTTGAAACAATGTTATTTTAACGCCATTTCAAAGATGGACAAAATGTAGACACACAAATTTGAGCATAATTAATTAATTTAAGTAATTATTTTTCTTTTATAGTCTTAGGTAAATTAATTTAATTATTTTTTCTAAAGTCACTATCCTATTTAATTAAATGAATATTTATTTTGTTTAATTAAATAATTAATTCCTCATTCTTATATAGTCACTCTATTAATTAAATAGCTATCCTATTTAATTAATCCCCTCCTAATGTCCTAACCCCTTTTAATTGAATATACATCCATATTTGATTAAATAAAATTATTTTCTCTATTTCGAATTAAGAAAGAAATTCAATATTCAAATATCTTTACCCACCTGCATTCTCCTACTTTTTCCACTTGCATCCCATAATCTTATTCTAATTTGGTAAATCCCCTATTTACATAATTAATCCCCACCTAATTAACCATCGCCCACTAACACTCTCCTAACCTATCCACTTGCCTCCCACTTAACCCAAGTCACTTAGTCCTAAACCCTCACTAAGTGTGTGCACATTCCTAACCATAAGGATTAGAGGAAGCAGTGTCAAACTTCGCTACTTTCCCTCTAAAATCCCATTTAAATGCCTTTAAGTCCCTTCATTAATGTTTGAACTTTGGGACATTTGAGAGATACATACGATTTATGGAAACTCTCTCCCAATCCTTTCATCAACCTTCATAAATTCTCAAGAGCCCTAAATTTTTGAGAGACTTAAACAAATATCCTCACAATCCTCATTCAACACAACACATCTTCAATTCCATTCTCATTTTGCAACAAGAATAAATATGCATTTTTGAGAGAAATCTTCATCCCTATGCAACTTTGAAGTCATTTCCATGATCTTTTTCTAATCTTGAGAAAATATGGAGCATCATGTTACTGTTATACAATTGAAATCATGAGCACACATATCATCAAACAATCTTGGACAAATCATTGCAACAAGGAGGATACAATAGGGTTACTATGGTTAGCTTTGTTATTTTTTATTGTCTCTTTATGTCTTATCATGTATGTTTCTCTGATTTTGTGTTTTGAGAGTTCTTATTGGCTATTTGCATTCCTTTGATACACATTTCCTTGCACACAATTTGTATATTCATTTAATAAAACATCAATGATAAGTGCTACAATATTTTACACAGCATCTATGCCTTTGAAATGCACAACAATCCATAATTAAATTTGGAGAGAGTTATTACAAGAAGAGTTTAAGATAATTGCTACTTTAGATAAGGTATTCAAGCAAGAAAGTGAAAGTGAATATTGACAAAGGTTTCACCAATTACTTACTAATATAAGATATGCACATTCAACTATAGATGATTGAAAATAATTGATGATAAGTACAAATATTTTATTGCATCCAACCATCAAAGAGGAGTTTGATAATAATATTCATTTATTTTCAAAAAATGATAAGGTACATGACCATAATAGAAAAAAATTCATTAAGAAGATAAATAGGTTGTAGCATTTCTAGTAAAGAAGGTCATACTAATCTAGGAGGAGGAAATGATGATGAATTAGATGTTGAATTGTTAATTTCTAAGGTAGTTAGGGTTATTTTAACATCCAATTTGTCGATAAAAGTCAATCTTGTGAATGTAACATTAGGATACATTTGAAATATCATATGAAAACTTAGAAGGATCCACCAAATTTGACAACATATGTTATGTTTGAATTTGATAATTACTCTGGAATTACATAGAAGAATGCATCACCAAATTAAATTCCAATTTCACCAATACAAAGGGGGCACATACATAAATTTCTTTTATGGTTGGCTTGGGCACTAAAAATCCACAAATAAAAAAGATTGACTCTTTCCAAGGAACCAATTTATATTAGACCAAGACAAAGAACAAAATTAGCATTTGGATAAACTATGTGTTAAGTCCTTGGATGGACTTAGAATTTTAACCACTATTTTCAAATTGTTGTTAAGATAAAATGGAGACATAGAAGAAACTTTTCAAAAGGAAAGTAAAAGAAGAAAGACTCAAATATTTGGAAAAATAATAATTATATGTAATCTATACAATACTACAGATAAATATTCTATGACAATTATTGGTTTAGAAGATGAAATCCCTCATTCATTATAAATTCTAATTGTACATTTGAATGAATATGGCATGCATCATGATTTACAAAACATAATAATACTTTATTGAAACTAAGAAAAGATGATAAATTATTACTTTATATGTAGTGTTATGGATTCTACTAGCATAGATATCTTACATACATCTATGTAAAAGATGTTGAGAGATATCAATCTCAAGACACCTATGGGTATGTGCACTAAGATGTGTTGGGAAAATAGGCATTTTATAGCTTGAATAATAATGTTTATAATTGTAATATTTATTTATTATGTATGTTGTGCCTAGTAGGACCTAGATGGACATGCAACATATAGAGATTCCTTTAAAATATTTTTTGGGCCACTTGTTGTATTGTAATATTACTATATTATATTGTATTTACCTAATATTAAGGAAAGTAAATTAAGATAAAGTACCCAATTGTAAATGTGGGGTTAAGGGTTGGGGAGAACATGGGTTATGTAATACCATTTGGTGGGTTTTTGGATCTTGTTTCTATAAAAAAAATACAAAGGAAGTTGTTTGAGGTTAGCTAGGTTAGCATTTGTGGAGGTTGCAAGCATGGCATGGATGTGTGGTTACATGCTTGTTCACATGGATTTCTTGTTGATGGCTAGGTCTCAAAGGATTTCATGAATGTGTTGTAATGTTGCATGGTAAATAATACTTGGATGATGGATTTTTTTGGAGATTAGATTTTTCCCTCATGAGGGCTTTCTAGGGGTATATATTGTGTCACATTTTCATGGGTATGTTATCTATTCTTTGCATATGGATTCAAAGGATTTATTGGTTGATTTCTCAATTTGGGTTATGCAAAAATTATCATTGTATGGATGAAAATTTCCCTATAAGTGGTATCAAATTCAATGATTTTGGTGTTATAATCCTAGGAGTTGAATCTGTGGGCTACATGGAAGAAAGAAAGACATGACAAGATATATGAGTTTTGTAGATTGTTTACTGTAGATATGAGCATTTTGGGTTTTCTATTGTGATGGTTGTTTGTAAATTTAGAGCTTGAAATTCTTTGGATATGCATTTAATGAGTTTTTTTGCGGAGTTTGTGAAAAAATCATCCTAGGTGAAGAAACACCTCAACATTGGATCCATGTTGGTTAACTATTGAATTTTGATATAAAATTTGACCCTAAATAAAAAAAATTACAATTTTTTTGTTTTGATGGCCATATAAACATCAATTTTAATTTGCAAGGAAAAGATTAAGATACTATGCATCCTATCATAAAATTAAAATGAGCTTGCAAATATTTATTGAAATTTTAAAAAGTAATGCATTGGCGGTGGGGGGACTTTTATTAAATTTTAATTTTTTTTAATAAATAAATAAAATTTATTATTTGTTGGGGACAAGCTTGACCCCTCCTACACCCCTCACTACCCTTGGTATCCTTGACAGTACCTAGGTACTACAAAAGTACATACTCCACTTTTGGTTGGGATACCACCTATAGTGGTCCGGCCATCATGCGGTGGTAAACAACCCCATGGGTTATAATTCTAACATAAAAAAATAACAAAAAAAATGCCATCTTTTTAAAATTATTTTTTATTAAATATTTGATATAAAAAATTAATGTGGCACTAAGCTTTTTGTAATTCTGAGAAATATATTAAATAGACTTTTAAAATTACTACCCTATTATATCAAATTAGATTTATGATTTGAGTCAGGTTTGAGCTAGGTTCGACCCAAATGTATATTTTTTATTTAATTTTTTTTGGAATGCAATTAAATCATATTGGAGATTTTTTTTAGAGTCAACTAGCTATTGCAAATATAGGGAAGGAGATTGATTTATTCCAATTAGCATAACTTTCACCTGGGCTGCCAATTTCTTATATTCATTGGAAAGATGGTTTCAAGCACTAGATGATTGTACAAGTTTATCTCCTTTATTTCATTATTTTGACATGTTTGGGGACTTGGAAGCCAACTGTTGTCATTTTCATGGTTTTGGCCATTATAAATTTTGCATATGGAGTTGGTTTTTTTATTTCAAATAGGCATTGGAGAGCATGTTTACTATACTTTTCATTGCTACTATTATTTTATCAATTTGATGAGTATGGAGAATTCTACACTTGTTTATTCACTTGGAGAGTAAGATTTAAGGGATGCATGTGAGCACATTAAAATGAGTTGAGAGGTAAAAACTTGAGGTCATGCATATTTTCATGGTATGTTTATGATGCTATAGTTGATTATTGGATTTGGTACTTCTTGGTATAGGTTTATAGGTGGTTTCAAAGTTTGGGATATGATGTTGATAGGTAAACAAGTTATCCTTTGTCTGAGGACATGATTGGACATGGTTTGAGACTTAGAGTCTCATGTGGGTGATAGTTGAGTCCATGCACATACATGTTAATACAACAAAATAGGCAAATAACACCTAAATTAGAAAAATATTTTAGTGCAATTTTGGTTCTAAAAATGGGCCTTTGTGCTAACAAAAAAGTTAGTGCCCAAGTGCATTGATCACT
Source organism: Chamaecyparis obtusa (assembly GCA_027943335.1). Taxonomy (NCBI): domain Eukaryota; kingdom Viridiplantae; phylum Streptophyta; class Pinopsida; order Cupressales; family Cupressaceae; genus Chamaecyparis; species Chamaecyparis obtusa. The sequence goes on along the minus strand of BSBK01003851.1, from coordinate 386,657 downwards.
CAACATCATATTTATCACCGTAGTTTGTGCCATAGCTCACTACTACATTTGGGGCCAAATTTCGACAGACACTTTCAACGGGTAATTTTTTATTATGAATTTGGTGTTTTTTTTATAATAGGCCCCAATGGTGTCGGTATTCCAATGGGTTTTAAATTGGCCATCAAAATTCTAACATTTTCAGGGTATAGATGAAAAAAAAGTGAAATGCCCAAATCATTTTTATTTCGATTGGAGAGAAAAGGAGCGGGATAAAATGAGTGAAAGCTAAGCGCAAGAGAAGGTGATTTCTTCATCTTTTGAGCCTCTGGCATCATATTCAACCACAAATTTCAAATGCATTGCATTGTATTTGATCATGAATGCTCTTTGAAATGACCGCATTCTATTGGTGTCATGCCTTAGCCAGTGTTTTATCTCTATTATTTGATGTTATTGGTGCTTGTGCTCAAGGATATCAATTCACTATTTTGAAATATTTGGATTCACGTTTGTTGATATTACTGGCATGTTTAATGATGCCATCATATATTGCTGAGATACTCACTGAAATGACCAAATTCTACTGGTGTCGTGCCCTAGCTTGTTCTTTAACTCCATTATTTGATGTTATTGGTTATTAATTTTTTTTGTAATGTTGACTGTGGTTATCCAATGGACAGCCCGTGAGCTTCTAGATAGGTGCCATTTATATTGATAGCTTAGGGCATCAAATGTATTGTATCATTGATAGTTGAGACTTTGTTAAAAGGAAATAGGATAAAGAATGATTTTGATTTATTTTCTCTATTTTGATCCCTAAGTCGCTTACAACCCTAGAGAAGTATATGTAGATTTACAGATATAGTTGCATGATACATAGCAATCGATAATTCACAATAAATCCATGCATCCAATTTGAATAACAATTAATACAAAGAAATGGGGTCCTCCAATGGCCCAATCATCCAGACCTTGACTCCCCTCAACCAGTGAACCTTCAAAATTGGGTTATCATGCAATCAGTGAGTGATCCTTCATTCTCCTAGTCTTCCCTGCATCCAAACATATTGGAAATACACAATACAATGTCTTCCTTTCCCTTCATTCTCCTAGTCTACCATGCATCCCCTTGCTCCCTTTCTTATCAGCCATATCCAATGTTTCATTGAAGTCATGACCAAGAATGAAGGTCACCTTACCCATACCATTCATGGACTCTATCATGTCCCTTCTCAGAAGTAAGATTTAATAATAAATAAAATTAAACTATAAAAAATAAATATGTAAATAATAATAAATTATAATATAATATTAAGTGTTTCAATTTTGAGAAGTCTTTAAAGAAATAAAATTACAGTAGATTTGTAGAGCAAGATGATAGAAGGATTAATAGCATGAAGAAAAAATACAATATAATCCTTATCATTGTCATGAAGAATAAAGTTTACTTAGACCAAATATGTTTATCAACAGAGAAGAATAATTAATTATTAACTTCATCCAAGTAAGTCACAACATTTAGGAAGGATGATTAGTTGATACTAATCATTTATGTGATAGTAATGAAATAGTCTTTATTGATGACCAATCGACTAAACCAATATAAAGATACAATGTTTATCATGCATGGTGAAATACAATAGGAACATCAACGAACTTAGCAAACATTACCGATTAATATTAATAGTAATGATCAATAACGGTGGTTTGGTAAGAAGTAGACAAGTATGGATTAATTCTCAATATCAAGTGTTAACGATGATTAATATTGTTGAGCATTGATAATGACAACTATTAATAACATAAGGTAGTAAACTAATCAGTATCATTTGTATAAACTAATCTGGCTCTGTTATGATTAGGAATGAAGTTGAACAAACATGTCTCTCCAATTACACCCATTCTCACCGCACAAGATATAAATTGGAAACCAATCTCATTCTACTGTGGGATAATATATGGAGGAAGAATCAATTTGAGAGAATATGAGAAATGACTATTTAATAATTTATTCATGAGAGGAGATTGGATAATATAAATTAAGCAAGACATTTATCAGTACATGGGAGGTTGCTGGAATCAACACAAATAGTTGGAACCCATATCAAGGGTGTTTAAAACTAAATTTCTATTCAATAATAAATTGAATTGCAAAAGCCATCATGTGAGCTTGAAGTTATATATATATATATACATATGGCTATAAATAATAATATATATAGTGAAATATATGTAGTAAACTTATACTCAGTATTAATAATTAGAACTGCATATATTATATATCTAAATCATATATCAATAGTATATTATTGGATTATGAAAAAAAAGAGAAAAGATACAATATAATTATAACTCTTCAAGGAAGAGATAATAAAGGAAATGAATTATTACAATGTTGGTAAGCATTGTGTGACAACAAATTATGATGTAATGTATCTCTGAGTTAAATACTGATTCACATGCTATTATATTGAATCTTATTAAAAATAGGGAACTATTATAGATCATATAAATAAATAAATATATATATATATATATTATAATAATATTGAAATAGAAATTATATTTATTTATTTCAAATGTGAATATACAATACGTATTAAAATAGATGAGATTAGAATCACAAATTCATAATGGTAGAACAACAATAATTAAATGGGATATATGAATTAAACATTTATAATTGTATACAGAATAATAAGCTAGACATGGGACCCTCAATATAGTCATAAGAGGAAATATAAATTCTATTTAAATTATCATTTCATTTAATTAAGTTGAAATACTAAATAGATCTATATGAATTACAACTATGATAACTAGAAATGAGAGATCCAAGGTTACAAACTAACAAGGTCATTACAGATTCTGAAATGTTGTTCCAAACTTCTGAAAACTTTTCTATTGCTTCTTGTTCTAGTTTAGTTTCTATTAAACATACTACATCAGGTTTTGTCTCAAAATACTTTTTGATTAAACGTCTCTAGTTAGGGGCATTGCAACCCCTAAAATTCCATGTTATGAGCTTCATTTCTTTCCAAGAGAGAACAAGTCTCTCCCAGATCTTAACTTTCTCTGGTCTTTTCTATTCTCCCTCTCGTCCTCTTTCCTCTCGTATTTATCTTTTTTGGACTTAGATTTATTTTTCTTGATTGTTCTATTTTCCAAAATTCCTTCCCCATCTCTCAAGACAAATTCATCTTATGCCCCTCCCTGATTAAGACCCCCCTCATCCTCAACATGGTCTTCATCACCTATAGTATTGATTTCATGGATAGGGGACATTTAAATATCTTTAAATACTTCTTCTACCACAATGTCACCCTTAAAATTATGGTCCTCCTACTCCGTCTTCTTGATCTTCCTAGCTAAAGTGGATGAATCCTCCCCATTCTCTATTCTTTCATCCCTCTCTTCCACACTCACTTATATTACTAATATATCTATTCCTTTTTTAACTTAAGCTTGTGGAGCAAATGTGTTCACAATCGAGTCTATTGTATTATGCTTTGTTTCCTCTATGATATTTCTAGAATCTCCACTATTCCTATCCTTACCAATAATTCTTAAACATACTTTATCTGATATGATAATAACATGCTAAACTGAACCAATGGCACGTTTTTCATGTGGTACAAGGAAGATTTGGCTATCAAATCTTCCTTCATGAAAGCTGAGCGCAAGAGAAGGTATGTGATTTCTTCATCTTTGATTGGTATCTTTGATTGGTATTTTTGATTGGTATCTTTGAAGCTGAGCCTATGCTTTATCCTCTCAAATTCCCCAACTGCTCCTAATTAGTTAGAGGGATTAGTTGAGTGTTTAGACACTAAAACTTCTCATGCAACTCCCAAAATTTCACATACAAAATAAAATTAAATCCATTTATGAATTAAATATAGTATGCCAAAGGACTAGTCCCAAAAATTCTTAAACATACTTTATCTAATATGATGAATTGTTAATAAAGGTCTAATATACAATGTTCATAAATGGATTTAATTTTATTTTGTATGTGAAATTTTGGGAGTTGCATGAGAAGTTTTAGTGTCTAAACACTCAACTAATCCCTCTAACTGATTAGGAGTGGTTGGGTAAGTTGAGAGGAAAGTTTTCAAACATTCATATTCACTTATTGAATGCTTTGGAGACTACTGGTTTTACTGTCCATGCATTACTAGTGACTGAGATTCATTAAAGGATATAAAACCCTTCATTTTGGGTTATTGTGTGTGGATTCAAATGTAGGTTTGATTTGGTTAATGTTTAGAAGAGATCAATAAATTATTTAAAGACAATCTTACATGTTTGGAGAGGTTTGAGAGGTACTTATCATGACTGTACCCTCACAAACAGTGACATAGACTGGTTTTACTAAGTTTCCTTTCTCTATTTTGAGGTTTCCTTTCTCTGTCGTAGGGGTACAGTCAGAGGGCTCATTGACAAAATGATCCTTCGAATGGTTACTATGAATATGAATGATTTAATATAGCATATTTATCATTTTACTTGAAGTTTGGAATAGCTTGTGCAAGGGTGAAAGTACTTTTGATCATTTTGGTCATGATTGTTCTTGTACACAGTCAAGAAATGTAACTATCTAATGATTATATGTAATGTTGAATGGATTAAATGCTTTATTCTTGGTAGAAGTGAATGGAAGGAATAGTGTTGGTGTTAGGTTTCATTTATTATTGAATTCAATGGTTTCCAAGATGTGTTGAGGAGTTTTCTCCTTGTTTAATGTTAATTTTTCCTGCACAATCCACTCATACAATAGTGAAATGCTATGTGATTGACAATTTCTATTTTTTCCATTTGATAACCACAATCAACATTTCAAAATAGTGAATCATCCTTGAGCACAAGCACCAATAACATCAAATAATGGAGATAAAGCATGGGCTAGGGCACGACACCAGTAGATTCAAACTGAACCAATGGCATGTTTACAACAATGAAATATAATGATAATAATATGCTAAAAATTCTATTCTATTTAATACATGCCAAAGGACCAGTCCCAACAATTCTTAAACATACTTTATCTAATATGATGAATTGTTAATAAAGGTCTAATTCTGTAGACTGGTAGCAAGAAGGAAGATTTGACCTAGCCAAATCTTCCTTGTACCACACAAAAAAGTGTGTGATAACTATGTCTACTCCAACCTAAATTGTTTAAGAATTCATCATATCAGATAAAGTATTTTTAAGAATTGTTGGGAGTTCTATTACACCTTTGTTGTAAACATGCCATTGGTTCAATTTTGTAAATTTGTTTTTTGTGTTAAATGCATTTAAATGGAACATTAAGCATAGTAATAATATGCTTAATCAATTAGTAATAGGAAGATTAAATGCAGATAACACCTTTATCAGTTTAGCATGTTATTATAAGATACTAAAGAAGACCTGCTATTTGTCAGATAAATCTTCATTGTCAGACATACTTTATCTGATATGATGAATTCTTAAACAATTAAGGTTGGAGGAGACATAGTTATCACACAATTTTTTGTGTGGTACAAAGAAGATTTGGTTGATTAAGAGTGAGGCCTTCTTTAGAATCTCATGCATTTTGTACTACACATGCAACGTATTGTGAGTTTGAAGAGAGTTAAAGGTTTCTAATTGAAATCAGTGATCTTAAAGGTGTTAAAGTCTTGTTTTGGTTTTTCCTTTCCACTATGCGATAAGGAATAGTTTTAAAACATTCATATTCACTTATTGAATGCTTTGGAGACTAATGGTTTGACTGTCCATGCGTTACCAGTGACTGAGATTCATTAAAGGATACAAAACCCTTCATTTTGGGTTATTGTGTGTGGATTCAAATGTAGGTTTGATTTGGTTAATGTTTAGAAGAGATCAATAAAGTATCTAAAGACAATCTTACATGTTTGGAGAGGTTTGAGAGGCACTTATAATGATTTTACCCTCACAAATAGTGGCATAGACTGGTTTTACTAAGTTTCTTTTCTCTATTTTGAGGTTCCCATTGTCAAAGTGGCCAAAGACTATGTTAGGATGATAAAATATGGGGATTCTCTTTACTGCTGCAAATCTTTGAAGGTTGTTGTGCTTGGATGGATGTGTAGCATTGTTAAGATAATTGGACCGAGTTTGGCTTACCTCAAACAGGTGAGGCAACATATGGAAAGGTTGTCGTCTATTGACCCAAATACCAAGACTATTTTGATCTGTGGGTACCCTAATGTTGGCAACAGTTCTTTTATTAATTATGATGAGTTGTACCATTCCCATCATTTCCCATGCTTGCACCATGTGTACCCTCAAATATAGGATGTAAATTATTTTTCTCTTCTTGACCAAAGGCTGCAATATCTTGAGGTAGTGGAGTTATGTCACTGTTATGAACTCAAAATTATGGTCATACCCTGGTGACAAATTTTAAATGGATAAAAGAACCCTTTTTTTGCAATGGTCAAGCCCAACCTTTATATCTTGAATGTCAATGCTAGATGCCTCTTCTTTATTGATTAATCCATGTGACAAATTTCCAGACTTGAGAGAATGAGGAAAGGAGCCTTTATTGTCCAAATTCAAAACTTGGGACTTTTCTTTCCTTCCACCTTCAGATTCACCACACACCACTAAATTTAGATTTTCCTCATAGTCTTATCGATTGAGAAGAGGAGTCCATATCAACTTCATGTTCTTCACCAATTGCTGATTCAAAATCAATCTTTGAGCAATCTGAATACTCATCAAACCTCTCTTGAATGTCCTCACTACAAGGCACATGTCATATTCATTGCATCTTCTTTTTATTTCATGTTTTAATCTTTAAGAACTTGATCAAGAACATAGGTTTTAATGAAATATCAATTTGATTTGAAAATTTTGTGTTCTCTACAAATTTGAAAGGCTCTAATACTTACTAGGGCGAATGTGGATGTGCAACCTTATGCTTTTACTACTAAGTCTTTGTTTTTTGGGCATACTGATTATAAGTACTTGACATATATCACAAGTGTTTCTAATTAAGGTTGTCGGGATGATTACGCCTATCCTGAAAAAAGATTGTCAAATCATTATGCTTTCAAATCAATTACCTATCGATGTATCCCTTGCGAGGGAGAGAAGCCAAACACATAAAGAACATGCACATAAACATGATAGCTAAACAACTTAAATGGAATACACCAAGAAGTACCAAATGATGAATGCTCAATTGTTGTAATGGAAAAGCATCAGAACCGTCCATTTCTAGAACTTGATTTTCTAGTCTAAATGATTTTTCTAGAACTTGATTTTCTAGTCCTAATGATTTTTCTTTCATCCTATTGTTTGTTGCTCTTGATAAATTAGGCCTTGATTTTGAATTTTTGCTCACTATTTTATTTCAGCTTGATATTTCATTCATTTTTCATATACACAAAGATGACAATGTTGATAAAAAAAATGAGCTATTTGATTATTCATTGTTCATGATTGTAAATGGTCAATATTTCTGATGGTACTCCTTGGTGTATTCCATTTAAAAATAATCATATTTCTATGACTATGATAAATGTCCCTCTATGGGCCTATGAACTGTGGGCTTAGTTCCATGTTTTCTTTCATTCTTGCATTTGAAATGTTAAATATGGGCTGCATATAGAGGTATTATGTGTATCATTGTTGGTGATTATTTAATTGCAGTATTTTCTTTTTTCTTTGTTTTCTTGTTGTTTCTTTTCCATTTCTAGAATATGGACTTGTACTTTACTTTGAGCAGTGTGATTTATGTTGTGGGCTACAAGGCAGAGCCATTAGGCCTCTGTGACAGTCTGAAGCTATTTAGCCTATTGATACCCTTTGTATTTTGGACCACCCCTTGAAGGACATGAACACCATAGAGATGCTCAATATTATTACCTTGGCTCATTTGAAGGTGGTTGTTTTGTTTTTCCTTGATGTTTCAGGGTCCTGTGGTTATAGTATTGCGCAACATGCAACTCTGTTTCATAGAATAAAACCTCTATTTGCCAATAAGCCTCTTATTGCAGTTTGTAATAAGATTTATTTGTAACCACTAGAGACTACTCTACAAGCTTGAAGAAGTGGTATATTTTGGAAAATGAAGAGTGGAAAGAAGATGATATTATTGAAATCATGGATGGACACAATGTTGCAGACTTTATTGATCCAGATATCTTGTAGAGGCTTGAAGAAATGGAGAGGGAAGAAGGGCTTACGATGGCAACTGAGGGTGACAAGGATGATGAGATGGGGGAAGTGGAGTGGAATCCTAACAAAAAGGAAGCTCTAGCTGCAATTAGGAAGAAGAAGAAGATGCTTATCGTTGAACACATATTAAAGAAGAGTACTGGAGAGAGCACACCTACTGTACCAAGGAAGTTTGACAAGAACAAGGAATATGGCTTAAATAGAATGGTAAGACATATTTCTAGCCTAGGCTTGGATCCTTCGACAAATATCTTGATAATAAATTATGAAGCAAATGAGAGCTAAGCAATTAGCTTCCAAGAAAATATCATAAATGAACTATGTGTACCCCAATTCCTGTGCCCTCTGTGCATACCCAAAGGATATATTTGAAACAACAAGGGTAAGGCTTAAAGAAGTTAATTTTGCATCACTAGATAGATCTTTAAGCCTTACCCTTGTTGTTTCAAATATATCCTTTGGATACACACAGAGGCCACAGGAATTAGGGTACACATAGTTCATTTATGGGATTTTTCTTGGGAAGCTAATTTGTCATCTATCATCTACTTCATTGTTATGATGCTAATTGTCATAGGATTCAGGCCTAGGCTAGAAAAATATCTTCCCAAACACATAAAAAACATACACATAAACACAACAACTGAGAAACATAAATGTAGATATCACAACAGCTGAGAAACATAAATGTAGGCATCATGGTCACAATTTTTTGGAGACAAAATAATTGAGTTGTATACCCAGATGATGAAAAGTAACTATTACTCCTTCAGTTCCAAAGGAGTAGTGGTTGCTTGGTATTATCTGGGTATACCACTCAATTATGTTGTCTCCAAAAACTTGTTACCATGATGCCTACATTTATGTTTCTTAGCTATTGTGTCCCAGGACCCCTTATGACCCTTTATGACCCCTAAGAATACACATCTTAGAGGTCTTAAAATGTCATAAAGGGTCATAAGAGGATCCTAGGAGGGGCCAGATGAGCTTCCACCTTCACATGGTTGGCCTTGTTAAGTAGAGAATGTTAAACTATTCTCAAAACAAAGAGAAGCTCAATAATTTAAGGTCTCAGTCCATGGAGATGGTGAAAAATGATGGGAATCAATGATGGAGAGTTTTTAGATACTGAGAAGACGTATATGCAGTGGAGGCCAAAAGGGATTTTTGTGGAGATTTGCTAGATGTGGAGATTTGCTAGAGAGGGTTTCTAGATTGAGTACCAGTACAAAGATGATGATTCAATACTACGTCTATAAAACCTTCACAAATATCCCTTTTTTGGCCTCCACTCATACCTCTTTTCAGAATCTAGAAACTTTGGATACTATTTCTCATCCATGCACGAAATGTGCTAGTGATCGTATAAAATTACTTTTGCGAGACTAGGATCAATTATGAAAAGGTAAACAACAAGATAATTTTATTGTATCTTTCATTTCTTTTATCCATTCATATTTTCTACCTTCTCTTATATTGGATACTGTGCAGTGTACATAAAGGCAAGGTGGTGATTATTCTCAATGATCGATAGGTATAATTCTTCCAGCCCTTACCTAGTAGCTAGGACTAAAGATAGCAGAGCTCAAGAGACCATCATAGTTGGTCTTCATCTTTGGTCCATATACTAACAAAACATTTTACATTTCCTTAGCTCATCAAATGCGGTGATTTGAAAGAATTTAATGGATGATATTTTCATGTATAACGTATATCATTTTAGTTTGAAGCTGAATGAATTTATCTACTTCGCGTAGTTATATACATCGAGCACAGCCATAAAGAAGCACCCCCTCCCATGGCTTGAGTAATGTAGGCCATTGAGGAGATGCTTCTTTATGACTGTGCTCATAGTATACAAGTGCGTGGAGTCGATAAATTCGTGCAACGCCAACTTAAATAATATACTTTATCATGAAAATATTCTATTAATTTTTTTCAAATCCCCTCATTTGATGAGATAACAAAATGTAAAATGTTTTGTCAGTATATGGACCAAAGACAAAGACCAACTATGATGATCTCTTGAGCTTTGTTATCTTTACAATGCTCATTCATCATTTTTTCGATAGGTAGTAAAGTTATCCCGACAGAAGCACTATACATCTGACGGATTCTCCTGTCGGTAGTTTATTACATACCGTCAAATTTCTAACAAGTAAGCCATCAGATGGAACCCCAATCCAATAGATTTTTGCGACGGGACTGCTATACATCCAACGGGTTCTCTTGTCAGACATCTACTGCATATCCATCGCCTTTCCGACTGTTGAAACATTGTAAGAACCATTTTTTGACAGATTGGTCCCATAGAAAAATTCCTATTTATGTGGCCTGTTCTAATGGGAATCGATGTCAGAATACTAATGGTTATCACTTTCATCACCATTTCCAATGCAAAAATGCCAACAGACACATCTATCAAAGTTTCCACAAATAGGCATTGCAAATCTGACACATGGCCGTCAGAATTTGGCCTCAAATGTACTAGTGGTTTGAGATGAGTTTGGTGCTAACCATTGTGGCGTAACCTTGAACGTGCCATTTGTTTCACTAGGAAAAGAAGTGAGCAATTGCACCCACTTGGAAAATGGGTATTGCACAAAAAATTATGTCAGATTTGGCTTATTTTGTTGCTTCTGGTTTTACTTCCAATTGTGCTTCAAGTTTTTCTTCTTGTTATGCCTCCAATTTTTTTTCTTGTGTTGCATCCCATTTTTATTTTATTATAACATCCAATGTGGCTTCTGATTTTTCTTTTGGTTTGGCTTCCCATTTTGCTTCTATTATACCATCATTTTTTGCTTCTAGTTTTTCTTCAGATTTGTCTTCCTATTTTACTTCCAATTTGACTTATATTATAACGTCCTGTATTGCTTCTAGTTTTTCTTCCTATTTTACTTCCATTTTTTCTTCTAATTTTTTTCCCATTTTTCTTCCAATTTGCTTCATGGTTTTCTTCTAGATTTTCTTCCATTATAATTCCATTTGTTTCTTTTGATTTTGCTTCCAAGTTTATTTCGCATGTTGCTTCCAATTTTGGTTCTATTTTTTCTTCTGGTACTGTTGCTTCCAGGTTTTCTTTCATTATAATGCCCTCTATTACTTTTAGTTTTTCTTCAATGTAAATTCTTCCTTTTTTCCTCCCAGTTTTTCTTCTATTTTTTCTTTTTCTTTTTCTTTTGGTTTTACTTCCATTATTACCATTTGTCACTTTTAGTTTTGCTTCTAGTTTTGATTCTAGTTTGACAACTATTATGATGCCACTAGTTACTTCCAATGTTGCTTCTATTTTTTCTTCATGTGTTGCATCCAAGTTTTCTCTTGATTTTTCTTTCAATTTTTCTTTTGATTTCAATGCCTTTTTTGCTTCCATTTCGTGCTCCGAGTTTTGCTTCTACAATCTTTTTTCCTTCACTCTTTGCTTCTTGTGTTTCTTCCCATTTTGGTTCCAAGTTTACTTCCATTTTTATGTCTTTTGTTGCTTCTAATATGGCTTCTATTATTTCATCTTTTTTTATTCTAAAATTGCTTCCATTATTACTCCTTTTTTTGCTACCTAAATTTCTTTTATTATTGCTTCCTAGATCATTCCAAGTTTTGCTTCCAAGATTTCTTTTGGTTTGGATTCCATTGTTTCTTCCTTTTTTACATCTAAAAATGGTTCTTATTTTATTTCCATTTCTTATTAATTTAATATATTTTATTCCAATCGTGAAACCCATATCGACACCAAGAAGGTGCACATCAAAATATCTATAATTTAACTAAATTTGACAACATCTATCCTAAGCAACAAATTAAAAATAATCATACATTTTAAATATTTATCTAAAATCATCGACCACTTTCAATATATAGAAATTGACAAGTGAATAATGATAAGATCATCATATATAACTAAAACAAGTAAAATGTCCAATATGATAGTAGAGAAAAAACATGTCAAAATGCCACGTCCAATAGTAAACATAAGTCAAAATGATACATTTACAAATGATATAAGTAAAAATGATAAATTATCTAACTGGAAATGATACAAGTCAAGATGGCACATGTCCAAATGATATAAGTGAAAATGATACATGTCAAAATGTATCAACTCAATAATATAGTACTGGAGGTTGTGAAAATGATACATATGATAGTAACCATGAAAAGAGGCATCATAATGATATATCAATAATGATCCATAATACATTCTATATGATCATTAATGTCACTAGCTATTAGTAGCAACTATCTCATCATCATTATCACCACCACAGTCATTATAAGCATGATCATCATCATTTTCCTCAATGTCTTCAGTATCTACATCATCATTGTCCTCTACTGTGTAATTTGGACTAGAACCAACATATTCTAGATTTGTATCTTGAGGATCATCTTCATCTTCTGAAAGACCTAAGTTGTGCTAAAATAAAAAAAATTAATGAAAATTTATTATTTATTTAATGTAATAAAATATTTTTCTCTTATATAACTAATATTAAAACATATGAAATGAAAACATAATAATCTTACATGAATCAACAACTAAAATTGAGTAAAACAAATAACAGAAACATAGTTCTTAGCAAACAAACATGAAGTTACTCTATCTTGCCTTGGCTAAAGGAACATTCATAGAACAGATTCCAATGGTTATAGGAATAGTCATAGAACAAAGTTCCTATTGAACCAAAAAAATGTAGGTCATTTTTTTTGTTATCCCACATCATGTCTTATATTGACTTGTCTCTCAAGAGTAGACAATAAAAAAAACATACCAATTACAATTCCACTCAGCACTAAATCCACTTAAGAGATTTTTTTTTGGTGAAACTCATACATTTACTTAAATAAAAAAATCAATTTGTTCAAGCCTTGTATCAATCAAAATGCTTAAAAATAGTATTACAGGGAAAGAAATCCATGCTATTTAAAACACCATAGGAAAAATAAAAGAAAAAAAATCTTTAAAATTTGCAAATGCTAAAAAACACTTCCATTGTTGAATTTGGCAATTCATTTATAGTGGATTAATAAGGTTTTAGGGTTTTGAGATTTGTTATAGTTGAAAGAAATGAAGTTTGAATAAGTACAGTCCACTTCGAAGAAGCTAGGTGTTACAACACATACACAAATAAAAGACCTAGGGCTCAAGGTTTGTAACCTTGTTTTTTCTCTACTTCCATTGTATCTCAAACTATTTATGCCTTTTTAATTTTTCATAATTTTATGAAATATTGTTCATGGTTCCATTCATAGTGGGCATTAAAGGACTTGCATTTTTTGTTCTTTCAGTTTTTATGAAGAAGATTGATTTCAAAAGAGTCAATTTTTATGAATATTGTTGAATGCACCTTGGGAAGAGGGCTTAAGAGGCATTTTTTTGGTTTTATTAATGCTGGGTATATATATTCTATCAAGAATTTCCAAAAGCTAAGGATTATATCAATTTGCGTAGTTTTACTTCTCTTTAAGTCATTTTAGTTTAGAGAACTTTTAAATTTTTAAAATTGTTATCCATTTAAATATGTTCCTACATTGTGTCCATTGGTTGGTTTGTCATATTTTTTTTACCTTCGTATATTGGTGGTTAAGAGCTTATTTAATGATTTTTTCTTATGACCATATATTTTCATGTGTCCTAGCCTAATGCCTTGCATTTTCCCCTTCCATGGTATCATACCCCTCATATTTTTCATGTTCTTTAAGTTGTGTTTAAGGTGCTTGTCACGTCCCCATAAGTATTATGTTCTTTTGGAAAAATGTGTTGGCAGTTTAGTGATATCCTAGTCTCACCCTCACAAATATTATTAAGGTTAATAGCTAGAAGTTACGAGGTTGTGTGGAAGTCTTCAGACTATAATAATTTATTTTTTTCATCCTTACAACTTGATTACATAATGAAGACTTTTCTCTTGTGGGAAAGAAATAGTAAGCCACGTGTCAAAAGTTGAAGATGTTAAAAAGGTAAACAAATGTTGTCTGTAGCATCCTCGGGGTGGTTATTGAAGGCAATCAGTTGGACATGCGAGCCCACAAGTTGGTGTTTGTGATGACCATAATGGTTTCTTGCATCCTCGCGATAGTTAATGGAAAAAATATTTTTTGGCCGTGAGCCTACGAGGAAGAATATAATGTTATGGCGATGCCTTGTCATAGCCTTGTAGCTTGTTTCCTGGACCGGTTTTGACCTACAGGGAAGAAAGGATGTTACATGTGGCATGAATTTAATGGGTTAATAAAATAGTATGTTCACATGTTGTGGTTTCAAAGGTTTAAACTATAGTTAAGGTGGACGAGTCGTGAGGATGCGACAAATAAAAAGTAACCCATGATGAGTTAGTCACAACTTGGCAAAAAATTTTAAAGGCATTTCTTTAACCTCACAATTTGTAATGCCCAAAAATTGAGACAAAACACACAATTTTTAAAAAAAAGCACAAACAACAACTTGGTTGCACACTAAGGTACCCTAAAACTTGAAATGTAATACAATGACCAATACATGCAACTCACAACGGGAGTTCATGGCATGCGCTAGCTTGCCAACACCCCTTGTTCATCAAGTGCATTAGTCTAACAAAACCCTAATTAGGGTTAAACATAAAAAGAAACAAGAGGGATTAAACCTAATTCGATAATTCAAATTTAGAGAATATACTAAAGTCAGCAATAGGTCATCAAAACCTAGGGTTTACATGGAGGATGCACAACCTTTAAATTATATCATAACCCTAATGGCCACAAATGAACACTGAGTGACCATTTAGGGCCTAAGGCTTAAATTTCAATTCAATCAGTTAGAAGGGGTAATGTGGTCAAGAAAATTACCCCTAACGTAAAACTAAGGTTAACCAATTATTAATAATTATAAATTATTAAATTTGACTAATAGGAATAGCACTAATATATTCAATGGTTAGTATTAATTTTACTTATGGTTCATTAATCATAAAAGATAATTCAACTAGGGGATTAAAACATTTAAAATAATAATACAATTACCAATTCAAGTATTATTATTATTAGAGAAAATAACTCTTCTAGGACCCTCCTAGGATTTATTAAATCATTTATCCCCTAATAATTCAATTATTTAAAGGAAAAGGTGAGAATCATAAAATTAATATAATTCAATTAATTTCCCAAATGAGACATTAATAATACTTCAAATATTATTAAAATATTTGAATATAAGGTCTGAGATCTCAAATTTCAATAAAATAATTAAATAAACAAGGAAAGAAGCCATAAGAAAATAACCAATATCAAAATAACCACAATAACATTTAATCCAATTATTTTCACAAATCAATAAAGGAATCTTGGGGTTCCAAAGTACTAAAAATAAATATTAAATTTAAAAAGAAGCAAATTCCAAAGCAAGAGGGAAAGGTCAATACATTAAAAGCTTTTAATTTTGTCTTTTAGAATTTCAAAATGAAAATTTAAAAAGTGTTTTTGGCTCCCAAGGCCAACCCTAACCCTAATGCGGATTTAGGGTTAGGCCCCAATTTAAAAGTCTAAGGAAAAATCCTAATTTCATCATTTGTTTGATGTAGGGTTGGGCCAAAGGCATGAGGAGATGGAAGATCAAGTCTCTTTGTACACACATGTGTACATGTGTGCATATACACACCTAGGGTGTGTATATACACACATATACACTTGTGTGTATATGTTTATACAAGTTTGCAGAGGGTTTGGTTCTCATCCCAAATGGGTCAACTGAGGGTTTCAACAAACCCTCAACAAACTCACAATGGGGTAAAAGTTCTTGTTTGTTCTAGTTGCAGTTTTGCATTTAGATCCAAGTAAATCTTTATTTTTTGTTTTATAGTTCTATGCTATAGTATTCTTTTCTTTTTTTCTTTAAGCTATTATTTTCTATTATAGATTAGCATAATACTACCGGTTGCAAAAAGGAATATAAAACTACCAGCTTATATTTCTATCCAGCCATGTTAATATTTCTTTTTACATAAATAATCTGCCATAACCCTTTTTGGCATTTTATTTGTGTCTACAGATTATGAATACAGTTAATGTTTTCAGTCTGGTGTTTATTGTTCAACAAATTTTATTGTCTTTATAACCTAGATAAAATTTGTCATTTACTATTTTTGTTTATTTATTAGGTATTCTAACATTTACAGTTCTAGATCTATTGTAATAACTATTTATTTAAGCCTGAAAATTACATCGTTTGGCTTTTTTTTCTTTTCGTATATACTCTGTAAAAAATATTATTCATTTTTATGCTGTAGATATTTTAAATCAACTGTCGGCCACACATTTTGTTTTTGTGGAAATAACATAAATAAAATTTTTTTAAAAAGAATATTTTTTTTTAAAAAAAAATGAGACATTGAGGGTAGTCAACTGTCGGTTGCAGGCCAGTCACACCCATTTAAAAATCTCTACCGAGGTGGCGGGGTTGAGCCTCCCGCCACCCCCTAATGGCATGTGGAGGGTCCGAGCCCTTTCGCACCCATTAGTGGGTGACGGGTGGGCTCTGTGCCACCGCACCCTTAAAAGGGGGGCAGCGGGCAAAGTGGCCTCTGCCCACCTACAATCTTCGGCCCACGCGGAAGGAAAATACAACAGACTGAACTTTATTAAGTTTTTTTTAAGTTTCTTTTTTTTCTCTAAAAAGTTTCGGTGGCATTAAATTATGTTGTATAGTTTGATTAAAAAGACTGCTTTATAAGAGGTAAGGTAAATAATATAATATACATTATAAATATTAATATATATATATATATATATATATATATAATATTATTATTATATATATTAATAAGTGTGTATATATTATATTATTTATTCTTACAAATGCGTAAATACACAAAGGTGAAATATATCAATATTTTATATATATAAATATAATGATATATCAAGAATGTTTATTGATATATTTATATATACAGATATGCATATATGCATTTACATGGGTATATTTATTCAAAGAGATAAGACAATATAAGCATGCTCATCTATTCAATTTACATATTACAAGGGCACATGTGTATATATGATGATATATATACATTTATATATGATAATATATAAATGCATATATACTTTATTGCTTCCAAAATAGCAAAGGAAAATAATAATAATGTCCTAACTTTGCATACTTGATTTAAATCAATACATACACTAGGAAGAATATCTAAACCATGAAAATTCTTTTTTTTTTACGTGAAATGAATAATGCTTTCTAAATAGTAAAATATTAGTATTGTTCTAAATTTTATTTACTTCATTATGAAACAATACATACATTAGAAACAATAACTAATTCCTGAATTTTTTTTAATCAAAGAGATACAACACTTCCTTCAAATTTGTGCAATGTTATAAAATTTTCCTTACAAATAACACTCTATGTGCAAAATATCTTATATAAATGATAAGGAATTGTATCATCTTAATGGAAACACTTCCATGTTAAGAATGTTCAGCCCTCCTTAGGGGGTGTTTTGGGGCCATCATCATGTTTTCCTCTATTTTCTACTCCCTTCCCAGCTTCTGTGCCTGTTTAGGGCTCTGTTTGGGCCTCCCCGGGCATTATTTTCCTCTTCTGGCTCATTTTCCAGGGGTCCTAAACCCCTGGGTCAAGGTCCACCTTGACCTTGACCTAGGTCAAAGTCGACCTCATCCTTGACCCAGGTCCCCCTTTTCATCAGAAAGTAAGTTTTTTGGATGCGGGGGAAAACTCAAAAGTTTATTTTCTCGCTTCCGGGTCAGCTGTTTTGGGTTTTAGAAAAGTAAACTCTTAAATTGTATTTAATCTAGCTCCATTTCTAGGAGTTGTGGCTTAATTGGAATTTAATACTCCTATGTCAGCCTCTCTAGAAGTTTGTGCCCTAGACTAGTATAAAAGAAAGTCTTCCTCTCTCATTTCAATCCATCTCTTGTTCACATACATCTACGATCATCCACTTTTCATAAGAGCACTCTCAAAGATACATCCATTATCAAGCATTCTATCCTTCAAGAAAGCATTCAAGCATTCAAGTTCTCCATTGAAGATCAAGGATTCAAGCATTTAAGCCTTTGAAGAGATTTGGCTCAAGCATTCAAGATTCATCATTCAAACCCTACACCTATCCATCATGATGGTGTGATCTTCCTTCAAGATCCTTTGTTCATCTTCAAGATCTATTCATTTTCTCTTCAAGGTGGATTCCAAGCATAAAATCATGGAGGTTTTGATTTACATTTGTTAGTGTTGATTCCAAGCTTTCATATTAACATACTTGTTTCCATTTCAAATACAATTGCATATCTATTGAGTATCATAGCTTCGTTGTTAGATCTACTTCTACTACTTGCTAGCATTCTCTATTTCAATTCTATTTTAAAGGTTGATTCCAAACAGGGGTTTGACCAAGGCAAACCCATCATCCAAACAACAAAAACCCTCTTTTTCTTGTAGGTACAAGTGTGGGACAATGAATATCAATGCAAATCTGAGTACCCTTTTCGATGAACTTCTAGGATCCGGGAACAAAATTTCCATCGAAGCTGTGCAGGTCAAGGATGACCTTTTGGGGTAAGATTGTACCCTGGGGTAAGATCTTACCCCTGTCTTGGGTCAAGGATGACCTTGCTTAGAAAGACAACATATTTCTAGGTTTTCTCTATTTATGCATTTCTAGGCTAGATCCGATTGTAGAATTTCTTGAAACCAAACACAAACACCAGAAAATAGTGATTTATGAATCTTCTCCTTTTTTCAAGATTAGTATTCATGTTTTATTAAGCTTGTATGTCCACAACATTTTCCATGATATCCCTCCCCCCCACACACTCAACCCCTAAACATATAAAAATATATCCCTAAAAAGATATATTTTTATATCTTACATTTTGGTGAACCCAGCGTTAAACAAAAAAAACCCTCTTTTTCTTGTAGGTACAGGTGCAGGACAATGAATATCAGTGCAGATTTGAGAACCCTTTTCGGTGAACTTTTGAGATTCATGAATAGAATTTTCGTCGAAGTTGTGCAGGTCAAGGATGACCTTTTGGGGTAAGATTGTACCCTGGGGTAAGATCTTGCCCCTGTCTTGGGTCAAGGATGACCTTGCTCAGAAAGACAAAATATTTCTAGGTTTTCTTTGTTTTTGCATTTCCAGGCCAGATTCGGTTGTAGAATTTCCCGAAACTGAACACAAACACTAGAAAATAGTGATTTCTGAATCTTCTCCTTTTTCAAGATAAGTATTCATGTTTTATTAAGTTTGTATGTCCACAACATTTTCCATCATATCCCCCCCCCCACACACACACTCAACCCTTAAACATATAGAAATATATCCCTAAAAATATATTTTTTTATATCTTACATTTTGGTGAACCCACGATAGACAACTCTTTCTTTATGGTGTTAGATCTCCCTTTGTATTACCTTGTGTGTTCACCTTCATCTTACATTTTGGTGAACCCGTGATAGACAACTCTTTCTTTTTGGTGTTAGATACTTTGCTTTCTTTCCTTAAGATTAGATTTCTTTTATGTTCTTGCATTTTAAATGTAAAAATACAAAATAATCCATATATTCAACAAAATACAAAAATATTTCTTGCATTTCATTTACTGTGGAGATCTTTAAGATGCTTTGGTGTGTGATTATTTTCTTTGTTATCCTTCTCTTGGCATCTCTTTACCATACCTATGATGTTTATGAGAGTATCATTCATTTCATTATGTTGGTTACTCTTCATTTTTCACTTGCCTATGCTATTGTGAGATTGACTGATACTAGTCTTCCTACTTTCAAAACTTTCATTAAAGATTTATGTGGAGGACTTATTACTCTTTTGGATTATGTGAAGAATTTGGTAGATGATACACCATCTCCTAATCTTCCTAATCCTAATCCTATATTTCCTAATATAGTTCCTATAATTCCTAATATAGTTCCTAATCTTCCTAATCTAGTTCCTAACATTCCTAATATGCCTAATTCTCCATCCGCTATCCCTAGTTATTCTCATACTTATGATGGGAATCAAACTATAGTTCATGATGCAGATACATGCAAGAATTGTTGGATTTACCTTCCCCTTCTTATCTGATCCAAAAAGATATTAAAGGGAAGAGAAAAGCAACTTCTTCTAAACCTATTATTCCACCTTATACAACCTTTCTCATGAACATGATAAACAATCACCTCATGTAGAAGCTTTACATGATATGTACACTATGAGATATAATATGATGACTAAAAAAGGTTATAAAGGTTTAGGGCTTGGTGTTAATGAGCATGGTATTAAGTATCTGGTTCATATACCCCCTAAACAAGATATGTGTGGTGTGGGTTGTTCACAATCTCAAATCAAGGTGGCTGATGTTGATCATCCTCCTCCTCTTCTCCCTAAACCTACCTTAGATAACCATGATATTCATCAAGAGGTAGATAAGAAGGTGATGCAGGAGCATCTTGGGTCCTTGGCAATCCTATGTCACCAAAAACATTTCAGAGTTTGTCTGTGTTGCTCAGTTCCTACTTTGACCGAGTTGGTCGATAGTTGGTCAGTTTCCTTTGGTTACCAAGTGTGGTCGATTATCTCCTGGGTGGTCAATTATTTTACTGGTGCTTGACGATGCTTGTCTATTGCTCGGTCATCCTTGCTTACTAAGTGCTTTCTTTTGAGTTCCTATTGAGCTGACTTGTGCATTTATTATGGGTCATAGATTTAATGTTGGAATCCATCATTTGGAAGCATGTGGTCCCAGATCTAACCATTCCTTTTGTTGATTATGGATTTGAAGGCCGACTCAGTTCGGTAGTCTCTTATATAAATGTAGTTGTTTGGTTGTAGTTTAGAAGGTAATTTTTTTGGTAGAAGATAGAAGATAGTAAGATTAGAGATTGTTGGTAGATCCTTTCATGTTTAAGGACTTTTGTAAATCATTTTGATATCTAGCCCTAACTGGGAAGGCCTTACAACTTGGCATGTATCATTCTATTTGATGAAATATATGGTTGATTCTGCATTCTCTCTCTCTCTGTTGTTGTTTGATTGCTTCCACATGTGTTGAGCAGGCTTGGATCATTAGGGAGTACCATTGTTTGGCCACTATTGGCCCCTTGCGTTGTGTCAGGTGGTAACAAAGTGAGGTTAGATCTTGATCTAGGTCTGCGGATCTAGTTTTGTAGGTTCCTCTTGAAGCCCTAGTTGATTGTTGTGGGGTAGTAGATTGTGATCTGACCTGCAATTGTAGAGGGTTGTCAAGATGGTTTGTGGGAGGCGAGATGAGGATCCAGGATTAGAAAATATGCTAAGGCAGATTGCTACTAGGTTAGAAGCTGTTGAAATAGCCTAGAGAAGAGGAAGACATCTTGAAGATGTTAGTGATGATGAATTTGAGGAAGAATAGGCGAATGCAGAACCTGCACCTATTATGGATCAAGGTGAAGAAAGATTTTTGAAGGATTTGACAAGTCTGAAGTCAACACCACATTTCAATCCTCCTGAGTATGGTGGAAAGCTAGATTATGATGAATTGGTGGACTGGATCACTGAGATGGAAAAGTATTTTGACTATGAAAACATTCCTGAAGACAAGAAGGTGAAGATTGCAAGCAAAAAGTTGAAAAGTCATGCATCCTAATGGTGGGAACATCTGTAGCTGGATAGGAAGAGGAAAGGCAAAGAAAAAATCAAGGTATGGAATAAAATGGTGAATAAGTTGAAAGGAAAGTTCTTACCTTGTGATTATCAGATTAACCTAGTTCGGCGAATGCAAAGTTTGAGATAGAAAGATAGCTCGGTAAAGGAATATACTGAGGAATTCTATAAATTAGATATCAGATCTGGACATGATGAAGATGATGTGGAAATAATTGGTAGATACCTGAATGGTTTGAGAGTTTCCATCCATGAGGAAATTAGTATGGTCAAGTTGGAGAACATTGAAGAGGCTTATCAATTTGCATTGAAGGCTGAGGAAAAATTGAACAAGAGACATGAGAAAAGACAAAGAGGTCAAGGTGGTAGATTCCCTAGAGGAAGAGGTAGATCTAATGGTGAAAATGGTAGATCTGAACCAGAAAAGACAAATCTAGACAAAGGCAAGACTAAGTGGAAAGGTGAAAGTTCATCTAGAGTTAGAGGAAATAACTACTGAGGTGGTTATAGAAGAGGAAGTTTCCGAGGAACTTGTTACGATTGTGGAGAAGAAGGACATAGAAAGAAAATAACTTGATGGTAGGGAGAGCACTGTGGAATGAAAGAAAAAAGGAAGATCCGGTAAGGAAAAGTTTGTTCAAGACTAGATGTAGAGTTTCTGACAAAGTTTGGAAGGTAATCATTGACAATGGTAGCTCGGAGAATCTGGCATTTGAGGAGATGGTCACAAAATTGCAATTAGAAAGGTTGGTACATCCAAAGCCCTATCAGATTTCATGGATCAAAGATGAGCATACACTCTTGGTAAGTGAACAGTGTTATGTGAATTTGAAGATTGGAAAGTACTATGATAAGGTGTTATGTGATATCATGCCTATGGATTGTTGTCATATTTTATTGGGTAGACCTTGGCAATATGATATACATGCTATATATGATGGGAGCTTTCATAAGTATACTATTGTGGCTGATGGAAGAAAAAAAATCTTGTTACCTTTGATGGAAGAACCTGTTAGTAATGTTTGCACATCTATGAAAGTTTGTTTGATGGAGGGAATAAATTTTTTTACCTCTTTGAAGAAGAATGATGTATGTTTTATTGTGATTCCTAATAAATCGAGTAAGAAAATAGAGGATAATGTCCCTAAAGAGATTGATAAGTTACTCACCGAGTATAGTGATATCATTTCTGATAATGTACCCGATGGTTTACCACCGAAAAGAAGCATTGATCATTGTATGGATATAATCCTTGGAGCTATTTTACTGAATAAGGCACCTCATCGGTTGACACCTACCAAGAATCAAGAATTGAATCGACAGATTCAAGAGTTGCTGGAGAAAGGTTTGATCAGAGAAAGTTTGATTCCTTGTGTAGTACCTATTGTATTGGCATCAAAAAAAGAATGGAGAATGGAGAATGTGTACTAATTCCAGAGTAATCAATAAGATAACAGTGAAGTATAGGTTTCCTATACCATGAATGGATGGCATAATGGACAGTTTGACTAGAGCAAAATATTTTACCAAAATTGATTTGAAAAGTGGGTAGCATCATATTAGAATTAGAGAAGGTGATGAATGGAAGACTACTTTTAAGACAAAAGAAGGTTTGTATGAGTGGTTGGTTATGCCTTTTGGCTTAACAAATGCACCGAGTACTTTTATGAGGTTGATGAATGAAGTTCTGAAGAAATTCTTGGGTAATTTTGTGATTGTATATCTTGATGATATTCTGATATTTAGTAAGACAAGAGAAGAACATTTTTTTCATGTTAGACAAGTTTTGCAGAGATTGAAAGAAGAAAAGTTGCTGATAAATCTGAAAAAGTGTTCATTCATGAAAGAGGAGATTGTGTATTTGGGATTTTTTATTTTAGCTGACTATTTGAAGATGGATCCTGAAAAGGTTGAAGCTATTTTGAATTGGCCTACACCTATGAATGCTAGTGAGGTAAGATCATTTCATGGTTTGGCAAGTTTTTACTGAAAGTTCATAAGGAATTTCAGTTCAATTTGTAATGCTATGACTAAGACTATGAGAGGAGACAAAAGAGAGATCAAGTGGACACATGGAGCTGATAAAAGTTTTGAGAATTTGAAGTAGAAGGTTGCTGAATTACCTATTTTGGCATTACCTGATTTTAGTAAGGTATTTCAAGTGGAATGTGATGCAAGTGGAAGTGCAATTGGAGATGTGTTGAGTCAAGAAGGTAAACATGTTTATTTCTTTAGTGAAAAGTTGAATGATGCTAGAAGGAAATATTCAGTGTATGATCAAGAATTGTATGCTATTGTTCAAGCACTGAAGAAATGGAGACATTATTTGATACCAAGTGAATTTGTGTTGTATGCTGATCATAAGGCTTTATAATATTTGGGTAGTTAGAATAAGTTGAATCAGAGACATATGAAATGGGTTGAGTATTTGCAGAGTTACACATTTGTGAGAAAGCATAAGAGTGGAGTCACTAACCAAGTTGCTGATGCATTGAGTAGAAGAAGATCTTTGATGACCAAGATGAAAATTGAAGTTCTTGGTTTTGATGAGATGAGAGATTCTTATGAGTTTGACCTTGATTTTTCTGAGCCATGGAGAAAGTGCAGAGCACCTATTCAAGATCAACAAGATACTAAATGGGATGAATATTTTATTTAGGAAGGTATGTTGTTTAAAGGTATTCAGTTGTGTATAGCAAGAGGAGTAATGAGATCTAATTTGATAAAAGAGAAGCATAGTAGTGGTTTGGCTGGACATTTTGGCACTGATAAAACATGAAATTTTATTAAGGAGAAGTACTATTGGCCATAGTTGTATAAAGATGTTTAGAAATTTGTGAAATTTTTTTGGAATTTGTCAAATTGTAAAAGGAGTAAGTCAGAATACTTGATTGTATGTACTAATTGTTGTACTTGAGAAACCTTGAATTGACATCAGTATGAACTTTGTTCTTGGCTTACCGAAGACAGTAAGAGGTAATGATTCTATATTTTTTATTGTGGATAGATTTTCTAAGATGGCACATTTTATACCATGTAGAAAGACATCAGATGCAGTACAGTACATGTAGCAGATCTTTTCTTTAAGGAAATTGTCAGATTGCATGGATTATCAAGGAGTATTATCTCTGACCGAGACATTAAATTTGTCGGATACTTTTGGAAAACCCTTTGGAAGAAATTTGGCACTGAGTTGAAATATAGCTCTACATTTCACCCACAAATCAATGGACAGACTGAAGTTGTGAACAGAAGTTTGGGAAATCTTTTGGGATGTTTAGTAATTAGGATTTTGTGTTGGCACAAGCAGAGTTTGCATACAAAAATTCAGTGAATAGGAGTACTGGAAAGACACCATTTGAGATTGTGAATGGCACACAGTTGAGAGGAATATCTGATTTGAGAGACATTACTGATGAAAGTAAGAGAAGTACTAAAGGAGTAAAATTTGCTGAGTATATGAAGACATTGCATGAAGATTTGAAGCTAAAGCTAGAAGATAGTAATCCGAAATACAAAGACAAAGATGATAGATCAAGTAGACATAAAACTTTTGATGTTGGTGATGAAGTGATGGTTCATTTGAAGAATGGCCGATTTCCTATTGGAACATATGGGAAGATGAAGATGAAAAAGTTTGGACCTTGCAAGATTTTGAAGAAATTTGACAGTGGAAATGCATATGAGATTGAGTTACCTGATGACATGGACATATCACCAATTTTCAACATTACTAATTTGTATGAGTATCATGAACCTGATGAAGAAGTGACAGTACCGACAGAGTATCCTAAGAAGCAGAATGAAGAAGTTGAACATATTTTGAAGGAAAGAGTTGGCAAGAGTACAACAAGAAAATAGTACATGGAATATCTGGTAAAGTGGAAGAATAGACTATTGGAAGATAGTTCTAGGATTTCTTAGTCTGAGTTGGATGCAGCTTGGACCAGACCTACCATATGATTTGGAGAATCATTTCAAAATAACCCTAGGTGTCTGATGTAGGAGCATCTTGGGTCCTTGGCAATCCTTTGTCACCAAAAACATTTTGGAGTTTGTATGTGTTGCTCGGTTCCTGCTTTGACCAAGTTGGTCGGTTTCCTTTGGTTACCGAGTGTGGTTGGTTATCTCCTAGGTGGTTGGTTATTTTATTGGAACTCGGTGATGCTTTTCTATTGCTCAGTCATCCTTGCGTACTGAGTGGTTTCTTTTGAGTTCCTATTGAGCCAACTTGTGCATTTATTATGGGTCACAGATTTAATGTTGGAATCCATCATTTGGAAGCATCTGGTCCCAGATCTAACTGTTCCTTCTATTGATTGTAGATATGAAGGCTGACTCATTTCGGTAGTCTCTTGTATAAATGTAGTTGTTTGGTTGTAGTTTAGAAGGTAGTTTTTTTGGTAGAAGATAGAAGATAGTAAGATTAGAGATTGTTGGAAGATCCTCGCATGTTTGAGGACTTTTTTAAATCATTGTAATATCTAGCCCTAACTGAGAAGGCCTTACAGCCTGGCATGTATTATTCTATTTCATGAAATATATGGTTGATTCTCCATTCTCTCTCTATTGTTGTTTGATTGCTTCCACATGTGTTGAGCAGGCTTGGATCATTAGGGAGTGTGATTATTTGGCCCCTATTGGCCCCTTGCCTTGTGTCAGGTGGCCCCTTGCCTTGCATCAAAAGTTGTATGTTCAGTTGATGAATTCTAAGAAAGAAATCTTTAAACCTATGCTGAAAGATTCTCTATCCAAGTACAAATGTCCTTTTCATTATAGTTATACACATTTACT
Organism: Chamaecyparis obtusa; assembly: GCA_027943335.1. Classification (NCBI taxonomy): domain Eukaryota; kingdom Viridiplantae; phylum Streptophyta; class Pinopsida; order Cupressales; family Cupressaceae; genus Chamaecyparis; species Chamaecyparis obtusa. The sequence goes on along the minus strand of BSBK01003851.1, from coordinate 360,045 downwards.
TGCTGATTGTGTGCATTTCAAGTTATATGTTAGAGAAAGAGTTTCTTTAGGAATTATATCTCTCTCATGCAATTTTACAATTCCTTCATAATTTTGATATAGGGGATACCCCTTATTTTGATATCATATAGATTTCTTCTCCTCGTATCTCTAGACTAGCTCTCTCAAGTAATGATACTTGATAGCAATATGCTTAGTCTTAGTGTGCATAACTGGATTATTTGATATGTTAATAGAAGTTGTGTTATCACATAAAATAACAACCGGCTCAATGATTTCCTCTTTCATACCTTTTAACAATTTCTTGTTCCATACTAAATTTGAATAATTTACTATTGCTGCTACATACTTAGCTTCTTCTGTAGATTGGGAAATGTAGTTTTGTTTCTTTCTTGTCCAGGAGACTAATCTCTTTCCTAGAAAGAATGCTCCACCACATGTACTATTTCTATCATCAAAATTTCTAGCCTAATCTACATCAGTGTAAACTCTCATTTAAAACTTATCATTCTTCTTGTAATATAATCCATAATCCTCTGTTCCTTTCAGATATCTCAATATTCTTTTCACTTCCATCATATGATTTTCCTTAGGATTAGCAGAAAATCTTGCCACAATCCCAACTACTAGGGAAATATCTGGTCTATTGTGAACAACATATTGGAGCTTTCTAATCATATATTTATACAAGGTTTGATTCACTTCAGTTGCATCATCAGTTTAATATAGTTTATGTCTAGTAGTCATAGGTGTACTTACTAATCTAGAATCTTCCATACCAAAAAAATTTAGTATCTCCTTGACATATTTAGATTGAGTAATATAGATACATTTCTTCATCTAATAAACTTGCAAACCAACAAAGAATTTGATCTCACCAAACATAGACATTTCAAATTCAGTTTACATCTCATTTGAAAATTTCAGACATAGGGCATCTTGTCCTCCAAATATGATATCATCAACAAAGATTTCAGCTAACAAAATCCCTTTACCTTTTTCAGTCTTCATATATAGATTACTATTGAGATTTTTCCTTGCAAATCCAATCTTTATCAAATAATTATGCAGTCTCTCATACCATGCTCTAGGGGCTTGTTTCAATCTATACAGCGGCTTGTACAACTTGCAAACCATATTCTTCTTTCTTGGGTCAAAAAATCCTTCAGGTTGTTCAATGTATACTTCTTATTCTAATATCCCATTCAGAAATGCAGATTTGACATCCATCTGATATACTTTGAATCCTTTATAAGATGCATATGCAAGTAGAGTCCTTACTCCTTCTAATCTTACAATAGGGGAAAATGTCTCCCCATATTCAATTCCTTCTTCTTGTGCATACCCCTTACATACTAATCTAGCATTGTTTCTTGTGACTTCTCCATGTTCATTTAGCTTGTTTCTGAATACCCATTTTGTTCCAATAACATTCTTATCTTCTAGTCTCGGCACTAGAGTCCAAATATTATTCTTTTCTATTTTCTCTATTTCTTCATTCATGGCTTGTATCAAGTCATCATTCTCTAAAGCATCTTTTACTGTTTTAGGCTCAAAATCACATAGTAAGCATGTATGATATTTCAACTTACTTCTTGTCATGATTCTAGAGTATTTATCTCCAATGATTTGTTCAAGCTTGTGATGTCTTCTTACATACTATGCCAAAGTAGGTTTAGATTTCCTTTCTCCTTGTTCAGGACCTTCAGGTTCATCATGCAAATTATCTGCTTCTTCTTCTTGTTCGGAAGCATCCTCCTAATGTTCAACAACATTACCTATTTGTGACTCTAAATCTAGTTCAGATGTATTACTTGCCTCTCCTTCTTCCATGTATACAAAAGATCTATAATCTTTAGGTTCTTGCTTGCACTCCAATTCATTATTTTCTACATATTCATTAGCTCTAAAATTTGCACTTTCCACAACTTTGTTAGTGTTAGAATTCAAACACTTATAATCTTTTCTCTTAGTGGAATATCCTAGGAATATGCCTTCATCACTTTTTGTATCAAATTTTCCATTCCTATTGTCTTTCAATATATAGCATTTACTCCCAAAGACTCTAAAATACTTCACATTAGGTGTATATCCATTCCATAACTCAAAAGATGTAGCATTTGTACCTTTTTTATTTGTACTCAGTTTAAGGTATAATTAACTGATGTACTTACAGCTTCTCTCCAAAACTTTTGTGCAACATTCTTTTCTATCATCAGTGTTCTAGCACAATCCATAATTAACCCGTTTCTTCTTTCTGATGTACCATTATGTGGAGGTGTTCTTGGTGCAAACATATGTCTCTTTATTTCTCTATCATTGCAAAATAGATTAAACTCATTTGATATAAACTCTCCACCTCTGTCAAATCTCAAAAAATTCAATCTTCTACCTATTTCTTTTACAACTTTTGCCAAATACCACTTAAACAACTAAAATGCATCAAATTTATCCTTTAAAAACATTACAGTCATCATTCTAGAATATTCATCAACAAACAGAATGAAATACTTATCACCACAATAGCTTTGTACACCCATACACTAATACAAAAACATCAATATGTGACCAAATAAAGTACCAAAAATTGTAGATAAATGACCAAATTTGGTCACATGACCAGTGGTAGTTTATTGCCGGTCATTTATCTCATGACCAAATTCATGACTAAACTATTTTAGTCATTTATTTGGTCATTGATTTGGTCATATATTTAGTCATTTATTTGGTCATTTGGTAATTTATTTGATCATTTGGTAGTTTATTTGGTTGTTTATTTAGTCATTTGGTAGTTTATTTGGTCATTTGGTAGTTTATTTGGTCATTTATTTGGTAGTTTATTTGGTCATTTAGTAGTTTATTTGGTCATTTGGTCATTTATTTGGTCATTTGGTAGTTTATTTGGTCATTGATTTGGTCATTTGGTAGTTTATTTGGTCATTTATTTGGTCATTTATTTAGTCATTTATTTGGTCATTTATTTGGTCATTTATTTAGTCATTTATTTGGTCATTTGGTAGTTTATTTGGTCATTTATTTGTTAGTTTATTTGGTAGTTTATTTGGTCATTTCTGTTATTTGGTAGTAAATGTAGTTACAAAATGAATAATTTAATAAATTTTAAAATGTAAAAAAAATAAAATATTAGACTTGAGCTAAATCATAAAAGCAAATAAGAGTATTACACATGAACAAGCTACGACAGACTAGAATTAAAAGATTGATTCAACAGCATGATGATAAATAAAGGTAATCTCCAATCAGAAAAATTAATGCAAATATATATCAAATTATAATGTCAAATTTGTCTAAGAGTTTCCAACTCTTTCAAACACACCTTGATGATTAAAATCTCTAAACGATACATTCAAAATATTTTAATATAAAGCAGTGACCCAAAATTTCTAACAAATAACACATAATAAACTTGTTGATCAACTATGTCATTTTTGCCAAATACTTTAGTGGCCACCGTGTGAAGGTTCCCTCTTCCTCTTTAAGATGAATAGCCTCATCTGTTTTGTCTTCATAAGCAAGGGGTACGTTACTTGTAACCTTTAAAATGTTTACATTTGCATCTCATGTTCCTTTCAAGTTGACTCCATGTACAATAGACAAGGAGTGAATCCGCCCAATACCCACAACAACACCATCATATGGATCTAACAGTACATTATTTTTATCCCCTTCGAGTTTATCAATACATTTCTGCAAAAAGAAAAAAATAACACATTAGATTACATAGGTAATGATCAAGCACACTAAAAATCCCAAACAAAGCAAACTGAAAAAGAAGTTAAAAAGACCAATTTCTTGTTTTTGACTTGCTATGGATCAGATATATATAATATTATATTTAAACAAGAGACCAAACCTTAAATGCAAAACACTCTCCTTCTATCCAGGTGGTCTATAGTTCTACCAAAAAAAGCTCCTAATCCCTAAGATAAAGCCTAAGCAAAATCTACAACTCTACATTTATAAGCAATTAGTATGTGAAAAAACATGAATGAGTGTATATGATAGTACTTTTTGTTGAAGTATGAAGTGAAACAATGGGCCAGAGTGTCCAAAGAACAAATACACAAATAATGACTATTAAAACTTAAGACCTTTGCAATTTGCACAGCCCTACCCACATTATCCAAGGACACTTTGTGCTACCATAAAAATAGAGGAATCCCTAAAATTAATGAGGCCAATAGGAACCATGGGAAGAAAGAAACATGTGAGGCCCTAAAAAAAAATTTCTTGTAGTAGAGGAAGAATATTGCAATTGCACTAAAAACTGGCTATAGTAGATGGCATTATATTAAATATTCTGCTACACTAGAAGAATGATTTCATACGAAAAACAAACTATACATTACAAGGGAATTGATTTGTACTATGGAAAATGTAGAATCATTTTCCCTTCCTCATAATAATGGGACAGAAACATTATAATTCTGCAGTTAAACTTTTGGAACCATAACACTTGTCTATCAAGAAAATAGAAGTGACCACATACCAATGCTTTTAATGTTTTAAGAAAAGTCTCGTTGAAATTACTTGAATCTGATTCCCAGTCTGTAAAATTGATTGTACACAAGTTCCATAGATAATTCCCAGCCACAGTCCCTAAAACATCCACAAAAATTTTGGCATTCACAAAAAGTTAATGTTACGCATTTTTTTCTTGCAGTAGAGAATTGACTTAAGCACTTAATTTTTGTCACTGCATCCCCTAACAATGCCTCAAATATTTTTTATAAACATTTAAATTTGATAATGTTTTATAAAGAAAATAGTGAGCAGTCATGAAAACATTAGCTTTCAAGGGGTATATCACCAAAATGGACAATAGTAAACAACTAATAGTGTCATGATCAAATATGCAAAGGACAGTGATATGATCAAAGCATTAAGGAGTGAGATAGAAGTTATGGAAATCATGGAAAAAAATAGTGAAAAACTATGAAGTGCATCATGGAAATTCTCAACCTTACCATTTGTAAACATCCATTATAATCTATTTATTTTTTCACAAATACTAGTAGCAAATATTTTCTAAAAGTCTTCTACACATTCAAATATGTTTAGATGAACTGTCATGCTCATAACATGGACTACATTCTCCATGAGCTAGACAATAAAATCTCTCTTTTAGAGAGTAACCTTAATGGCATGACTTGAGGATGTCTATCAACATTTTGAAGGACCTAAAAAATGTCCTCCAAAATTTGTCTCACTATTCAAGATAGGAAGAGGCTAACCAAAAAAATCCTTGCCCTCTCTTGGTGATTGTTCATATCAAGTTTCAACCTTCATCTCCATAATATCTATAGTGAGTCAATAACAGGTACTTGAAGGCTGGGAGATATCTTTGATACCTTAATTTTCATCAATGTGAATAAAAATAAGGTTTAAGTCATCCAGACACACATGAATTTCCTCCTCAATGACATCCAACATCACCTTCAACATTGGTTCTGCATCCTAGACCAAGGGAATGGACACAATGTTGCTACATAGGCCTTGAAGAAAATAATAGATCCTAGATCTATGTCTCTTTGGTCATGACTTTATATGGCTAGTGGTTCTTTTGGTTGAAAATTTTAATATTTAGGATCTTATTATCATGTAATAGTAATCATAGGATTTAAATAAAAATTTACTTTTATAAAAAAAATTGATAAGAAATGAAACATGTGCTTAAGAAACAAATACCTTGGGAAGATCAATAAGCTCTATATATGTGCCTCCATTACATGAAATGTCTTGTGAGCATAGCTGAGAATGGAAAATTCTTATTAGTAAATAACAATAATTCAAACTTATAAAGTGCAAATCTAAACAAATCAAAATATATCAAGTTATCTCTTGCCAATAACTGAATAGAGCTCCACTAGGAAACTCTATGAATTACAAAATAGACTAGTAATTTTGTATGTGAGGCATATAAATATGTGTCTTCACAAATAAATTTAAATACCTTACTACCAATAAACACAAGTGCAACTTCTATTGCTTCATCTCTCTTCTTTTTAGAATGTTGAGAGAACATACAAAGACAAGAAACACATAATCACTAGAAAAAAAAATAGGTAAAATTGACAAGGTTAATTCCAAACCAACAAGTTTGACTAAAACAATGAATGCAACACATTAGATAGAAAATAAAAATTAAAAATGAAAAAGAACTATAATACTGATGAATCATACCCTCGCAATGCCTAAATTTAGTGAATATGGTTAAAATCAGGTGCCATATGGTTAGCAAAACCATATCATCAAAACATTTATTTTTGTTAAAAGCAGGTGCCATATGGTTAGCAAAAACATGGCAAAATAACACCTTACTATATAGGCACTAACCCTTGTATATTAATGCCCAGAGAAATCCTAAATCACAATTTCTACGAGAAATATAAATCAACTATGAACTTTTCTTACTTGCTCAGTTTTGGCTTCATTGTCTGCAATCTCATGGCTGGAAGAGAGTGCACAATTTTGATTCCATGAAATGCCCATTTCTTTGTATGAGATTTCTATTGTTGTAAAATCACTCGCAGGTCCTTCCATGGGCATTTACATTTTGAACCTCGGGTTAAATTTGGAAAGACTAGATATTACACAATCTGATGTTTGTTGCATCATATGATCACAAACATAAAAAAAATGAAAAACTATTCAAATGTCTATTCAAAAGCTATTTCTAATAAAAATGGGATAGAATTTGGAATGCACATATATGGAATTTACTATAAAATCAAAGAGAATTAAGAATCACACACCAACATATCATTTTCAAATAGTGCAACCCAGATTTTAAATTTAACTGGATTCCAGAAGCTTTTTCTACTATAACTTAGGCAAAAATAATTACCTGCAGGATTCATCATATGCGGCTCCTGAAAAGGCAGCACACCTGGCAGCCTGGGCAGTGTCATTGGCATAGAGCTATAACCATTGGTTGGGTGACTGAAAGGCCAAGGCTAATGATACTATGGTCCTAGGATGGGAAACAATCCTGGTGGATGAATAGTCAGAGGTGTAACTGTGGACGCAAGCTATAATGTTGTTCTTTCTATTTTATGATGTCTTGAAAGAAACTAATTAAAACATTGATAGCTTTTTGTAACTCTATTAGAGAATGAGATTCTACAAGTGGATCTTGCATTTGGAAAATTAATCTCGTCACCTTGAGTCGAAGTCATTTTCATCTTGGTTGATATGGTCTATATGCTAGATCATAGAGGGAGATTCAATTTTATGATTATGTTTTTAAGACTCTTGATCATGTATATTCACACTACTACATAATGGGGCATTTTAAGACATTTTTTAAAGACAAAATTACTTTTTCATCTTAAATATTTAAGTATTATTTTAATTATCTTAAATAAAAAATAGAATTTTTTTTATCATCTTAAATTAAAAAAAGAGACAAAAGCACCATGCATTTTCGATTAAGTGGTAAGAGGGAGAGGATGGTGGAAGGAAGGTGGGAAATAAATTTTTGCAAGAAAAGTCAGGATTTTAGAATAAAAATTATGGGTTGTCTTCTTAGCTCTATTTAATGGTGATATGCATCAGGGTAGTTGTTGGCTCTACAACTTCTAGCAAGAATTATTCTATGCCTGTGTCTTAGATAAAATTTAAAAAAAAATTGTGCCAGGGGTTTTCGCTGACATGCATTTTTCTGTTTGACATAGGGGTTTTCACTGAAATGCATTTTTCTATTTGACATAGGAGTTTTAGTTGAAATAAATTTTGTTTGTTTTGTGCTTTGGCCTATTCACTATGGGAGTTTTAGTTGGGAGCTTTATTCAGAGCCTCCATTGTAAATGCAAACAATAGGTGAAAGCTACATAGCATAGCTTATGCCAACATCCTCTCATGCCTGTGTGAAAATGAGGGCTTTGAATGCTAAGTGTGGATGTATTTCAAAAAGACAGACTAGGCATATTAATCCTTTTGCACACCTTAGAGAAATGTCATCGCAGGCAACACAACTTCTATAGGATGAGCTTTAAAATAAGGTATGGTTAAAGTCTTTTGATGCCATGTTTGCATGGTACTGCAGAAAATAATTTTTGATGAACAAGTTTGAGAACCTTCAAACTAGTGCAATTTGTAGGGGCAAAATCAGATTCAAATATTTTGCCAACATTGTTGCTTCCTATTCTTTAATGAGAGCCAGGAAACATGGTATTTGCAAGTTCCAAATTGAACTACGAGCTGTATTATAAACCCTCAACACTTTTTCTTCTCTGAAAACATTGAAAAGGGGAGTGAAAGAAAAATAAAATGGGGATATGAAGAATAGAATAGTTCAATAGAGAATTATTCTATATGTTTATTTTTAAGTTTTGATTGATACCTTTATTATCAAGTGTGGAGGCTACGATGTTTTTTGACAACCCAAATGCAGTAGCCAAAGCTAAAGAAAATGAGAAATTGCCTTCTCCAACTAACAAGATACTTTGCAAGCTTGATAATGCATTAGCTTCATCTCCATTGTAGTTTGCCTCTGTGAACATAGAAAAACAACTCTATCTCATGTTACTGAGAGCTAAGCCAAATCACTAAAAAGGACAAGCTAAAAGAAATTGTTGATTTTCTACAGTAATTTTGTTCTAGATCTTGTCAAGATGTGAGTCATTTGATGATTTTCCATGTGGCATATTTACTATTATAGTGATGAAACTTCCTTCCTATGGATCATAGTATTATAAAGTCCAGATCATCACATCAGCTCACAAAAAGAGAAAAGAATACGAAAGTGCCAGGTCTACCATTTTTTGAACCATAAACAAATATAGAGTAGAGGGTGTATGATTGATAGCCAATGTGGGGTTGAATCTCTGATGTTGTAACTCTAATGTGTACCATCCTATTTGGGCAGCTTCACAGTTCAACCAGAGCCATTTCAGTCTATAAATGGTGGAAACCAATGACAATGGTATTGCTTCAAGGAAGTTAAACCTCAATAAGTTCATGAACAAGTTTGAGTACTATGTCTAATGATACAAGATCTTAAAAGAGGAATGCATGTATAGATATATACCAAATGTAAATCACACTAAAATTGAGGGGTACCATTCTAAAAAGTATACCCTGAAATAATGAAAGATGGTTGGGTTTGTTACATTTTCTTTTCAAAAAATATATCCTTAATGATGACCATTTCCTTTTTCCCCCAAAGAGCTGAAGCCATTAAGCTTTTAAAGATTCTCAATTTCCATAACCATAATAGTTTATAAGGCAATTGAATTCTTAAAATTTAAAAAATTTTAATCATTGTAGCTGTAATTTTTTTATATACAAAGAGATTGTCATTATTAAAATTGTGTTTAGAGAACATAATCATAGAGCTAGATGGCTATGAAAAAACTATTGACCTTACTGGATTTACATTTACATCAACGTTGGGTTACTCATGTAATAACATAAAATGAGAATCTTCATTTATATTTCAAAACTAAATTTCAATTAATAATAAATGAAGACTAAAAGTATAAGATTTTGTTATGTTTAAGTTTGGAAATGATTTATATCTTCTAATTTAAAAATATCTTCTCCTCAAATCTGGAAATGATTGTTATATAATTCTTCCTTCTCAATCTAATATATGTAATTATTTTATTCCTTTCTAATCCACATACCACTCACCAATCTGTTCACTGGTATAATATCTTGGTTTGATTTGATTGTCGAATGTTCTTAATAGGGGATCCATCTCTTATTTCTTCTCACGCCTCACAAATCATGTTCATAAATTGTAGCCAAAAGAGCAGAGCTAACAAACTCTTTGAAAGTTGTTATCCTCTCTATCTATTGTTTTGTAATTTATTCTTCCATCTAGCTGATTATCTTTGTTCGCATTTCTCTTGCTTTAATTCTTTGGGTATCTTGTATGTTAACTTGAGGATCTAGTTGTAAAATTAGTTCTATTGATTTGGATTGTGTAGAGAACTTATGTTGGGCACATAAAAGAGGAACTTGTACTATCCCCTGCTCATGCATTATCATTCGTTGCGGCAAGAGAAGGTATGTGCTAGAAAAGAAAATTGATTGATTGTTAGATAAATTTTCATTGTAAGAATATTTATTGTTAGTTGGTTAGTTGTAAAGCTCAATTTTCTTCAGCAGAAGAGTTGACAGAGCTAATTTCATTGATTACATCTCATTCCTTAAAAGGAGAGTATAACAACCTCACAAGATATCTTTTGAGCTTAATGATGTCTTCCTTAAACTATCGAGTAGTAAAAAAAGGTTAGTAATTTCTTGCTCAACATTATTGGTCATCTTTTAAGGTTATTTATCATTTAATTTAAAGTGATCATCTTATTTCTCTAGCTATTTTTACTTATAGTTAGTGGAACTGATTGTTATAGGAATAATTGGACAATTTTGGTAATCAATACGACAATTACAAAGAGATCAGACCATTAATTTAGGTATGCTATACTTGCATCATCATTATGTTATTTTGGTTTAAATTGAATATGTGCAATAGTCGAACCGGAGATTTTCCTTTAGTTTACTGTCAAAATTGTTGACCTGATCCTAACTATTTATGTAATGATCCTAACTAGAATCCACATACTTTTTTTTGTAGCTTTCTATTAGGTTGTCTTCTTAGTGTAGGTCAGATGTAATTTCTCATCAAGCATGATAGTATCTTATGCTCAGATGCTCAGATGCAATTTCTCATCAAGCATGATAGGCTCTCCTATTACATCTTATGCTCAGATGCAATTTCTCATCAAGCATAATAGTAATGAAGTATAAGTTGAAGCAATAAGGACCATTAATGAAGCATCTTCTGTTGATTATATAACTATGAAGAAAATAGATAAAATTGAAGGCAAGAAGAAAAAGATAGAGATAGACACAAAGATTGACATCACAAATCAAAAGCTATGTTGGATAGCATTGCTTCTGCAGTTCCAAACAATGTTAAAATCACATACAAGCCAATATCAAAGATGAATCTTTCTTATTGGAGGCAACAGACTCCTAGTTCCCGTTTAATACCATAGAATGTAAGAAACCTTTTCGTTTGTGTATTTTGTAGAATGTTTTGATATATTACAAGTCTTTGGTTGTTATTGATTAACATGTTTATCCTGATGATCCAATATTCTCCATGGAAATTGTTATTGTAATTGCTAATTTTTTGTGCACTTTTTTTCAAGCTATCTACTAGCCTTTCTAGATCTTGTTTCTTTTTCAGTACATTTCATAATTTAGAGATGTTTGATCATTATTTTTATATAAAATTTGGTTGAGGAATTAACATTAATTTTTTTATGTTGCAATTAGTGAAACCCATGACCAATTGTTTAGATGGTATTGCAACGAAGGTATTGAATAATATTTGTGTATCAGAACCATCTTGTGCAGAGGATAACTAGAAACAAAAGAAAGTTAACCGCTATGAGGAGGCCATTTTTTATTGTGAGGATGACAAGTACTACTTATATTGAAGTTCATCTTCTATTTTTAAGGATTGGCAGTGTTTTATTTTGTGGAAAATCACGAGTCCTTTGGAGTGCTAATAAAAAGGCCAAACATAATACATATTTTGCCTGAGAGCTTATCATTAGGTGTTAGGCACTCACTATTTCTGAAGATAGCATACATGTTTATTATTCTATATTTAATTACCATTGTCAATTTGTGAATTTTCATATTTGAGTTGGACATGTTGAGAGAGAATTCAAAAGTTGCAAGAAAATGTATACATGAGTTACTGGAAAAGGAAGATGACAACACAACTTAGACAACTAGTGCTCATTTCAAAATTGAAGACCACTTGACAGGTAACTTCTTTCGAGAGTTGTAATTACAGTCACAAGTTGGCTATTTAGTTTGGTAAGTTGTAAATGTGATGAGTAATGTGTCAAAATTTGGCCATTGCAGCTATGGATTTGAGGTGCATTGAGCGCATTTATGGTGATTGTGGGATTCATATGATAGATTTGTTGCGTGAAATGCTAGATCTTTATTTACCAATGATTGTAAAGTGACTATTATTCTGTATTTAATTACCACTATCAATTTGTGAATTTTTCAGATTTGAGCTGGACATGCTGATAGAGAATTCAAAAGCTGAAATAAAATGTATACATGAGTTACTAGAAAAGGAACATGACAACACAGCTCAGACAACTAGTACTCATTTCAAAATTGAAGTCACAAGTTGGATATTTAGTTTGGTAAGTTATAAATGTGATGAGTAATGTGTTAAAATTTGGCCATTGTAGCTACGGATTTGAGGTGCATTGAGCACATTTATGGCGATTGTGGGCTTCATATGATAGATCTGTTGGGTCAATTGTCAAAGCATATTTAACATAGGTTGGGAAGATGTTTATGCAAAGAACTATCAGAGATCTCTTGACCACATTGGCTCCTGCTTTAGGCAAACAGATGCAAAAAGAAGATCCCATGTGCATTTTTTATTTTGGAAAGACTGTGGGGAAATTTTTGTGTATAAAATAATACTTTCTATCTTTTGAAAACATATACAAAAAGAATGAGAACCCATTTGCATTTATGTATTTGAAAATGCTAAGGGGGAATTATTGTATATAAAATATTACTTTCTGACTTTAGAAAATGTAATTGAGCTTTTGTGATTCAATAAATTTTGTACTTCAATGGCAATAACAGAGATGTCGGGGGTGCACATCATGTTAGATGCCTGCTAATTTAATGTTCTCTAATTTATTTTTTAATTCTACCCTATTATTTTAGTGATCAACCTTCATGTGAAGTTTGGAAACCATGATTGTTCCTTATTAGTGATAATTATGGTGACTGACAATTTTAACACTTTTACAGTAAATTATGATAATTAAGGATTGCATTAACTCCCTTAACCTTGAATTCTCCTCTTGAATGAATGGTTATCTCCTTTCAACTTAAGAAGTTTTCTGAATATGATAGGTTGTCTTTCAATTAGACTTATATATATGTCTATTCAATTATGCTCCTTTGTTTGCTAACCACATCCCTCTGTATCATGATTGGTTAACTAATTTATCTATTGTCTAATTCCCAACCAATAATATAACACTAGCATTTAGCCTATTAATGATTCGTTAGCGGTTAGATTAGGTAGCATGTATTAACTAGCATATCACCGCAAGATGTGTAAAAAGTAGAGTAGTTTCACTAGTATTTTATTCGTGAGAGGAAGTGATTGATGATAAGCCACCGTTATGTCTCCTATTCACTGTGTTTTTGCATGTTACTTGTACATAATGTTAATTCATTAAAATCATTGATAAGGAATGGAGAGAAAGGCTTTTGAGAATAATTCATCAGACTCTGAAATAAATGTTAAGTTGCCCATTTATTATTGATCTGCCTAGTCTCACAACTAGGGGAAAAGAGTCAGTCATCTAGTTTCATCATCTATCTAAGGTTAAGAGGGCTTGTGACAGAAGGTGAGCCATTAAAAAATTGGTCAACAATGATTTTGTTGGCCCTCTCACAGGGATGGTAATTGTCCCATAATAAATATGCATCTCTATTTATGCAGACACTTGAAAATGGAGAGCAGATGCCCATCCCATTGTATCCTCCTTGTCCACAACATGCAACATTTGTTGTATCACAAATCCTAAGATTTCAAACACCACCAGATTTAGAATGCCAAAATTTTCAATCACAATGCCACACATATACATTGTTTTCCTACATTTTTTTAATTGATATAAATTATATTTTTTAAGAAAATAAATATTTTATGTCATTCAAGTATAGCTGAATGGTACCCTATTGTAAGAAACTAAAAAGGAAGGTTGGCATTATCGTAAGTTGCAGGATTATTGAACAAGCCCATGTTCATTTTGTAGTTGTCGGCAAAGGTGAAAACCTGAGTAGAAATATCAGTGTTGAGTTGATTTATAAGAGATCTTAGTTGTGAATTAAAAATTGAAGTAGCTTGTTGAAGGTCTCCAACACATTCTCCATTGCGAGACCTTTGGGCCCTTACTACAGGAGCACAACCCAATGGTCTGGATGATGGTACCAGTACCCTTCACTATTACAAAGAGTGCAAAGAGTGGCAGTTAAAGATAAATTTTGAGAAAGATTTTTAAAAAAATGTCTTCATCTAAGACAAAAATAAAGTTGTGTATTGTCTCAAATATGTCTTTAACCGAGTGTCTTAATATATTGTCTTAAAAAATTGTCTCAATAAGATAATATGGAGCGAAAGTATTTTTGTCTCTTTGAATATACAATGGGCGAAAATACTTACAATAACAATGGTTAACCCTCACTTCCTTTGTTGTGCGGAAACAACATTGATACTTTGGCACTTGTAGAGCATAACATTTTCTTTCAAGTTTCAAGGAAGTGTTTTCTAGAATTTCATGGTGATGACACTTAGCATCTTGATTCACATATTGCCACCTTCACCACAACATGTAGTATTCTAGGAGTGACACATTAAGATGTACAGTGTGACTTTTTGTTGAAACCTTGGTTGGAAGCATATTGGAATCTTTCCACCATCTTGTTGTAGGTTCAATCACTGGTTAGAAGATCATGTGTGAGAAGATCTTGCTATGATTTAAGTTTGTTTAGTAGGGCCATATTCTTTTTGGCCAATTGTCAAATGCAAAGAGGTATAGAAATGATCCCATGAGAGAGAGTTCCTCTTATGATTTGATCTTGTTGGTAGAATTAAAGCTTCTTAGAAGCCTTCTCCAAATATTCTCTTGGGTTGTCTTATAAATGCACTTATATTGGAAGTTGTGTTGATGATTAAATCAAGTCATATTGATGAACTATAAGCTTGGGTGTGAGAAACTAAGCTTGAGGATGACATGATTACTATTTTAAAGATTAGGAAAGCTTTAATTTGACCATTTTTCCAAAGTTCTGTTGATCCTCTTTTGCATAGGGTGGTCACTAATGTGACAATCATAAGAAGATAACTTCAACAAAATTTTCCATTCCAACATCACAGACGTCATCATAGAAATGTTGGTCTTTCCAACATGACTGATAGATTCAGATTGCCTCCTTCACTTACAAGGTTTACATTTGAGGCATATTCTAAGGACAACTTGAGTAACTATAAAAACTCTAGAAAAGAAAGGAAGTCCCGCAAACAAACATAAGCCTAGCAGATTTGAAATTGATCCTACAAGAAAAGGGAACCTAACCTATCAGATTATTTCCATGGAAAGAAACACACTCTTTAGTTGGAACTCATAACTACTAATCATCAAATTCAAAACAGATCATCCAAAAAAAAAGAACACTATCTTAGAGGATTTGATCAATAGATCCCTTGTCCTTTTGAATATACATGATTCTTTTATTTGGCGACATGCCATAAAAGGTGTGCATGCAATAACTACAACTTATGACCTAAAATAGATACATTCTTATAGCTGCTCCTACATAGAGAAATTTTGATGGCAAACAATATGCAAAGGAGAGAGGATGAATAGGCCCAACCACATGTCCCAACTATAAAATAGCTACACAATTTATTCATCATCATTCCTTTTGTTGTCCATTGGCCAAAACATAATAGAAGGAAATGAAATAGTAGTTTGATCATGGCTTCTTGAGTTAGCTTTGAAAGATAATTCGGTCTATGTAATCTAATGTGCATTTTTTCACATTTCACTCTCAAGTAGAGGTCCTTGGTCTCAATCTTTACCAAGGTCATTCTTTATTTTCTAAATAAATGAAAACTAAACTTTACATGAGTTGGTTAAACATTCGTATTGTCTTACTGTTTTTTGTTGTAACTAATTTAAAGGCCATCTCTTTATCATGAGAAAAATATGCATTCACCTCCAATTGTTTGGTTCTATAAATCTTACATCTTCCCTGATGCTTTCTAGTTTAACCACTTCCCTATGATGAGTTTCCATCATTTTACCTACACAGATATTTCTCGATCCCTCCTAATATTATCTTTATTAGAACATGATGCTAATAAATGAAACTTAAAAAATGTCTAGATCTCAAATTTTAAGGGAAAAATAGTCTAGTATATCCTTCCCATAGGTAAAACTAATAATTACAAAGCCTTACTATTTTATTAATGCTAAGGGCCTCACAAATATTTACATGGATTGGTTAAAAAAATATATGTAACATCAATATAACTTAAAAGGCCATCTCTTTATCATGAGAGAAATATATATTCACCTTCAAGTGTTTGGTTCTGTAAATCTTACATCTTCACTAATGCTTTCTTGGTCAACCACTTCCCTATGGTGAAACTTTTCCATCATTTTACCCACCCATACAATAATTTAATTTCACCCAGTGGTCATCAATGTAACCTAATGTACATTCAAGTCCAGATATTATAAGCCCATACAAACTAAAATCATATACAGATTTTTATGTGGATTGTTAATCTAATGCAGTAAGATTGAATTTCAACCATCTTCTATATTGGAAATGACGTGCGTTGAATATTAGCATTGGAGATGACAGATGAGAAGATCCATGTTATGTGATATCATGATGACATTTTTAAGATGAGGATTAAAAGCATGACACTAGCATTTTGGCAGAATGTTTTTGTTGCACAATTAAAGTGTTTTGATCATTGAAGGTTGTTGAAGTGTGTGTTTGTAGAGAAGTTATGTGGTAGCTTCCTAGAAGAATGCTCTGCATACCTCTAGGTTTATTGGCATGACTTTGTGGTTTGGAACATAGATTGTGTGTAATGTGAATGCTAGCAGTTTTGGTGTTTGTCAAAATTGGTCTGGGAAAAGCTCCACATTTCTCCGCATTGATGTTTAAAGAGTTGCAGCTTAAAGGGGATGCTCCTAACATTTGTGTAGTGTCTCAATTCAATTTTCTAATAGAGAAGTGTATTGCAAGTATGTTTTTGGTGATATGCTTCATGATTGTTTCTCTTGGCTTTTCAGTTATGAAGATCTCTATGTCAAAATGGTTATGGCAGATTGAATCATTGATAAAACATGATATATGTTCTTGGTAATGATGTTGGATGTTTAAGGAACATCTCTATGTGATTTGCATAGCTATAATTGATCTCTCTAGTGCTACATTGTCTCTAGAGTTGATTTACAGGGTTGTTTGTAGCTATTTGGGCAACAGGGTTTGCTCTCTTGCTTTTGTAGTCCTGATTGTGTGTGTGAAAATTGTAGCTGATCTATAGACACAACACTCAGTAAAACATTAGAGGTTAGCTATAATCAAAATCATGCAAAATTGAAAGCTATCTAACCAAGCGATTTACTGCCTTCTAATAGGTGCGAGATTAATGTTCTCAGATTGTAATCGAGATCGGTGACCTAGACGACACCTAAATGAAGGATTTGAATGCAATTGATCTAGATATGAAATATGAATGTAATTAATCTATTTTTTTTGATATTTTCTATGCAATAAGAATGATAAACTGATATGAAATTAATCTATATGAAAACTGATATGCTATGCTAATCTAACAATGATACGAAATATGAATGCAAAAATAAGATTGATCTCACAAAGATGTCGATTCGCAAGAGCTTTGATTCTTCAATTCCAATTCTCCAGCGTGATTGTGCAAAATATG
Source organism: Chamaecyparis obtusa (assembly GCA_027943335.1). Lineage (NCBI taxonomy): Eukaryota > Viridiplantae > Streptophyta > Pinopsida > Cupressales > Cupressaceae > Chamaecyparis > Chamaecyparis obtusa. The sequence continues at coordinate 342,476 of BSBK01003851.1, read as the reverse complement.
AGATGCTTGGATGCAAATTTGAGAGATATGAGAGATGAGCTGAAGCCTTGTTTTTATAGAAATCCAGGGCTTTGGAGGTGCATGGATAAAAGCCATAAATCACTCAAATAACTCAGCTTGATTTTTGAGTTATCTGATAATAACAGATAATTAAGTCACAAAAACATGCAAAAGCTAAGCTTTAACTCAAAATAGAGTTTAGCTTTAATTGATAATTGACAGTTGTCTGCTTTTATGATTGTGTATGTTTTATTTATGAATTAATTTAATAATAAAGTGATTTATTGCCAACTTAACTGATTTTTGAAATAAAATAATTAATTTATGGGTTAATCAATTATTTAATCAAATTTTTATTAAAAACTATATTATTAAATAATAACAACTTGCTTTAATTAATTAAATAAAAATTTAATCAATTATTCATAGGATATTTGGATTTATTGTCAAAATTAAATAATACAATTAATAATAGATAGAATTAAATTTAATTACACAATTAAGTGGCAAGATATTAAATCTAATTAATTAAATATGAAAATATTCAATTAATCAAACTTTAGAATAAATGTGATTTATTGCCAAATAATTATAAAATTAAAGATAATTATGATGATTAGGAATATTACTAAGAATATTCCCCGATGTAGAATTTAAGATAATCAATTAGATTTGATGATGTTTAGATGTGCCTTAGATTAGGACTTTGATGTTGATTTCATATGATTTGATGATATAGGAGGTTAATGAACTTATAGCCCATTTTTAGGGTATTACATTTTGCCCCTCTTTGAATTACTGTGCGAGGCGCAGTGGTTCAAAGATAGTCTGTGTTTGATAAAGATATGAAACTGATGTTTGAAATTAATAATTGATATGAGACAGAAGCTGATTGATATTGAATTGATATGGAGATAATAGGTCCTAAATGACCAAAGATAATGTTCACTGTAGAAGCAAATGAACTTATGATTGCGAAAAAGTGTCAAAATGCCTGATTCTGAACCTTAGGATTGATAAGAAGTGAGTGACCCGTTCTAGACTCGATTGTCTTAGCAGAACTAGCAGGTATCACATCTGAATCCTTCAGTTGCCGAAGAACCAAGGAAAGAACACTATGATCCGATGGTTGCAAAAACTGATACAGTTTACAAGATTGAGAGAATACCAGATTGATATGGATCGATGAATTTGATATGCCCCAAGTGATGATAGATTTGCCCCGAGTGATGAGGACTTTTGATGAATCAGCGACTAGACGTGATTGTTTGTCTTGATCAGTGATGAAAGATATGATTTCCATAAAGATATGATTTCAAATTTGATTACAGACTTTGAATGATATGCAATACCATGCCCCCTTCGGGATTAAAATTAAAATCTGACAAGAAAAGTCAACGTTGAGAGTTCAGAAGCATGTTAATTGATTTGAGAAGTGTGGTGAAACACATTCAAGAACACATTTCGAATCGTTGGAAGGTCCCAAAAGACCAAGTTTGACTAGGTTTGACCATGGTTGACCAAGTTGAAATTTTGATAGTTTGATGAAAGATAATCAGTTGAGTTGAATACTGGATTTCTGTGATGATTGAAGGTTGATTATGCAAGCAATTAATAATATGAATGATCTCAGATTTGAATTTTGATCCCGAAAAAGGATTCTACTTGTTATTTCATTGGAGGAACCTTCGTGTGAGATTCAGTTCTTGTTAGATTTGAAGAGACAAGTGGAGAATCATTTAAGCATTGAAGTTCGTTTAATCATTGTGAGATCATGCAAACATGCAAAATGCAATGAGACATGCAAAATGAAATGCAACCTAAGACCTAGGACCTAGTCACTTATCATATGTCAATTTGTTATCATCATTGAACTTTTAGGTAACTGGATAAATCAATACAATGCCCACTAGCCATGAAACCATAGACATATGAATATTGATTTGTATGCGCAAGAATCAATACAACACCCACTGGTTATACAACCATGGACATATGAATATTGATTTGTTTTCGGAATGTCGGATTAGATATAAGCATCAAGGCATGAGCGCCAGGATGACCTGAATATCATGTCCATTTTGATATAGCAATTTGTACAAGCATCAAAACATAAACGTTGTGATGACCTGAGTACGCCTTATGTTACAAACACATCAAACAGTCAAGAGATCATTCTAAATCCAATGTGAATTACCTGTAGTGACCCTTTATCGTTCACATCCTTAGGCAAGATTGCGTTCCATAGTAGGAGAAAGAACTTACTCAAAAAGATAATAGTTAGATCAAACTTCCTTGAATTGTCTGGGTATCAATGGTCGAGGTACGCATGGCCATCCAATTCGAGATAGAGGCTCTTACAGTCAGACACCATTTCAATCCAGAAGTTCCAAAGATGTTAGATTTTCACATACAAGCAGAAGACAAAGAAAAGATTATGCCCCCAGTCATCACTCTCTAAATCCTATAAAGGACATCATCGAAGAGCTCGAAGGGACACAATATGCAAAAATCTCAATGCGAATCAGTAAGCATACAAGGAGATAAAAGCATGTTAAAAAGCACAGATTGTTTTCAATTAAGTTTTGATGTTTGATTGCGTTGTTATAGATGCAAAATCCTTTCTGGAGACAAGACTGACTGACTGACTCAAATGAAGCTTCAAAGGACTCTGAGTGGATATGACACGTCTAAGATACATTGGAGACTATAGGATATGACATTGATTGCCCCCAAATTTGAACATTGATAGGATACAGACGCTTGAGCTGATTGGTGTACAGACTGACTTATTGAAACCAGGATATGCAGAAATAAACCGGGAGATATGTACAAACTAAAGCAAGACTGAAAGCTGGGAAAGACCAAGATTGTGCTGATAGATGGAGCATTTTGGAACAAGTGGCGCCTGTTTGCCAGGTTTTCACCATCTTGGTAGAGATTCTATTTTTGCTACCAAGGCGCCTGTTTCCAGGTTTTCACCAAGGCACTTTTTCTTTCTTTTTTCATTTTCTTGACCAGATGCGCCAGAAATGTGTGTGTGAAAATTGTACCTAATCTGTAGACACAACACTCAGTAAAACATTAGAGGTTAGCTATAATCGAAATCGTGCAAAATTGAAAGCTATCTAACCAAGCGATTTACTGCCTTCTAATAGGTGCGAGATTAATGTTCTCAGATTATTATCGAGATCAGTGACCTAGACGACACCTAAATGAAGGATTTGAATGCAATTGATCTAGATATGAAATATGAATGCAATTAATTTATTTTTTTGATATTTTCTAATTTTTTCAATTTTTTTGTACTTTTGATATTTTTTGATTTTTTTGTGAATCATCAAGGCACCTATTGCTAGGTTTTCACCAAGATGTTCATTTTTTCAGGACTTTTTCTGATTTTTAAGATTTTTCAGGACATTTACCAAGCACTGAATGCCTTAAGCATAGAATTTCTTCAGATAAAGAACGTTGATTGGTTCTCGGAGCTGTTCTCCTTCAGTTGTTGAGAGTTGATAGGCACCAGAGCCAAAAGTAGCAGTGATTACAAAGGGACCCAGCCAGTTGGGTTCGAACTTCCCCTTGCGTTCTCGATGTGATTGATTTTTAGGATTTTCTCTCAACACTAGATCGCCAACCTGAAATTCTCTATGTCTGACTTTCTTGTTGTAGCCTCTAGACATTCTTTTCTGATACACTCTGAGATGATCATACGCTGCTTGTCTGCGCTCATCTAGTAGTTCAAGTTCTTGTAACCTTGACACTCTGTAGTCTTCATCAGTGACAAGTCCATGCATTTTGATCCTGAGTGATGGGATTTCAACCTCAATAGGTAGTACCGCTTCAAACCCATAAACTAAAGCAAATGGTGTAGCCCTAGTAGGCATTCTGATACTAGTTCTGATATTAGTGCTGATACTAATTCTGATACTTGTTCTGATACTAGTTCTGATACTTGTTCTGATACTGGTTCTGATATTGGTTCTGATACTGATTTTGATATTGATTCTGATAATTGTTCTGATACTTGGTATACTTGATAGCATCTTTTTCCATTTGCAAACTCCCAAGCAAGATCATATCGTGCAGTCCCAATGTCTAGCAAGGTGGAGAACAAGAGGGATTAGCAAGCTGGTGGAAGAGATGGAAGACAAGAGAATGAAGGAGAATGAAGGGAAAAAATCCTCAAGGGAAAACTCCTCAAGAATACTAAAGCTAGGGAAAAATCGTCATGTAAAGCGCATTTAGACAAGTAATGAAAGGCTAGCATAGGATAAGCACAAAATCATAATGCAAGAGCAGGAAAGGATGCAATCCAAAGGAGTAGACATGTCAAGAGGCTTCATAGCACCGTGTTTTACTCTTTCTTTCTTAGATCAAGACCAAAGGGAAAAAGGATAGCGACAGGTGAAAATGAATGAAGGAAAATAAATATGAAGGCTAAACATGGAAGGAATGAAAGCAAGATCACCGTAAGATAGCTCACAAAATAGCCAAATATTCGTGTATAGATCAACATTGTCAAGATCAAAGAGAGAAGATGGAATGGATGAAATATGTAGAAGAACTACGCATGATGCCTGATTGCTAGGTTTTCATCATGGTACTTATCCAAGGCACCACAAGGGAGTGGTTTTCACCATAGGATGAATTTATTTCTCTTTACTTTTGCTACCAAGGCACCTGTTTCCAAGTTTTCACCAAGGCACATTTTCAATTTATTTTATTTTTATTTCATTTTTTTTTTTTTTCTCTTTTTGGAAGAAGGCAAGCTTTTTAGATAATGCTCCTTGAAAGGATAAACCATGATATGCCAAGGAATCAAAATGATATGGTCAAAGATGCTGATAGGGAAAGGGAGATGGAAGAGAAAATGGAGGATAAGGTTTTATGTAAAGCGAGTGAGGTTGGAAGATAGGAGGAATAGGCAAATGAGGAAAAATGATAGAAGGTAGAAGGATAATGCATGGAAGGATTGTGAAAGGGTAGGTGGAAAGGAAGGCAAGATCAATGTAAACACACACCTTGAAGGGTAGCAAGAGGGTGGAGGAAATGTGAATGAAGGAATACGTGAAGGAATATGGTGAATGGATAGCAGAGGTTGAGGTTTAGGCGCATGGAATGAAAGAATATTTTTGGAGGGAGATGAAGTGGAAACCTTTGGAAGCTTGAATGTCAATTTCACTTTTTTCTCAACACTAGACTCTTTCAAGAGAGACTTTGGAATCCATATAGCCGTAGGCTTTTTATTTCCTTTTGATGATCTAGAGAGAATATCTTCAATGATGGATTTTGGAACCCATACTTGTCTTGTAGTTTTTTTCTTAGATATCTCTTTTGACTTTATGTTTCCATGTCTATTAGAGGAGACATGGTGATCTTCTTTTTTTGATGGATTCTTGTATTGCTTCTTTTTCTTATATTGAACATTCAAGTTACTTCCAAAAGACTTGAGATTTGTGGAAGAGGGAGGATATGATTGGTTTAGATGGGTGGGTGGATGAAAAGGATTCAAGGGTATGCATCTATGTTGATCTTGAGGAAAGATGGGAGATGGAGGTATGTAAGGACCCAAGATGGATGGTGAATCAGGAGAGTTAGGAGGGGAAAGTGAAGGGACATAAGGACCTAAGATGGAAGGAAGGTGTGAAGCCCTTAGTAGTGGTGGAAGAGGTCCAAGGATGGAAGTGGAAGATGCAAAAGGATAATCAATAAGTTCATCAGCATCTATATGACAACCAAGGATATCAACATCTTTAGAGTGAGCATTAGAATTTTCAATAGAATCATGGACATCTTGAATATGAGCACCTTCTTTGATAGGATTGTTCAAAGCTTGCAAAGACTTAGGAAGAGTAGAAAGTGGAAGTGAACATGGAGTGGTAGAATAAGAAGATGAAAGACTTTGATCTTGAAAAGGATCTTTGGATAGCATAAGCGCATAATTTTTCTCTTGATTTTCAATAGGCTCAACATTGGAAGTAACAACACCATTTTTAACAACCTTAATGGAAGTATCATCTTTGGAAAGCACAAGTGTAGTAAGGTTATTTTGATTGTCAATAAGCTCAACAGTGTAAGTAGTAGCCTGATCTTGCTTAGGAGAAGACTTAAGACATGATGGAATGCATGAAAAAGGGTGTACAGGATCAAAAGAACCATGAAGCAGATAAGAGACATCGGGAAAAGGAGTGGATGACATGGAGGGTTCTTGATCTTGATCTTTCTTTATGTTCTTTTCTTTATCATTTTTAGTGTCCTCTTGACATGGAGACACTTCTAAAGACAAGCAAGCATGTTGGAATGGTATGGAAGACTATTGCAGAGATGGTGAAGGACCAGCTGAAGTAGGCATTATAGCATATGAAGGCTTAGGCTCTTTAGGTTTATCATCATTGAAAGTATTTGCAGCCAAGTGAAGGTTAGCTTGAGTTTCTTTAAGAGGTAGCCCTAGAGGATAACTATAGGGAACCACATGAAAAGTATCAGGGCTTGTGTCAGATGAAGGTTTTGTGAAAGATTTGAAAGACTCGGAAGCTTTAGGAAATGTATGGGTATTAGAGGAAGTAGGGGATGGAAGGGAACCATCACAAGACAAAGGTCCAACATTAACATGATCTTCCTTGAGAGTGTAATCTTTATTTTCAGCCTGAGAGTTCTTAGAGGAGAGATCCTTATAGTATGCATGTTTATAATCAGCGTGGTAAACTTTCTCTTCCTTAAGTGAAACAGATGGATCATCTAGGTATTGTGCATAGAAATCGTCAAAGTCTCTTTCATAATCAGAATCATATGGATCACCCTCATGATCTATCCAATGTGACGACCCATTTGTAGTAAGCAGGAATGGACGATGAGGAGGACTCTTAGGAACAGAGGTGTCATAGGTATCATTACATTGTCTGTCTTCATAGTCATCATAGTCTTCAAAGCTAGATGTGTCACTCTCCGTGGAAGAGGTATCATATTGCTCAAATTTTTTCCAGGGGCATGGTGACATGTACAAGTCTTTATCAAATGGAAAAGAGTATAGAGGTTCCTTTTCTTTCTTAAGTTTGTCAAGCTGGACTTGCATAGCTTGCAGCTGCTTCATCATAGCGGTGATTAGAGCTTCTTCCTCTTGTGTACTAATTCTTTGAGACATGTGTACTGATTCTCAATAGCTATTGCTCTATTCCTGACACAATGATATTTTTGATAGATTCTGGAACTAGGCTAGAAACATTGGATATCTTGCAATTTGACAATTTCTAACAACTTTCTCAAATTTTTCCAAATGACACTCTGTAGACTCGTACGACAGTGGGTAGTCTATGAAATGATAGTTGCTAAACTCGTACGACAGTTGGGTAGTACTGAAATGACACTTGACAAAACTCGTATGACTTTTCACTTCCTGAAATGACTTTTGACTCCAGAAAGATTTTACGTCAATTTTTGCAAAATTTAAGGTCTTCAGTTTTGGATTGTTTGCAAATTGTATTGTCCAGATTTTGAAGGTTATACCAGATTTGATCATTTTTAATAGCTAAGTAGATAAACAAGCACGTAGAACAGCAAGTAAGTGATTCCAAGCATGTCTGAAAACAATGAACAAGGGCAAAAGCAACCTTGCGCATGAACAATCAAGTGACCAAATTGTGCTAATCCCTGAGAGTACTAATTGTGTATGTTCTGAAAAGTTTTGCAATAACACACATATACCTGAGAATGAAAAATTGGCCTCTCTAGGGTTTTTAGTAATGGTTTGACTCTGCAACTTTTATGATTCAAAGGGGTGAACTCCAATCCCAGCGCACCAGGGTTTTGACACAGTCTGAGAACTTAATCTTCAAGAGCTGCTAGGGAGATCTGACAACCCAACAATGAACCATACCCGTGGAGATTTCTTCCACAAGGACATTTATATAGTGGCTGTCACTACCATGGTAAAAATGGCTATTACCGCTTGAGGTTCCATCAATGTAGTTTGCCCTGTGAAGGGATTGTCCGCTACGGTCAACCCTCTCTAAAGGTGACTCATAGATTTATACCACAAGGGGACTTGGCTCCAGATTCAAGGTTTTGACACCTCTTCACTTTTAACCCAAACAAAGCAAGCAGATTAACCGACACGCTAAGACAAAGTTTTGTTCCACCAAGGTCTGTGATATCAACTCCACATGATCTATCAACCTCTCCGGGGAGAGAATGTATCAATCAATAAGAGAAGACACACTAACCAATTTTGATTCACCAAAGCTCATGATATCAACCCTACGTGATCTATCAACCTCTCCGGAGAGAGAATGTGTCGATCAATAAGAGAAGATGCACTAACCAAGTTGAATGTGAAACGCACTAAGTATCCTCCCTACCTACAAGGATTCTATCATCAAGAAGGATTTCACTGGGAATCCAATCTTTCAAGAATCACGAATAGTGTTCATAGGGCCTAATTACTATGTGAGCACAGATATATGTTTCGAAACCAAATCTACCAAAAGCATCCAAAAAGTAGAAAGAGGAACACATAATGTTTAAAGTGAATATGAGATGAGTCCACAAGGTGGAACACTTAACACCTCACACAAGCTGAAAACAAGTCCCCAACTTAGAAAACAAGTGAGTTCCTAAAAGCACAAAAGGGTTGCCAAGTGGAACACTTAACGCTTCTGTCCTGTTGACCCCTCCCCTTTATGGCGCTGAGATTGCAACCACGGGGTGAAAATGAGGGGCCAACAGATTAGCGAGTCCAATAACCCAAGATAGCAATCAAGATCAATCACAAGTATTCTAAGACTACTTAATGAATCCTTAAGGGTTCACAACCTAGTATCAATTATGCAAGTGTGTAGAAATAGATCAAAAGCATGAAAAGATGCACACAAGCTTGACACATAAGAGATTTATTTTAAGTCTCAAATCAAAATATTATTAGATGAAGGAGAATACCTGGGATCCTCGCAACGCGCTTAGTAGATTTTACTTGATTTTTAACAATTTTTATTGAGCTTTTCCATGCAAGCAAGTGACGAACTCTCCAACAAGCAAACAAGCAAACAAGATATGCAAAATATATTCAACTTATGAAAACCATAGGGTTAGCTCTAAAAATCAATTATTATCAGTAATAATAACCAGCAATTAACCCAAATGACAACTCATATCATTCATTGAACCATGTAAAAAAATAAGTGCATACCCATCACAAAACTTTATTTTTTTTTGTTGCATTTGACCTAGTCAACAAAATCTAATTTTTTTGATATGATTTTGGCCACAAAAAAAGAAATTTAGAATAGAGACCCCTCCTAAAAAATAGAGAGCTTTCGAAAAATGAAATTTTTTTAGAAAAATCTCTTCATTTGTGCCCTAGAGACCCATTTTATCAAAACAGACCAGTTTTTGTAAATTGACTATTTGAGCTATGATATCATGTCCAAATTTAAAACACAAAGAATGGACCCCCTATAAAATTTAAAGAGATTTCTGAAAATATAAAAATTTCTGAAAAATATGCTGATTTACGTCAGATATTAATTTTTTCCATAATTTCAAGAAAACATTATTAAAAATTCAAAAAATCTCAAAAAATTCTAAATTTTTTACTGTAGCTTTCGTGACATGTCACCAACCTGAAAAAAAAATTTCAGACCAAAATTCTAAGCCGTTTGGGAGATAAAATTAAATCTTTAAAACTTTAAGGTTTTAGCTCCCAAAAAAATCAAAACCAGCATGCAAAGGTGGGTTGCCCCATGGTGGGCGCCAGAAATGTGTGTGTGAAAATTGTACCTGATCTGTAGACACAACACTCAGTAAAACATTAGAGGTTAGCTATAATCAAAATCGTGCAAAATTGAAAGCTATCTAACCAAGCGATTTACTGCCTTCTAATAGGTGCGAGATTAATGTTCTCAAATTGTAATCGAGATCGGTGACCTAGACGACACCTAAATGAAGGATTTGAATGCAATTGATCTAGATATGAAATATGAATGCAATTAATCTATTTTTTTTTATATTTTCTATGCAATAAGAATGATAAACTGATATGAAATTAATCTATATGAAAACTGATATGCTATGCTAATCTAACAATGATACGAAATATGAGTGCAAAAATAAGATTGATCTCACAAAGATGTCGATTCGCAAGAGCTTTGATTCTTCAATTCCAATTCTCCAGCGTGATTGTGCAAAATATGAGATGCTTGGATGCAAATTTGAGAGATATGAGAGATGAGCTGAAGCCTTGTTTTTATAGAAATCCAGGGCTTTGGAGGTGCACAGATAAAAGCCATAAATCACTCAAATAACTCAGCTTGATTTTTGAGTTATCTGATAATAACAGATAATTAAGTCACAAAAACATGCAAAAGCTAAGCTTTAACTCAAAATAGAGTTTAGCTTTAATTGATAATTGACAGTTGTCTGCTTTTATGATTGTGCATATTTTATTTATGAATTAATTTAATAATAAAGTGATTTATTGCCAACTTAACTGATTTTTGAAATAAAATAATTAATTTATTGGTTAATCAATTATTTAATCAAATTTTTATTAAAAACTATATTATTAAATAATGACAACTTGCTTTAATTAATTAAATAAAAATTTAATCAATTATTCATAGGATATTTGGATTTATTGTCAAAATTAAATAATACAATTAATAATAGATAGAATTAAATTTAATTACACAATTAAGTGGCAAGATATTAAATCTAATTAATTAAATATGAAAATATTCAATTAATCAAACTTTAGAATAAATGTGATTTATTGCCAAATAATTATAAAATTAAAGATAATTATGATGATTAGGAATATTACTAAGAATATTCCCCGATGCAGAATTTAAGATAATCAATTAGATTTGATGATGTTTAGATGTGCCTTAGATTAGGACTTTGATGTCGATTTCATATGATTTGATGATATAGGAGGTTAATGAACTTATAGCCCATTTTTAGGGTATTACACTGATTGCCATAGATGATGTGTAGAGTTGGTTTGGGTATCACCATGGCATGTGTAGAACCACATTAAGAAATTTCAAGATGAAGATATGTTTTGGGCCGACTAATATTTGTTGCTACATGTTACCCTATTCCTAACTTTGGAGGATGTGCACCAAACGTGTGCAATGTTTGGGATCACATAGGCCAATGTGTTATGATGTTTGGGTCCTTTTCATCTCTTGGATAGAACCAATTTCATCATAATTATGTTTTGGTGGCTGACTTCTAGGATTTCCCCCTTGTCCATTGCTCTAGCTAACCTAATTATTGTTTGATGTTGATTCAGTTGGTATAAATGGAAGATCAAATTAGTTGCAATTTGTGTGGAGCGTGTGTGAAAAGTGGAAAAATGCGAATTTGAGGAGGCAGAAGTATGTGGTGGAAGTTGTGGAGCTGAATTGAGTATGTTTTCTTGAGACATCATGTTAAAAGCATCTATAATCTAAAGAGAGTTTTCTACTTCATTTCATGTAACCTGAGTTGTGCCAATGAGCCTCATTATCAAGTCCTTTTATCTTGCCATGAAGAAGTGATCTCTGGTTTGCAAGTCCTTTGTATCTAGCCCCAAGGCAATTGTCTTGGCAGCAAGTATGGTAGTGACCCTCTTGTAACATTTTACATATATTGTGAGTTGATTCTCACTATGGTCTTTTCCCCCTTGGGTTTTCCACGTAAATATGGTATTCTCTTGTGCATTGGTGTTGAATGCTTTATCTTTCATTATTTTTTAAAGTTACATGTTTGGAATCAAAGTAAAAGTTTAAATTTGATAAGTGATTGATACACACCCTCACCTCTCAATCTCCGAGTGTGTTCAACACTAGGCCCATAAACTTGTGTCGCTTCACCATGTGGCACACTTTTATGCCTCAATTGCTCTTAAAAGAATAAAAGGCATGTAAACTTAATAAAATGAAGCTAGAATAAAGGATGAAGGCCTGAAAAGAAAGAAGCTACAAGGGTTAAAGAATTAAGGATCGACCTTACAAAAATGTCAATTTAGGCTCTTAGCTAAAAGTTGTGTTAGATTACATCTACACTAACTACAAAAAATTTTCCCCATTTGTAGTTGTGAAGTTCAAACAAGCACCATCTAGCTTGGTATTAATTTGAAAAAGGGACATGCTCTTTCAGATTGCATAGCTATAACTACGAAAAGAGATTTCCATGGGTTTGAGTGATTGATGGGCTATGTAGTGAAAAATTTATTGTTTATCCAAGTGGTTTTTCGCTTAACAGGGTTTCCATGTTAAATCATTGTGTTATGTGTTTTTGTGATGATTTCTTTATTGTCATACTTTACATACTACATATTTGATTTGATCGGTAATTACTATGAGTTAATTAACTGGTAATCGGTAAAGGCATAGATAGTTTAAGAGTTTATGTTACCAAGCTGCAGAATTTGTTGAAATTATTTTTAAAGTTACATCTTGAGATTTGGGACTATAGGATAACTGATCTAACTAATTCACCCCCCTCTCAGTTATTCTAACAATTGGTATCAAAGCATTAGTTGCTTGGAATAGAGTTTTAAGGACTTCAATAGAAATATCACAAGATGTATAAGAGGGAGGTGCCAAAGCTAAACAAGGACAACTTTACTATATGAAAAGTCGAATGAAACTTCATATATCTGGAATCATAGATTATGCCTTATATCTACTTGAAAATGGCTACTTACAACTGATGACTGGACCATTGACTCTTGATCAACTGACAGGTCGACATGAACACAACATTACTATGATATAGATTGATGTTGCTATGTCTGATGTTGAATTTGAGGATGTCAAAGATTGCACTATTGCAAAGGAAATGTGGGATAAACTTGCTCAAGTCTATGGTGGTTATGTTAATGTCAAGAGAGCCAAAGCTGAAAGCTTAAGAGGTAGGTTTTACGATATGAAAAGGAAGGAAGGAGAAAACATAGTACAATATACAAACCAAATAAAGGACGTAGTCAATGCTATCAAAGGATCTGGTGGTGTCATTGATGAAGATATAGTGGTAAGTAAAATTATAAGAACCTTGTTGCCTGCTTATGCAATCAAAATATCTGCTATACATGAAATGAGGTCTACACCTAGCAATAATCTTACTCTTGATAGTCTGATTAGTAAGCTAACAACTTTTGAGTTGAACAATTTTGATAATAGTGTTGTATCGTCTATTGAGTCTTCTTTCATGTCTTCTCTAAAGATCGGTAAGTCTAGCAGTAGATATAATATAAAGAATGATGGTGATAGCAATATTGATGATGAACTTGATTAACTTGAAGCTCTTATGGCCTAGTTATTACCTAAAGGTTAAGGTAGATATAAGGGTAAATTACCTTTAGCATGTTTTAATTGTAAAGAAGTTGGCCATATTGTTGCTAGATGCCTGAACAGGAAGAAGAAGATAGAAACAAAGATCGATCTGGTGAAGGAAGGTATGGAAGGAGAAACAATGGAACTTACCTGCACTACAACAAAGACAACCAAGATCATAGAAATAAGGGAAAAAAGGTATGTTACATTGCTGAAGAGAATGATACTAATACCGACACAGATGATGATGTTGAAGTAGTATTTGTTGCAATGAAGGATGATTCTGAGGAAGAAGAAAGGTATATAGAAACAACACTCATTTCTAAAGTTAGTAAAAATGATACTTGGATCATTGATAGTGGTTGTACACATCACATGACTGGTGATAAAGAAAAGTTTGACCATCTTGAGCATTATAATGGAGGATCAGTAAGGATGGGTAATGATACACCATGTATGGTTAGAGGAAAAGGATCTTTATTGATAAATGATAAAATTAAATGTGATAATGCTTATTGGGTAAAAGGACTGAATTACAATTTGCTAAGTGTGGCGCAACTTAACAGCTCAGGTCACTGAGTAGCTTTTGAAAGCAAGAAGGTAAAGATATTTGATGAAAGTGGAAAGCTTGTCGAAACATGAGGACAATCTAAAGGTAACTTATTTTATCTTGTCAATGTTGAGACTTCTTGTTTATTGATGAAAAATAAGGATGCATGGTTATGGCATAAAAGGTTATGTCATGTAAATTTTGATAACATGATTAAGATTAGTAGAAAGAAAAAGGTTAGAGGTCTACCTAGCCTAAGAAAGCCTGATCATGTTATGTGTCATGAATGGAAAAAGGGGAAAATGACAAAATCTAGTTTTAAGAGTAAAGACTATTCAAAAAAAAGAATCTTGGAGTTAGTTCACACCGACCTATGTGGTCCCATGAGAACTCAAAGCTACTATGGAGATATATATTTTATTCTGTTTGTTGATGATTACACTAGATTGATGACTGTAATGTTTTTAAAAGAGAAATCAGAGGCATTTAAAATGTTTAAATGGTACAAAGAAAAATTAGAAAAAGAAACCAAGAAAGAGCTAAAATGCTTGAGGTCTGATAGAGGTGGTGAGTTTAGTTCTAATGAATTCACTAACTATTGTAATGAGCATGACATAAAAAGACAGGTTTCTACACCGAGAACACCACAACAGAATGGGATTGCTGAAAGGAGAAACATATCAATTGTTGATTGTGCAAGGACACTAATGTTAGAAAATAATGTTGCACAAGTATACTAGAGAGAGGCAGTCAGCATAGCTGTATATGTTCTGAACCGAGTATAATTGAAGAAAGACACAAACAAAACACCCTACGAGTTATGGTTTGGTTACACACCGAGTGTAAGTTACTTCAAAATTTTTGGTAGCAAATGTTTTATTCTGAAAGATGATAGGAATGGGAAATTTGACTCTAAAGGGGATGAGGGAGTATTTCTTGGATATTCTACTAAAAGAAAAGCTTACAAGTGTCTGAATAAGGTCACTAATAAGATGATTGAAAGTGCTAATGTCAGAGTTGATGAATTTGATGATAAAAATGAGGAAGAAAGCAATAAGGAGCTAGAAGACTATGGTAGATTGTTGAGCATCTAGAGTACCTACCAAAGCCCCAGGCTGAGTTGACCGAGCATTAGTAAAATAACACCGAGGAACAGAAAAGGGAAACTGAGGAACAGGAAGAAGCTATCGAGCAAGAAATTGAACCTGAACAAAATGAAGAACAAAGGAGAGATCAAGTGCTGGCAAGATTTGTCAAAAGGCATCATCCTGAGAACCAAATCATTGGAGACAAGCAAGCGGGCATGCTGACAAGAAGTAAGTTAAGAAAGAATGCATGCTTAGTTTGTGAGTTTGAACCGAAGAATGTTAAGGTTGCACTTGAGAATGATGAATGGATAAATGCAATGAATGAAGAAATAGAAAAAATTGAGAAAAAAAAAGACATGGACTTTAGTACCTAGACCAAAAGATAAGAATGTTATCGGTACTAAATGGATTTTCAGAAATAAGCTGAATGAGAATGGAGAGGTTACAAGAAACAAAGCTAGACTAGTTTGCAAGGGATATGCACAGGAAGAAGGCATTGCTTATGGTGAAAATTTTTCACCTGTTGCTACATTGGAAGGAGTCTGCATGTTACTTTCATATGCTGCACATAAGAAATTTAAATTCTATCAAATGGATGTTAAGTCCACTTTTCTGAATGGAATACTAGAAGAGGAGGCCTACATAGAACAACTAGAAGGGTTTGTTGATCCAAGTCAGAAAGACATGGTATGTAGACTACATAATGCTTTATATGGTTTAAAGAAAGCACCAAGAGCCTGGTATGAATGGTTGCATACTTATCTTTTAAGTATTGGTTTTGTAAGAACTAGTGAAAACAACAATTTGTATATGAAAGGAGGATCTGGTGATACTATTTTGATTTCTGAAATATTTATGGATGATATAATCTTTGGAGGACAAGATCATATTTGTAAATCATTTTCTAATGAGATGAGAAAAGAATTTGAAATGTCTATGTTTGGAGAGATTAAATTCTTTCTAGGCTTGCAGATTATTCAACAGAATGATGGAATTTTCATCACACAATCAAAGTACATAAAGGAAGTATTGAGAACATTTGGCATGGAAGATGCTAAACTAGTTGGAACACCGATGGTCATGGGCTGAAAACTAACTAAAGATGATGAATCTACAGAGGTAAACCATACATTGTACTGATCTATGATTGGTAAACTAATGTATGTAGTACATAGTAGACCAAATATTGCACATGCAGTGGGGATTGTTGCTAGATTTTCTGCCAAACCAAAGGATTCACACATGGTTGTAGTGAAAAGAATCTTGAGATACCTAAAGAAAATAGAGGAATATGGATTATGGTATCCTAAGGAAGGAAAATTTGAACTAAGAGTCTACACCAACGTAGATTAGGCTAGAAATATAGATGATAGAAAGAGCACAACTAGAGGAGCATTTTTCTTTGGTGAAAGACTTGTTACTTGGACAAGTAAGAAAAAACCTTGTATTTCTTAGTCTACTACCAAAGAAGAGTATGTTTTTGCTGCTACAAACTATTCAAACATTTATTATATCAAAAAAGTATTGGAAGGGATGAATGAGGTAATCACTAAGCCGGTGATTATATATTGTGACAACACTAGTGCAATAAATATTTCTAAGAATCCTGTAATGCACTCAAAGACAAAGCATATTTCTATTAAATATCACTACTTAAGAGAAAAAGTATAGGAGAAGCAAGTCAAACTGGAATATGTCACATCAAAGGAGAAACTTGTTGATATTTTCACCAAGCCTCTACTGAAGGAAACTTTTGAATACTTGAGGACTAGACTTGGGGTCCGTCCCCTGTCTACCAGTCACTTATGTGATCTGGAGGTTGCATCAACCTAATCTTATCAGAAGATCATTCATGTTGATGCAACATAGCTCACACTTTGGATTATGTCTAAGCTTGTGAGATATTTAAGGAACTAGAATAAAGAATTGGCATATCAGTATACGAAGATACATTGTTTGCACTAAACAACAGAGAGTCACTTGGCTATTGCAGAGCTGTATGTTTTATGTTTTTCTTTGGCATTGTTTTCAAAGGGAGATATAAACAATATGGTAAATAGAGAGATCATATCTATCTAAGGGAGAGATAATCTTAAAAATTTAGGGAGAGTTTTGAAGATTTGTTGTTGAGAACAAAAGGAATTTGAGAGTTGAAAATATCAAATCCATAGAGGAAAGTGTGCACTTGTAATACTGTCATGTAACGTAGTGATTAAACATATTAAAATATCAAGCTAGGGAGAGCTTACCGAGATACAACATTTACTTACATAGTTGTAGAATACATGTTTGGTATGTGTATGACATATTTCATATTGCTTGTGTTGCCATCAATGCCAAATGGAGAGATTGATGAACTAAAACTAATTGAATACCTGAATGACTTGAAGATCAGTGATTAGATATCACCGAGTACTGAAATGATATGTAAGATAATTAAATCAGTCATTATGTTGTCATTGATGTCAAGTAGTTTGATAGTACTTATCATATTAGTTACAAATATCTAAACATCTGTAAAGAGGAGAGAAGAGATGAAGAACTAAGGTATCTACATAGAGGAAGATGGATATAACAGATGAGGATAAGGAATACTTTGGGTAACTTATTGATGAGTCTATAACTTTGTATTGTTGACTTGATTATGTTGCACTCATCTATCATGGAGAAGGAAGAAAAATGTACAATGCAATGTGGTCAGTAAATGAAGAACTTAGGTATACACCGAGCTAGTGTAGTGTATACCAAGTGACAGTATTAACCAAGCTTGTGTTCGCCAATGCATTTCTTTGTTAACCAACTATGGATGAAAGTATTAAATGCTTAAGTTTAGCTAACAGAAATTGATGAGCTAGAAATTGTTATGATTTCGAGATTGAGGATAAAGTTTGTTACAAGATCCATGACTGACAAAATTCAAAGAAGATCTAAAGAATGGAATTGAAATGTGTTACTAACACAACCGCCGAGGAAGGTTTAAGAGGCAAAATCTATGAAGGTGATTAAGCGATAAAATCTGATGGTTGATATGAAAATGGTTTATCTATCTATACAAGAGAGATGAGTTTCTTTATTGAAACATCTTGGAAGAAAGAAGATTGTAGAGATTTCATGTGAATATAGTTTCATGCATGCCTGATCAGACTGGTTTAAGGAGAACCAAACTGCAGAACAGTACCGTGCGTTAGAGAGCTATTACCAAGTGAAAGTAAGTTAAGGAAGTGAATTGATATATTGATCGAAGGATTTGTATTGGCTTAGAATAGATCTAAACATCTGCAAGATAAGTTGTATTGTAATTAGATCAAATACTATTTCAGTTTAACCATTGATATAGAAAAATCTCTTAACCGAGTGGACTTAACCATCTTATGTTATGCCTCTATGTCATTCAATGAATGTACATTGTTATCCTATCAACCCCATAGTGAATGATGGTTGAACGATAACTGTTATTCTTAAATCCTCTAACAAGGTCACACCTAATAGTGTGTTTGTAACCTTCAATAGGGTTGGCTCTTCACTGAGCTCACTTCAGAAGAGTGAAAATTATTTTGGGTTACCCAGGTGTTTTTTCCCTTAATAGGGTTTCCACATTAAATCATTGTGTTATGTGTTTTTGTGATGATTTCTTTATTTTCATACTTTACATACTACATATTTGATTTGATCGATAATTATTATGAGTTAATTAACTAGTAATCCGTAAAGACACAAACAATTTAAGAGTTTATGTTACCGAGCTCCAGAATTTGTTGAAATTGTTTTTAAAGTTACATCTTGAGATTTGGGACTGTAGGATAACTGATCTAACTGATTCACCCCCCCTCTTAGTTATTCTAACAACAATGGTCTTTGTCACTCAAAAGATTTGGCATTACATGCTTAGCCACACCATCAAGCTCATCTCAAAGGTGGACCCACTTAAATATCTGCTATCAAAGAAAACACTAATAGGTCAAATGGTGAAATGTGTCATGTTGCTAAGTGAGTTTGACATCCAATACATAGACTAGAAAGCAATCAAAGGGAAATTCATTGCCAATCAGCTAGCTGAAGCACCCTTGGTAGATGCATATC
Source organism: Chamaecyparis obtusa (assembly GCA_027943335.1). Classification (NCBI taxonomy): domain Eukaryota; kingdom Viridiplantae; phylum Streptophyta; class Pinopsida; order Cupressales; family Cupressaceae; genus Chamaecyparis; species Chamaecyparis obtusa. Next base: position 323,442 of record BSBK01003851.1, on the reverse strand, counting down.
CACTGATTATGGAATTTCCTAATGAACATCTATGCATGATCAAAGACTAGCCAATATGGAATCTATACTTTGATGGATCCTGCGTGCATCACATGGATCAGGGGTAGGAATCCTTTTTGTCACCCCTCAAGGTGACTATATCCCTAAATTATTCAAATTGGGATTCCCATGCACCAACAACATTGCAAAATACGACACACTCATCTCAGGCCTCAAAACATCCATCCAATGGAACATCATAGAACTGCAAGTGTTTTGAGATTCATAGCTAATAATCAAGTAAGTCTTGGAAGAATATTAGATGAAGGACAACAAGCTTCTACCCTACAAGAAACTAGTGGACAGATTGAAAGAGCACTTCCTAAGACTGTAGTTTATAGAGATACCAAGCCTACAAAAAAGAAATTGACGTAATGGAAACCATCGGATCCTTGCTAGAAATCCCTCAAGATTCATCATAGTATGAATTCTTAGTCGAGAAGGTACACATGCCTGCTTATGAGAACGCTTGTTTAGAAATGGTGTGTGTCTTGGTTAATCCCCAGTCCCCATGGTACCATGACATTCATGATTACCTTAAAAATGGTATCATATCCCCCCACCTCATAAAAACTCAAAGCTAGAACCTAATTCATAGAGCTTCCCACTACACTCTCATAGAAAAAACCCTTTATTGTCCAGGATATCACAACATCTGTTCTAGGTGTTTAGATTCAAACGAGGTCATCCTAGCTTTCCAAGAAGTTCACGCTAGAACTTTTGGTGCCCACATAAGTGGCATGGTCCTAAAAAAATAGTTACTCAAAGTCAGGTATTACTGGCCAACAATGGAGCATGATGCCTTTGAATTTTTCAAGATATACTTACCATGTCAACAACATGCCAATCTGATTCATGCTCCAACTCAAGACTAGCATCTCATTGTGCCACCATGGCCATTTTCATGTTGGGGCTTTGACCTCATTGGTTTAATCACTCCCCTTTCCTCAGATAGACACAAATATATCATAACAGCCTAATAATACTTTACAAAGTGGGTTGAAGAAATTTCTCTCATCCTCACTACTGACATTCAGATATCCAAGTTCATCCTCTACCATATCATCTACCACTTTGACATCCCTTCCACTATCTTCATAGATCATGGTGCACCCTTTGAAAACTAGCATGTGGATGATCTATGTTCCAGACTCCACATCCACCATCATTTCTCCAGCCCATACTTCCCTCAAGGAAATGACCAAGCTAAGGCAACCAACAAAACCATCCTGAAAATCCTCAAGAAGGTTGTTAATGATTTTGGTCATAAATGGCACCTCCAAATCAATCCTACCCTTTGGGCCTATCGTACTTCTTACCACACTCCAACAGAAACCACCCTATACTATCTTGTATGTGGTGTCGAAGCCATTCTACCAATTGAGGTCGAGTTGACTTCATTGCGCATGTCCATGAAAAACTACACCATATATGAAGACTATTGCATGGCATGCCTCACACAACTGGACCTACTCGATGAAAAGAGGCAAAACACATATGATCACCTAGTTGTTAACCAAAATTGACTCAAAAGGAGTTACAATACGAAGATCCATCCCAGACAGTTCCAAGTGGGTGACATGGTCCTCAAAGAAAATTAGAAAGTGCAATCACGTCAAGAGAAAAAAGGAAAGTTTGAAGCTACTTGGTTGGGTCGTAACGTTGTCATGACATGCTTTGGCTTTGGAGCCTATCAGCTATCAACACCAAAAAGAGAGCCCCTGAATGATCCTATTAACATCATACATCTAAAGCGGTTATATGCTTGAATCATATCCTATAAAACTAGAACATCCATGAAAATTGGAAAAATCTAGAAAAAAAAATGCAATTTAAAAAAAAAAAAGAAAAAAAAGAGAGAAAAGAAAAATAATCTTCCAACAGTAAAAACCTGGCAATTCAAGCACCTTGGACAAGTATGTTTGTGAAAACCTAGAAATAGGATCCATACATAGTAAACTAGGTCATTATCTATCAAACTCCCCCTGTCCACATCCCCATCAACCAATCCTGATCCTAATCCCCATCACCACCTCCAGCCCATATCCCAAGGTGTTTTTTCCTCAAGCCTATCCAATGCAAAAATAATTCCTATCCCCAATCCTGAGATTCATGTATATATCTTGTATATATCCTGTATAGCGAGATCTTCCTATCCTAGTCCCTTAGCTTCTATAAATATTTCTATAAATATCTCCCCGTCCACTGTACATATCATCTTGTCTTGTTGTACATATCCTTGTCAGTCCTGCAATAGCTATGATCAGATAACTTATCCCACCCAGCCTTGTACTTTAGCAACATCTTTTTTTGACTATCCTTGATCACATACTTATTCTTTATTTATCATTTGCCAAAAATAGCACAACATTCTCCTCATCAAATAGGTCCTTGTAGGATGTATCCTTCCTCATGTTTGACCTAATCCTCTCCCCCCATCAATCAAACAATCAATCCTTCTCCTTGGCAAAGGAAATTTTTTGGATTTATCACTTTGATCTCAGATTTTGTTTATCTTTTATAGCTTCTCATTGTTCCTCTCCTCAAAGTTATCATGATCCTTTATATCTTGGTGCGCTACGAATGAGGTAACTCTAGGGAAAGGTCTTTTGATCATCTTTCTTCTACATTTGATTCAGTTGGATATGACCCTTGCACATTCCACATGTGATCTTTCAGGTTACATGGTGCACTTGGGACATGTCATTTGTTTTTGGTTTCTCCAGCATCATTTCTGCCATGCCTCCTTCTCAGATTCATGTGTGATGTTGGGGTAACCCTTGCATGTCTTTTTGTGTCAGTCCTTTACAATGTTGGTGACAAGGCCTTATGTTCCTAGTAACCTTGGCAGGTCTCTAATATTTTTATATCAAACTAGGTTGTACTCTCCATTTTACACAATGAAATCCCTGAAGTCTCATTTAGCTGCATATAGATTCATCTTTCATCTCGCATCCTTTATCCTGCATCATTTAGATTCATATTGCATTCATCCATCTTTTCTCTTGGAAGGTCTTCTATTTATCCTCCTTCCCCTCTCCTTCCTCCCTTTTCTTTCTATTGCATTCCTTTCAAGAAAATTCCACCAAGTTTCCTCTTTGCATTATTTTCTCGAGGAGGTACAACCCCTTACCTTCTAACTTCTTGCTTGGGGCATCTTATTTCCTTGTCTTTGACACAACACCACTTGTGACGCTGCATCAAAGCAGGGAAAATGTAGAAACCTAAAAATCCAACTTGTTAATTAAAAATATTTTAGTTAACAAAATTCCTAATGACATCATCATTATTTAATAAATTAATTAATTAATTATTATTATTTGTATACCCTCCTATATTAATTAAATTCATTTAATTAAGGAATCCTTTCCAAAAATATTTAAATCAAATTTAAATATCAATCCCTCCCATTTTATAATTAATTTAATAAATATTGCTCAACCAAATCCCATTTAAATAAATTAAATATTTATTTAAATCCCTAAAAGCCTAGATATCTTCTAGACTCTTCTAAACCTATCCTCCCATCCCTAATCACTCCCTAACCCCACATAAGGGTTGATTCCTAACCCTCTTAGCCTAAACCCTCTCCCTTTGACTCAAAGTCAACACCCTCATTAATGAGCCTTACAGACTCATTAATGAATCCTTACACCATCATTAATGGCTCTTATAGCCTCTTAATGAAGACCCGTGTCTCTTCTTCCACCCTTGTCCCGTAGCACACTTCTCTAGTGTTTCTCACACATGTGTGAACAACCCCTCATCCTTATCCCTTTGACCTTAGCTCCTAACCCTTGGTCCTAAACTGTAACCCTTGATCCTAAACCCTGACCACCCTTCCTAGCCCAAGCCTCTCCTCAAAATATATAGATATCCCTCATTCCAAGAGAAAATCACCAATTCAATCTTCATTTCAATAACATTGTTATAATGTGCATTTACATCTAGATTATCATAGCATATCTTAGAATTGTTAGATTTTTTTCATATTTCATGCTTTGTAACTCATCTTAGCTTAGCCTAAATGGATTAACTTAGTTCATTCCAAGCTTTTCATATCATTTTCATCTCATAGCTAGTGCAGGAGCACCAAGGTCAACTCCATAACAATGGAAGTACACCAGGGTCATTGTGGATCCTTGGGAGATGGAAAATGGCCACTTAAGGTCATTTTATATTGTAATGGACCATGATTGGTCATTTCATGTTATTTTCATCATGTTTTGTAATGATTGTGATCATTTGGTAATGAGATCACAAATAATGTTATGTAAGTCATTGAATGGCATAGGGTTAAGGATGTAACCTTGTGGTCACTTAATGGATCCAAGGATAAATGTAAGCTTCAAGGAGCTATAAGGATGTATATGGCTATTAATTCCATTAAAAACATTTAATTGTACTCAAAAGTGTAAAAGATGCAAAAGATGTAAAAATTGCATTTTAATGCAATTATGGCCTATTAGGCACATGTGGGGGTGAAGGGTTAGTGTGGATTGAAAAGGTTTTCTTTAAAACTTTTAAAATTCATTAGAGGTGGAATTAGACTCATGTTGTCAAGTTGACAACATTGGTTGTCAACTTGACAACACTATTTAGTCATGTTTTTATTATGACAATCGGTTAGAGACTATTATGAAACAATTTAGACTGTTGGTTATGGGTGCAGTCAGGTTTTGGGGGTGTTAGGAGTCTATATTATTGAAGATCTATGTGAGTGGATGATAGATGTGGATTATGGTGTGATCAAGAACAAATGTAACAGTTCCAATCAATAAACAAACATTATTCTTGCAACAGTAATTCATTGTCCCATGGGTACAGTCATAAGACCAATGAATTAAAATGTTTGAATAAAATGTGACTTGGATTGGATGATGGTGTAATATCATTTCTTTGGTCATTATTTACATTTATGTGCATTTTTTTTTTTTTTTTAATTACTAAAAAGGCCAGGGAATTGACTGGTGTCCCTGACTGAGCATGGGTTTGTAATTGACTGGCTTGATGCAGGGATATAAAGTATGGTGTTGGGGAGATCACTGAATGATGGAGATTATTGATTGATGGGTGCCATGTCTTGCACTAGTAACTTGGATGTTGAATGCCCTAAAGAGTAGATTCTTTTTATGGTGGATTATGGATGTTGGGATCCATACTGAGGTGTTAGATCAATGAGCTTGATCTAGAGATAGTTGTGAAGGTTATTTTGAGCGAGCCCTAGATAAATGACCCTAGAGGCAAGGGTTTAGTGCCTAGGAGGATAGGTAAGTGGTGGGGATTTAAAACATTGATAATCTAATGTTTCTTATCCTTATTGAAGACTATCACTTGGTTGGGAGGAAGGGGAGTGAATACCTCTATGAGTTGCTTTGTTAATGAGATGGGATTAGGCGTAATTTGTGGTTGCTAGGTTATTGGATCTTGTATCTGGTCCAAAGGAATGTACCTTGGGATTTGAATATAATTTAGGGAATCCAAATGGTATCTAAAACATTAATTGGTTTCTTGAGTTGTTTGGAACATTTTGGATAAAATGGCAGATTTGTGATTGGTGAGGCCTACAAGCCTAGAAGGCTAATGGTGTGAGTTGGGTGGAAGAACTATTGACTAGAATTGGAGGGGTGCTGGAACATGGAACATTGACCATGTTAAGGTGTTCTAAGGTGGTACAACAAAGGTGGAAGTCCTCTCTAATGATTTGACATATTGGAGGCTCTAGGTGCATTGGGAGAAGGCCTAGATAGTGAATCCTTGAGGGGATGTTTGATGTGATAAGTTGTCTCACTTATTGACTGACTGATCTTGGATTTCAATTAGGATATGGGCTTAGGAATACTTACACACCACCAATGCATCAAGTGGTATCAGAGTGAGTAAGTTATGGGATTTGGAAGGTTGAAAGTACTTTTTTGAGGCCTTGGGGTTGAAGTATCCTCCTTGTGTGTTCTAAAGTGGTGGATGGAAACCAGAAGAATCCTAGGATGGGGAAGATATTCTTGAAAAGGTAATAGAAGGAGATGTACTATTCTCTCAAAGATTATTTGGCTGAGGGGAAGAAGAGATGCCAAGAAAATAAGAAAATAGAAGAAGCCAAGAAAAGGGAAGATGCTAAGAGGAAGCAAGAAGAAGAAAGCTGGAGAAAACTTTATGAAGCTTTGGATGAGAGTCAAAAGAAGTGGGAGAATATAGCACTACTCTTGGAATAAGAATCAAATGAAGATGAATAAGAAGAGAAGAATATTTTCCATGAAGAGATGGAGGAACCTAGGAGCAAAGAGGTTCTAGAGGAATCAAAGATCGAAGAGAAGGTTTATGATGAAGACATCATGGAATCAAGTCTTGAATGGCTTGAAACTAGAAAAAATTTGTAGGTAGGGGCAATGATGTGTCCTTTGGTGATGAATTATGGTGATAATCATGATAGAATGGTTTTAGAGGGAGCCAAGATGATCGATGAGTTGTTGGTATGCCAAGGAGAATGGTACAATGAGGAGGAAGACAAACAAGAGGTGGCAATAGGGGTGAAGAACCTGCCTATGGGATCATGAGTGTGGCTAAAGAGGCAGCCATGGATACTGAGGAAATCTTGGAGTTCCTAGAGGAGAGGCATAGTGTGCAAGATGCATTGGTCTCTATGAGTAAAACTCAAAACTTGAAGATGAGAACGAGTGGAAGGTTGGAGTAGTAGTCTCATGGAATGAGATTAAAGAAGAAATGGAGAATGAGGATTAAATTGTGATTTACATTTTTCCCATTAGAGGAAATTAGACTTTGCAAATGGTTGAGTACATGTTGGAGCAGCATCATGCAAGGATGCCATGGATCACTCATGTTGATTTATTTAAACCAAAGGTGAAGATAATTTTTTTTTGTTTTCTGACATGTTTTTGCTTGCAGGATTTCCAAGAGGACTTGGAAAGTTTTCAAGTTGAGGAGTATGGTGCAAGAGCACCAATGTCAAATCTAGAGCAATGGAAGTACACCAAGGCCACTGTGGATCCTTGGAAGATGGAACATGACCACTTAAGGTCATTTGATATTGTAATGGACCATGATTGGTCATTTCATGTTATTTGCATCATGTTTTGTAATGATTGCGATCATTTGGTAATGGGATCACAAATAATGTTATGTAAGCCATTGAATGGCATAGGGTTAAGGATGTAACCTTTGGGTCACTTAATGGATCCACAGATAAATGGAAGGGTAAATGACCTATAAGTATGTATATGGCCATTAATGCCATTAAAAACATGTAATTGCACTCAAAGGCACAAAAGATGCAAAAGATGTAAAAATTGCATTTTAATGCAATTATGGCCTATAAGGCACATGTGGGGGTAAAGGGTTAGTGTGGATTGAATATTTTGTCTTTAAACCTTTTAAAATTCACTAGAGGGGGCATTAGACTCATGTTGTCAATTTGACAACATTGGTTTTCAACTGACAACACTATTTAGTCATGTTATTCTTATGACAGTTGGTTAGAGACTGTTATGAAATAGTTTAGACTGTTGGTTATGGGTACAATCAGGTTTTTGGGGTGTTAGGAATATATATAACATTGAACATCCACTTGATTGGATGATAGATGTGGAGTATGATGTGACCAAGAACAAATGTAATAGTTCCAATCAATAAACAAGCGTTATTCTTGCAATAGTAATTCACTTTCCCATGGGTACAGTCATAAGACCAGTGAATTAAAATGTTTGAATAAAATGTGAATTGGATTGGATGATGGTGTAAGATCATTTCCTTGGTTATTATTTATATTTCCATGAATTTATTTTATTGTTTTAATTGCTAAAACGGGTAGGGAATTGAATAGTGTCCTTGAATGAGCCTGGGTTTATAATTGCAATCAGTGATTTGGGATTGAAGTCTCCTTAATGGATTGACTCTCCCACCCCTATTACCACTTTGATTGTTGAAAGATTTCAAATGTTTATTATATCCTTGTAATATAGTGGTTTGATGCAGGGATATAAAGTATGGTGTTGGGGAGATCGCTGAATAATGGAGATTGTTGATTGATGGGTGCCTTGTCTTGTACCAGTCACTTGGAGGTTGAATTACCTTAAGAGTTGTAATACCCCAAAAATGGGCTATAAGTTCATTAATCTTCTATGTCAACACATTGAATGAAATCGACATCAAATTCCTAACCAAAGGCACATCTGAACATCATCGAATCCTAATTGATTATCTCAAATTCTGCATCAGGGAATATTCCTAGTAATATTCCTAATTTATCTAATTATCTTTAATTTAATGATTATTTGGCGATAAATCACATTTATCCTAAGTTTGATTAATTGAATATTTTCATATTTAATTAATTAGATTTAATTCTGCCACTTAATTATTTAATTGTATTTATTCCTAAGTATTATTAATTAATTTTGACAATAAATCCAAAATCCTATGAATAATTGATTAAATTCTTATTTAATTAATTAAAGCAAGGTGTCAATTTTTAATAATATTATTTTTGAATAAAAGTTTGATTAAATGATTGATTAACCCATAAATCAATTGTTTTATTTTTTAAAATCAGTTAAGTTGAGAATAAATCACTTTATTTATTTATTAATTCATAATTATCCATGTGCACAATCAAAGAGCAGTTAAACTCCAAATCAGAAAATCAATGCAAGTTATTGAATTTTTGGAACTCAACATCATTTTTGAGTTTTGAAGTTGATCTAAACTTCTAATTTGAGTTAAAAAGTTGTTTTCGCATGATTTGCATGTTTTTGTGAGTTAAATATCCTTTATTTTCAGATAACTCAAAAATCAAGCTGAGTTAATCTGAGTGATTTATGGCTTTCTTCCATGCATCCTCAAAGCCCTAGATTTCTATAAATTAAGGCCTCAGCTCATCTCAAATCATCTCATATTTTTGCATCTTCGCGTTGTCGAATTAGAGACTAAAGAATCACCTTTGCGAATCCAAACTTTGTGAGATCAATATTGCATAGTTTTTCATATCATATTAGTTTTCATTTGTTAGATCATCTAGCATATCATAGCATATCAGTTTTTTTACATATCATAGATTCATGTCATTTTCATCTTATTGCAACTAATATCCAAAAAAATAGATTAATTGCATTCATTCCATATCCATCTTTTGCATTCAAATCCTTCGTTTAGGTGTCGTCAAGGTCACTGATCTCGATAACAATCTAAGAACATCATACTAACACCTATTAGAAGGCAGTAAATCACCTGGTTAGTTTAGCTTTCAATTCATTGCATGATTTTGATTTTTACTAACCTCTAATGTTTTACTAAAGTGTTGTGTTTATAGAATAGGTACAAAATTCACACACACATTTCTAGCACCCAGCGTGGGGCCCTAAAATAGTTTTCCAATTCAATTCTATCAATTTCTATCTTTTTCTCCTCGGTTTCTGTGCAAAATTACAATTTTTAATTTTTGTCCGTACAATCTTCGTACGAGTTTCTGCCAAAAGTCATTTCACACTGGACCCACTATTGTACGATAGTATATTGGATCAAGAATCATGCTAGGCTATACACACTATCGTCTAGAAGTTCAACTATCATCTCATCAAACGCCCAGTGTCGTACGAATTTTTGGATTGTCATTTGGGAGCATACCCACCGTCGTACGAGTTTCAGACTGTCGTCTGGTAATAGACCCACTATCGTATCAGTTTCGACATCAGATTTCAACTGTCGTTTCATTTTTCAGGGCAGTTTGTCATATTTGGTTTTTAGATTTTGACTAACGACTAATCTTAACAATTGAAAGTCTCTATTTTTTATTGACTCCTGCTGGTTTTGATTGGAAAAAGTGCAAGAATTGCTAAAAACAAGTAAAAATATACTAAGAACATTGTGAGGATTCTAGGTATTCTCCTTAATCTGATAACATTTCAATTTGGATCCTAAAATGAATCTCTCATGTGTTTGGCTTGAGTGTTTTGTTTGCATGCTTTTCTTTAAATTTGCATAATTGAATACTAGGTTGTAACACCTTAAGTATTGATAAGCAATCTTAGATAATTGTGATTGATCTAGATTGCTATCTTGGGTTATTGGACTCGCTAAATCTATCAGCCCCTCATTCTGCCCCGTGGTTGCAATCTCAGCGCCATAAAGGGGAGGGGTCTAGAGGAGAGAAGCGTTAATTGTTCCACCAGGAAACCCTTTTGTGCTTTTTAGAACTCACTTGTTTTCTAAGTTGAGGACTCATTTTTAGTTTGTGTGAGGGGTTAATTGTTCCACCTTGTGGACTCACCTCATATTCACTTTAGGCATTAAGTGTTCCTCTTTCTACTTTTGGGTACTTTCGGTAGATTTACTTTCAGAAATATATTTGTGAAAACATAGTAATTAGGCCCTATGAACACTATTTGTGGTTCTTGAGAGATTGGATTCCCATTGAAATCCTTCTTGATGATGGAATCCTTGTAGGTAGGGAGTATACTTAGTGCGTCTCATGTTCTACTGTGTCCGTGCATCTTCCCTTATTGATTGATACATTCTCTCTCTGAAGGGGTTGATAGATCATGTGGGGTTGATATCATAGACCTTGGTGAGATAATCTTCATCTTAGTATGTCAGATTTATCTACCTACTTTGTCTAGGTTAAAAGTGAAAAGGTGTCAAACCCTTGGATCTGGAGCCAAGTCCCCTTGTGGTATACTATTGTGAGTCACCTTTAGAGAGGGTTAACCATAGTGGACACTCCCTTCATAGGGAAAACTACGTTGACAAAACCTCAAGTGGTAATAGCCATTTTCACCGTGGTAGTGATAGCCACTATATAAATGTCCTTGTGGAGGAAATCTTCACAGGTGTGGTTCATTGTTGGGTTGTCAGATCTCCCTAGCAGCTCCTAAAGATTAAGTTCTCAAACTGTGTCAAAACCCTGGTGCGCTGGCATTGGAGTTCACCCCTTTGGATCATAAAAGTTGCAAAGTCAAACCATTACTAAAAACCCTAGTGAGGCAAAATTTTCATTTTCTAGGAATATGTGCATTATTGCAAAACATTTTTGGAACATACACAATTAGCGCTTCTAAGGATTAGAATGAATAAGTCACTCGATTGTTCATGCGTGAGGTTGCTTTTTCCCTTGTTCATTGTTTTCAGACATGCTTGAAATCACTTGCTTGCTATTTGGCATGCTTGTTTATCTATCCGGTTATTGAAAAAAAAAATCTGTTACAATCCTCAAATCTAGACATTAAAATTTGCAAACAATCCAAATCTGAAAACTCAAAATTTGCAAAATCTGAAGTGAAATTCCTTTCTAGAGTCAAAAGTCATCTCGGGAAGTCAGAAAGTCATATGATTTTTTTTCAAGTGTCATTTCATTACTGCCCATATATCGTATGATAGAGAACCTAGTGTCGTATGAGCCTTTCTGCCAGTCAAATTCCAAAAATCAAATCCTGCTAGCAACTGTCGTACAAACTTTTCAACTATCGTTTCATAGCATACCCTCTGTTGTATGAGTTTTGCAACTATTGTACAATTTTTTCAACTATCATTTCATAGCATACCCACTATCGTACGAGTCTGCAGAGTGTCATTTGGGAAATTTTTGAAAGTTGTCAGGAAATTGTCAGAATTGCTAGATATTTAGCTTTTTCAGCCTATTTCCAGAACCTGTCGAACAAATCACTATGTCAAGAATAGAGTAGTAGCTATTGAGAATCCAATCATTATCCCAAAGTGGCCTTTTGAATCTGATTTAGCCTTCTATTTAATCGATTTGAGTCCTTTTCATCTTGTGTCAAAACCTTGTCATAACTATCAATCTTCAATCAATCATCAAAATGACTAAGCGTTGTGATATCTTGCCTGCTATCTTTTGGGAAATCTACCCATACATCTAGGGTAGAGTATCCTTCACCCATGTCTAATCGAATCTTCAAATCAATCAAACCTTGACAAGGTTGCATCATCTAATCATCTTGATTCAATTCATTCTTCCGTTGTTTGGATCTTATTCTTTTGTTTTACTCAAAGTTAATGGTGGAAACTAGAGCTTCCTCACACAAGAAATCTAGAGAAGCATCCCAGACTTTACCTATAACCACTACCAGGGGTCCAAATCTTGATCAACTCATCAATTCTGGTCTTTACGAGGACGACGGTCTTGGCAACTATCGATTAAAAATTGGTTACATTCCTCCTCCATCAACCCATGGAGGTACCCAAAAAACCCCGCATCAATCTATTCCAGGGAGTCCACAAACTCCTACCATGTCTCAAGCAGGGACAAACTTTGGCTCTCAGAGAACTCAATCTCAACAGGGTGCAGATCAGGTACCCACACCTGAAGAAATTGCTCAATATCAAAATGATGATAACTTCAAATGAATGATGAAGCATTTCTTGCAAGAAGATAGAGAAGCATACTTTTTACAATTGGCTCATCAAGGAGCTAAACTTCCTCCCAACTTTAATGTTGAAGATATCATTACGCATGAGGAAGAAACTCCACTCATAGCTATGATGAAATAGATGCATGCTATGCAAGTTGAACTTAACAATCTTAAGAAAGAAAAGGAACCCCAGGAGTTCTCCATGGAAGCTCTATGCCCTTTTCCTTTTGACAAAGACTTGTATATGCCGCCATTTCCAAAAAGAGTGGAGATACCGAAGTATGATAAATATGACAGACACTCTGACCCTCAAAATCATGTTAGAGAATTTTGTACACAATCAATGGAGTTCATGCATGAACCAACCTATCTAATGCATCTCTTCCCTTGATCCCTATGGGGAGCAGCCATCCACTAGTTCTCTAGACTACCTTCTACTATCAAAACTTTTGAGGAGTTAATAAAATTGTTTTATCAGCAATACTCCTACAATATTCAACATCCAGTCACCATGATTGATATTTGTAATCTCAAGCAATATCCAAGGGAACCATTCCTAACATTTCTCAAGAGATGGAGGAAGAAGTTCTCTCTATATGCCAGACCTATTCTAGAAATAGAAAAACTAGAAATCTTCATCAATAACCTTGTTCCAGAAATCAATTATCCTCTACAAATGCAAGATCATACATCTTTTGACAAGATGTTGGATAATGCTATCAAAATTGAAAAAGTGCTTGTGAAAAAAGGAGAAATCACACTTCAAAAAGACAAGTACGAATCAGGATCCAGTTCTAAAGATAAGAACAAAAACTGGAACAAGAAAAAAGGCATCATCACAGATGGCGTTGTTGATAATATATGTGCCCCATCAAAGGCACCAGCCTACAATCTCACTCTTGGCACCCAAGCCATTAAAGCTTCAGAACAAAAGTCTTCTGAACCATCTCAAAAGAAGCCAGAATACAAAAGATGGGATAATAAATGAAAGTTCACTCCTCTTGGAGAATCTTTAGAATCCACTATGAGAACTCTACTGGCTAATAACATCATCTCTTTGCTAGCAATCCAACCACCTGATTCTGAGCCTAAGCCAAAATGGTGGAGAGAAAATGAATCCTGTGATTTCCATCGAGGTAAAGGTCACAAAATGAATAACTGCTTCCAGTTGAAACACACCATTCAAGATCTAATTGATAGTGGAGACATCACAATTGACAATCCTAAGAGCAATAATGATCATACAACATTTACAGAACTATTTTCGAAACATGGCCAAGAAGTTTCAACTTCTCCACCTAATATGGGGGCAAAAGTCAACTATGCATACCTTGGAAATAATGTTTTCATCAATATGGTTGAACCATGTCTCTCTGAAAGTTGCAATGTCATCACAATTATATGACGAGTAAGAGATCATTCCTCAGCTAATACAGTTACTCGATCACAAGCTCAGGCACATCTAAAAGGAAAAATCTTAGATTCATCAAATGTTCCTAAGGTGCCCTTCAATCTTTCATCTACTTCTAAATAGAAGGCTACTTACAAATCTTCCAATCCAAAGGATACAAGGCCTACATATTGTAGCATTGTTCAACAACTCTAGCACACTAATGCAAAAATCTCCATGTTTGAGTTGCTTCGAATATCTCCAGCTCACAGAGCCATTCTAGATAAAGCTTTGCTCAGTTCCAATGTTCCTAATGACCTTGATTTAGATAGGTTCCAGACTATGGTGGGACATCTTACATCTCCATAATATATCTCCTTTTTAGAGGAAGATGACAACTCCTTGAGTCACCCACATAATCAGCCTTTTCATATAGAAGTCTTGATCTAGAACCATAGAGTCAAACATGTGTTGATAGATGGGGGTGCTGGCCTAAACATTTGTTCTTACAGCTTGATCACATAATTGGGATTTTCAGAATTGGCTATTGATCCTCAAAATAAGATCACCATAAAATCCTATGATGAACAAGAAAGATCTTCTAAAAGCAGCATTGTCTTACCTATCAGAGCAGGTCCAGTTATCAAAGATACCATCTGTCAAGTGCTTGATCTACCTTTGGCCTACAACATTCTTCTAGGGAGACCATGGATACATGAAATGCAAGCTATTCCTTCTACATACCATCAATGTTTGAAGTTTCCTTATGAAGGAGTAGAGGTTACTATCCCCGCAGACCTGAATACAACTTGCAATACATTGAAGGAAAGTGCAGATAAGCTTGTACCTAATAACAAAGAATCTTCCATTGAACCAACTAAAGAAGCATCCACATCTAAAATGGAAGATCTTGCAAAAGAGGTTAATATCAAAGAAAATAGTATGGGAGAATATACTATCGAGCCAGTCTTATCTTTGAAATCTCTCCCTATCTTGCCTAAGTCTTATGGACAATCTTTGAAACAATCCAAACCAGACTCTAAAGAACCTCTTGAAGCATATAAAAAGAATTTTGTAGCAGAACAAGTATCCAAGAAAGAGTTTGAAGAGGATGAAGCTTTGCTATCATGGCTATACAAAGATGAACTTGAATCTCAAGTTGTTCAAACTAGTGACTCTACAGTATCCAAACTCCCTTCTAAGTCATATGGTCCAGGAGATAAATTGATAGCTAAGATGTGATATCCAGGTCAAGGACCTCTCAGAGTTAGAGGAAAAGGTCTTATGGCACCTCTCCCACATACTGGTAGAGAAAATAAAGATAAAGTTGGCTTAGGCTTTAAGAAGAAACCCTATCACCTCAAAGGTAATTGTTCCCATGTCATAGAGCAGATCGCACCAGGAGAACCTCTTCTTAAGAAAGAAGAAATAGAACCATCAGATAGTGATTTAGATAGCTCAGAACTGATCCCCTATGAAAAATTGCCTAAAGAGATCAAAGACCTTCTTAATGATAAAGATGATCCTATCAAAATAATTAATGTACTAGAAACACAAGAACCTACTATCAATCAAGAGATAGTTGCAACACAACAACCAGCTAATCTTGAAAACAATCAAGAGGAAGGTGGTAGTGATTCTGAGATAGATTCCCATGAGTATGAATTCAAATCAGAATCTAAGGGTAACCCTTCTTGGGGTATTCACCCTGACTTTACTCATGTTCTAAGATTTCCTAGAGATCCTGAATCAGAAGCTGAATCAAATGACTATGAATGGGGAGCCATTCCAGAACTAGATGAAGATGAGCTTATTACAAAGAAACATGTTGATGTTATTCACCAATATGCACCTCAACCCAATGTAAGTCTAGAATGAAATGATGAACCTATCGAGTCTGATCCACCTATGGATGAATTGGACTCCCATGATGACATTGAGCCTATTCACAAGTTGAATGTTTTAAATTGTAATATCACCTTTGAACTCAAGCATTGGGTTAGGACCAATGATGACATATCCATATTCGTAAACACTATCTCCCAATCTTTCCCCACTTTGACTATCCAATATCTCAAACTTATTGATCAAACCTCCACAAATCTGAGCCATGGTATTTATACCTTCCCAAATAACTATGCCCTTGCTTGCTACCTAAATGTAGTTGAGCCTATGAGGACTTCCATCAATGAACCGAGTGTTAGCATGACAGAGTCAGACATCAAATATCTTAGTCAGAAAAATAAGAATAAAAAGAAAAAGAAAAGGAGTTCTGAGGGTGAAAACCACTTTGTGGTAGTCTCAGAACCTACAAAAGTAAAAATAAAAGACGTATCCGAAGGTGAAAACCTCTCTAAGGCACCTAAGGATGAGATATTTGATGTCCTTCCAAGTCATTTACAGGATAGATCTCCAGTTCTAATTGAGCCCACTCAATCTATCAATTTGGGTACAACAGAGGAACCACAATTGGTACATGTAGCACAATCTTTATCAGAAGAAGAGAAGCAAAAATTTACAACATTCCTAATAGAGAAGAAGATCAACTTTGCATGGAAATATTCAGATATGCCAGGATTGGATCCTAATCTTATAATGCATCATTTATCCATAGCTCCAAATGTCTAACCTGTCAAGCAAAAATTGAGAAAGATGCATCCTCATGTTGCACTCTTGGTAAAAGTTGAATTAGAGAAGCTCCTAAAATTCAGATTCATTTGATTTATTGACTATGTAGAGTGGATCTCTAATATTGTACCTATTTCTAAACCAGATGGTTCAATTAGAGTGTGCATAGACTTTAGAGATGTGAATAGAGTGTGCCCTAAGGATGATTTTCCACTACCTAACATTGATATGATAGTGGACATGACTGTAGGTTTTGAGATGTATTCCTTAATGGATGGTTTCTCTAGATATAACCAAATAAAATTTGCTATAGAGGATCAAGAGAAAACTGCTTTCACATGTGCATGGGGTACCTTCTGTTGGAATGTCATGCCATTTGGGCTTAAAAATACTGGTGCTACAATGACATCTATTTTCCATGACATGATGCAATGAACTATGGAGGATTATGTTGATGATACTTTAGCAAAATCTATGATTAGAACTAAATATCTAAAGACTTCAGCATGATCTTAGACAGAATGGAAAAGTTTAGTCTCCGACTAAATCCTAAGAAGTGTGCTTTTGGTGTCACTTCTGGAAAGCTCTTAGGATACATAGTTTCAAAGAAGGGCATTGAAGTTGATCCAGCTAAAGTCAAGGCTATAATAAAGATGCAACCTCCAAAGAATATTAGTCAAATGAAGACATTACAAGGGAGAGTACAATCTATCAGGAGATTCATATCACAGCTTGCTGATATATCACAACCTTTTACAAAAACATTACATAAAGGTGTGACCTTTGCATGGAATGAAGAATGTGAGAAAAACTTTAACCATATCAAGAAGTATCTATCAAATCCTCCTATCTTGATGCCTCCTATTCATGGGATGCCATTGATCTTATATGTCTCCGCAATAGATACATCATTGGGGGCATTGCTAGCACAGCACGATGAGAATAAAAAGGAAAGAGCTATATACTATATCAGGAGAACATTGGTTGCATATGAGAAGAACTATTCAATGATTGAGAAATCTTGTCTAGCTATGATCTTTTCATCATAGAAACTAAGACACTACATGTTATCTCATACCACACAATTGGTAGCTAAGATTGTTCCACTCAAGTATCTCCTAAGCAAAGCTGCCCTCACAGGTAGATTAGCTAAATGGGTTATGCTCTTAAGTGAATTTGACATTGAATATGTAGAATGAAAAGCTATCAAAGGGTAGGTTATTGTTGATCAATTAGCATATGCACCTATGATTGATAATACACCAATGCAAATGGAATTTCCAAATTTGTCTATCATGACTCTTTCTTCTAGAGAATGGCAGTTATTCTTTGATGGCTCCTATACATAGAATGGATCAAGAGTAGGCATATTATTCATAACTCCTCAAGGATACTCAATCCCAAAAGCATTCAGATTAAAGTTTCCTTGCACAAACAATATTGCAGAATATGAAGCCCTTTTGAATGGCATGAAACTAGCAATTGAGTGGAGAGTGACAAAGCTACACATTCATGGAGACTCTCAACTTGTTATTCATCAAGTCAATGATGTGTACCAAACTAAAGATGAAAAGCTCATTCCTTACAAGAGAATGGTAGATGATCTTAAGAAATATTTCATATCTATCACATTTGAGCAAATTCCTAGAATGGAGAACAAGGCTACCAATGCAATGGCAACACTATCTACTTTATTACACTAGCCTGAACATGAGCTACGCTACGAGTTCCTGGTGGAAGCACTATCTTATTCCACATATGACTCCCCCAAAACCTACATGATTTGCACCATTGTAGGTCATGATTCATCCAGATACAAAAACCTATTTTCCTATCTCAAAGACCAAATCATTCCCGATACCTTCAACCGCCATGAAAAGAGATACCTTATCCATAATGCCTCTCGATATGTCATCATTGGTAATGATCTATACAAATGAGGTCTAGATGGTATGCTACTTAGATGTTTAGAATGGGAAGAGTCTCAATGTGCAATAGAGGAAGTCCATGATGGTATTTGTGGGTCACACTTGAATGGTTTAACACTAGCTTGAAAACTTATTAGGGCGGGGTACTATTGGCCTGAGATGGAGAAAGAGGCTATCAAATTTGCTAAGAATTGTCAAAAATGCCAAGTACATGGCAACTTAATTCATGCCCCAGGGAGGGATCTAATTCCCTTTACTACACAATGACCTTTCCATCAATGGGCATTTGACCTTATCAAGATGATTCATCCTCATTCTTTTAATGGACATACCCATATAATCACAGCTACAGATTATTTTACAAAATGGGTAGAAGCAGTCCCTTTGACACAAGCAACTGGTAAGCAAATATCTATGTTCATATTGAACTATTTCATATGTAGATATGGGATACCTCATTCCATAATCACAGATAACGATGGACAATTCAAGAACAAAGACCTAGATGATCTATGTGCCAAATTCAAGATCACACAACATTGGTCTTCTATCTACTATCCTAAAGGGAATGGACAAGCAGAGGCTTCTAACAAGAATCTATTGAAAATCTTGCATCGTATAGTTAATAGAACAGGATGAGACTGACATCTCATGATCAATCCAGCTCTCTAGGCCTACAAAACAAGTATCAGAATGTGTACTGGGGCTACTCCTTTCACTTTAGTTTATGGGTTTGAAGCGGTACTACCTATTGAGGTTGAAATCCCATCACTAAGAATCAGAATGCATGGTCTAGTAACTAATGATGACTACAGAGTGTCTAGGTTGCAAGAACTTGAACTACTAGATGAGTGTAGACAAGCAGCATATGATCATCTTAGAGTATATCAGAAGAGAATGTCTAGAGGTTACAACAAGAAAGTCAGACACATAGAATTTCAGGTTGGTGATCTAGTCTTGAGAGAGAATCCTAAAAATCAATCACATCAAGAATGCAAGGGGAAGTTTGAACCCAACTAGCTGGGTCCCTTTGTAATCACTACTACTTTTGGCTCTAGTGCCTATCAACTCTCAACGACTAAAGGAGAACAGCTCCGAGAACCCATCAACATTCTCCATCTGAAGAAATTCTACACCTAAGGCATTCAGTCTATGGTAAAATATCCTGAAAAAATCTTAAAATTTGGAAAAAGTCCTAAAAAAATAAACATCTTGGTGAGAACCTAGCAATAGGTGCCTTGATGATTCACAAAACAAAGTGAAAAATATCAAAAGTACAAAAAATTTGGAAAAAAGGAAAAATACAAAAAAAAAATGAGAAAAAGAAAAAATGCCTTGGTGAAAACTTGGAAACAGGCGCCTTGGTAGCAAAAATAGAATCTCTACCAAGATGGTGAAAACCCAGCAAATGGGTGCCACTTGTTTCAAAATGCTCCATCTATCAGCACAATCTTGGTCTTTCCCAACTTTCAATCTTATTTTAGTTTGTACATATCTCCTGGTTTGTTTTTGCATTTCCAGTTTTCAATAAGTCAGTCTGTACAACAATCTGCTCAAGCGTCTATATCCTATCAATGCTTAACACTTGGGGGCAATCAATGTCATATCCTATGGCCTCCAATATATCTTAGATGTATCATATCCATTTAGAGTCCTTTGAAGCTTCATTTGAGTCAGTTAGTCAGTCTCGTCTCCAGAAAGGATTTTGCATCAAACATCAAACTCAAACTGAAAACAATCTGTGCTTTTTACATGCTTTTATCTCTTTGTATGCTTACTGTTTCACATTGAGATTTTTGCATATTGTGTCTCTTTGAGCTCTTTGATGATGTCCTTTATAGGATTTAGAGAGTGATGACTGGGGGCATAATCTTTTCTTTGTTTTCTACTTGTATGTGAAAATCTAACAATTTTGGAAATTTTGGATTGAAATGGTGTCCGACTGTAAGAGCCTCTATCTCGAATTGGATGGCCATGCATACCTCGACCATTGATACCAAAAAAATTCAAAAAAGTTTGATCTAACTATTGTCTTTTTGAGTGAGTTCTTTCTCCTATTGTGAAATGTGATCTTACCTAAGGATGTGAATGATAAAGGGTCACTACGAGTAATTCACACTGGATTTAGAATGATCTCTTGATTGTTTGATGTGTTTGTACCGCAAGGCATATTCTGGTCATCATGACATTTATGTTTTGATGCTTATAAAAATTACTATATCAAAATGGACATGATATTCAGGTCATCCTAGCCCTTGTGCCTTGGTGCTTATATCTAATCTGACATTCTGAAAACAAAATCAATATTCATATATCCATGGTTGTTGACCAGTGGGTGTTGTATTGATTCTTACGCATACAAATCGATATTCATATGTCTATGGTTTCATAACTAGTGGGCATTGTATTGATTTATCTGATTACCTAAAAGTTCAATGATGATAACAAATCGACACATGATCAGTGACTAGGTCCTAGGTCTTAGGTTGCATTTCATTTTTCATGTTTCTTTGCATTTTGCATGTCTACATGATCTCACAAATGTTTGGAAACACTTCAAAGCTTAAACAATTATTCATGTCAATTATTCACATCTAACACGAGAGCTGAGTCTCACTCGAAGGTCTCTTCACCGAACCGCAAGCAGTAATTCTCCTGGGTTAAACATCCTTTTGACATAAGACTGAGTACTTTTCTTCATCAACCTACAAAAACATATCATGTGTATCACTGCATTTACATCTCATATCATTACCATTTGATGCATTACATTACATCCAATGCATAAGCATAAATCATACATACATCTTTTCATAATCAATTACATTTGCATAACATCCATACATATGAAAGAAATCATTGCATTGCATTGATCCATACATACATTCTACACTAATCATAGCATAAGCATAGCATGATATCATCATAAATCCAAACATGACAAGTACAAATGAAGTCACAATCAACATATCGATCTCATATATATCAAAAAAATCTTGAAATGTGTCAGGGGTGCACTACTGGCACAATGTACAAAAGAATGAGCTGTAGAGAGCTATCAGAGTCAAAATAGTATATCAGTGATAAAAAAGAACAGAGTATATCAAAACATGAGAGAAAGAATCAACTATCAGCATGCTCCTCAGTATCTAGTGGAGGAGGTGGTGGTGCATCTGGTATGGCCTCTACTCTCAGTGCCCTAGCTCCCTCTGAGGCTGCCATGTAATCTGAATAAGTGGGTACTCTCTACACAGCAGGGACAACAACATAGTATGCAGACACATAATACGAAGCCCGTGAGGTCTGATGAGTCACCTCTATTTGTAGTCTCTAAACCTTAGCATGGAACTTTGCACGAAGCTTTGTGTGCTACCTATCTACCTCTAGATACCTCTCCTCCCACCTAGCAATCTATACCTTCAGGTCCCAGACCTGAGCTCTGAGACACCTAATAGTCTCTAATGAAGTGAGAGGAACAGTAGGATTTGCCTCAGCTACTGGCATCTATGTGTCCTGTGGTTGCTTTGGCTGCTAATCAATGGTATCTTCTCTATGCGCCTTGCGGCGTCTAACCTCAGCTCCTAGATCAAAGGTGGTATCTACCTGTAAGGGATCTCCATCACCACCTACAAACTACTTAGCTGCTAAAACCTCATCTGCAAAACCAACATTTCCCAAAGTGCCTCTCTCACCCCTGCTCCATCTCTGTGAACCTGTGGATGTGCCTGCTATAGAAGTAGAAGGATGAGGGGGCCTCATATGTCCTGATGGTCTATGAAGTGGAGCCATCACTCTTTGTCTGGGTGGTGTAGGATGCACTACCTGCGGTCTCGGACCCTGTCCCATGGGAGCACCTATAACATCCATTGCCTCCTCCATGGAGGGTATCAACTCAATGGGATTCGAGAATCTAGGAACAAGATGATCAGCTAGTCAAGAAATGTATCCATCTATGACCCCTGCATCAACAACCTATGGACAGTAGTCCCAGTCTCTACCTATGATAGCATTGTACTCCTCTGAACATAACGAATAGGTCAGCCGTTGTGTCCATCCGAGCCCAATCTCATGAACAATGCAAGAATATTTACTATACTCCTATGGGGCATCCTATCTGCGTCCATACTGATGCCACACTCTAGTAATCAAGAATCTCTCCAAAATGGTGGGAGAATGACCAATAAGTACGCGACTCTGAAAAAGAAAATTGTACTGCTCCCTTGCAGTGGGCTAGGCCTCTATCTGCAAGTAGGGTCTCCAATGCACAAATGTCATATCATCTAAACATCGTCGGAAGTACTCAATATGACCCATGCGAACCTGTGTGACATAACTAGCATACGTATATATCACTGGCTCCTGTGGCTGCTACTGTGACTGGAAAACCGGTCTCAACACTGGGATATGCTTCCATGCCCATATCTATAATACAAGAGCTCTAGAAGCAAAGCTCTTGCAATCCTGATACACAACCTCGTGCATCTCTAAAAACATGTGGGTCAACAAGCACTGACCCCAAGCAAGCTCAGTGGGAGTGGCCATAAGAAGGGCTACCATCGGAGCCCATCCCATCAAAAAGCCATTTTGCTGACGGCCTGGCATGATGAGTTCCCCGATAATCCCAGCAATAATGCACTCTAAACGATGCATCTGAGCATATCTCGGTACAAGGGTCTCCCAGAAAATGGACCCCGTCAACTATGTGTCATTACCAAACAAACACCTAAATGCATGCAGACCTGTCTAGCCGGAACTCGCATACTCAGGATGTCGACTGCTATGGAATGGAATGCATAGTATCCTATAAATATCCTTTGGAGTCACAGTCATCTCTCCAGTCAGTAAATGAAACATCTGGGTCTCCAAATGGAATCGCTCAATCAATGTAGTCAAAAGGCCATGATTTACCCTAATATCGAGTAAATGGATCAAATGCTCAAAACCGCATGCAGTAAGATGAACCCTCATAGGGTCAGGAAGCGAGACACATAATCTCTGGGTCACTGGGTATGAATGTCGGACATGAACATCTGGATATGTGACCTATATCATACAAAAATAGGGAATTCTATCCGAAATTGGGTTCAATAATAGGCTAATAGTATAGAAATTAGACAATGAGGTACTTCAGAAGGTAGGTCAAAAGGTCAAATATCAGCATTAGAAATCAGAAAAGTTAAAATTTGGCCCTAAATATCAATTTTAAACCCTCTCTTTTTCATACGACATTCCAAACTGGCACCAAAAGTCGTACGACACTCCACAATACACCATACGACATTCCATGGTCATACGACACTGGACTCAATATCATACGAGTTTCTAGGGACCCGATGAAATGTCATACGACACATGGGTCCCCTTCATATGACATTGGGTAGTGAATGAAATGACAAAGGAAATGCAAATGAAATGTCGTACAAGTCTGGGATGGGACTCGTACGAGTTTTCATACATACGAAATTCAAAACTAAAAACACATATAGAAAAATTAAACAATGCTATAAAACATGAAAAATTTGCATTTTCAGAGGGGCATAGAGGTCCACCTACCGGATGTCCTTACTGTTGGGGTCTCTGGTATCTCCAGCTGTGCTCAAATCGATGCGAACTCACAAGAACCTTCAGATCTTGTTGTTCTACCATTTTCTTGCTCAGAGGGCTCCACAAGGTCTCCAGAGTCAAATGGTTGAAATGAATTGAAAATGACCCTTCAGGCCTTTATATATCTTTTGACCTAATTTTCAAAAGTGCTCTATTTTTCATGAAAATTGCACCCCTGGCTAATTTCGACCTTCTAAATCCATTTTCAGGATCAAAATTCAAATCTGAGATTGTTTATTTTGTAAAAATTGCGATTTAAAATTTTTGGGCCCAGGACGGTCTACTGCTTGCATAATCGACCTTCACCCATCACAGAAATCTAGTATTCAACTTAACTGATTATCTTACATCAAACTATCAAAATTTCAACTTGGTCAACTATGGTCAACTCATGGTCAAACCTAGTCAAACTTGGTCTTCAGGACCTCCAAACGATGCAGAACGTGTTCTCAAACGTGTTTAACCATTTTTCAAATCAATTAACATGCTTCTGAACTATCAACGCTGACTTTCTTGTCAGATTTCAATTTTAATCTCGAAGGGGGCATGGTATTGCACATCATTCAAAGTCTGTAATCAGATTTGGAATCATATCTTTCCTTAGTAATCAAGACAACAACCATATCTAATTGTTGATTCATCAAAAGTCCTCATCGCTTGGGGCAAATCAAATCTATCATCGCTTGGGGCATATCAGATTCATCGATCCATATCAATATGGTATTCTCTTAATCTTGTAAATTGTATCAGTTTTTGCAACTATCGGTTCAATTGTGTTATTTCCTTGGTTCTTCGGTAACTAAAGGGTTCAGATGTGATACCTACGTGATTCTTCTAAGACAATTGAGTCTGGAATCGATCACTCACTTCTTCGCAATCCTAAGGTTCGGAATCAGGCATTTTGACACTTTTTCACAATCATCGGTTCATTACTGTTATAGTTAACATTATCTTTGGTCATTCAGGACCTATTATCTTCATATCAAATCTTTCAATCAGCTTCTGTCTCATATCAATTATCAATTTCGAATCAGTTTCATATCTTTATCAAACACAGACTATCTTTGAACCACTATGCTTCGCACAGTAATTCAAAGAGGGGCAAAATGTAATACCCCAAAAATGGGCTATAAGTTCATTAATCTTCTATGTCAACACATCGAATGAAATCGACATCAAAGTCCTAACCAAAGGCACATCTAAACATCATCGAATCCTAATTGATTATCTCAAATTCTGCATCAGGGAATATTCCTAGTAATATTCCTAATTTATCTAATTATCTTTAATTTAATGATTATTTGGCGATAAATCACATTTATCCTAAGTTTGATTAATTGAATATTTTCATATTTAATTAGTTAGATTTAATTCTGCCACTTAATTATTTAATTGTATTTATTCCTAAGTATTATTATTTAATTTTGACAATAAATCCAAAATCCTATGAATAATTGATTATATTCTTATTTAATTAATTAAAGCAAGTTGTCAATTTTTAATAATATTATTTTTGAATAAAAGTTTGATTAAATGATTGATTAACCCATAAATCAATTGTTTTATTTTTCAAAATCAGTTAAGTTGAGAATAAATCACTTTATTTATTTATTAATTCATAATTATCCATGTGCACAATCAAAGAGCAATTAAACTCCAAATCAGAAAATCAATGCAAGTTATTGACTTTTTGGAACTCAACATCATTTTTGACTTTTGAAGTTGATCTAAACTTCTAATTTGAGTTAAAAAGTTGTTTTCGCATGATTTGCATGTTTTTGTGAGTTAAATATCCTTTATTTTCAGATAACTCAAAAATCAAGCTGAGTTAATTTGAGTGATTTATGGCTTTCTTCCATGCATCCTCAAAGCCCTGGATTTCTATAAATTAAGGCCTCAACTCATCTCAAATCATCTCATATTTTTGCATCCTCGTGTTGTTGAATTAGAGACTGAAGAATCATCTTTGCGAATCCAAGCTTTGTGAGATCAATATTGCATAGTTTTTCATATCATATTAGTTTTCATTTGTTAGATCATCTAGCATATCATAGCATATCAGTTTTTTTACATATCATAGATTCATATCATTTTCATCTTATTGCAACTAAAATCCAAAAAAATAGATTAATTGCATTCATTCCATATCCTTCTTTTGCATTCAAATCCTTCGTTTAGGTGTCGTCAAGGTCACTGATCTTGATAACAATCTGAGAACATCATACTCGCACCTATTAGAAGGCAGTAAATCACCTGGTTAGTTTAGCTTTCAATTCATTGCACGATTTCAATTTTTACTAACCTCTAATGTTTTACTGAAGTGTTGTGTCTACAGAACATGTACAAAATTCACACACACAAGAGTAGATGCTTTTGATGGTGGATTATGGACGTTGGGATCCATACTAAGGTGTTAGATTAATTGGTTTGATGTAGAGATAGTTGTGAAGGTTATTTTGAGTGAGCCCTAGATAAATGACCCTAGAGGCAAGGGTTTAGTTCCTAGAAGGCTAGGTAAGTGGTGGGGCTTTAAAACCTTGATAATTTGATGTTTCTTATCCTTATTGAAGACTGTCACTTGGTTGGGATGCAGGGGAGTGAATACCTTTATGAGTTTCTTTTTTAATGGGATGGAATTAGGCCTAATTTATGGTTGCTAGGTTATTGGATCTAGTATCTGGTCCAAAGGAGTGTAACTTGGGATTTGGGTATGATTTAGGGAATACAAAAGGGTATCTGAAACATTAATTTGTTTCTTGAGTTGTTTGGAACATTCAGGAGAAAAGGGAAGATTTGTGACTGGTGAGGGCTACAAGCCTAGAAGGCTAATGGTGTGAGTTAGGTGGAAGAACTATTGACCATACTTGGAGGGTTGGTGGAACATGGAACATTGACCATGGTAAGGTTTTCTAAGGTGGTAGGAAAAAGGTGGAAGTCCTATTTAGTGATTTGACATATTAGAGGCTCTAGGTGCATTGGGAGAAGGCCTAGATAGCAAATCCTTGAGGGGATGTTTGATGTGAGAACTTGTCTCACTTATTGTCTAATTGATCTTGCATTTCAATCAGGGTATGGGCTCAAGAAGACTTACACACCACCTCTACATTAATATCTTATTGGTATTGAAGTTAAAAGGAATCTTGCATCCTCATCATTAGCCTAAAATTTGCATCTCATCTCTTGCACCCTTAAAACCCTAGGGGAAAAACATATTCCCTATACCTAATTTTGTGCCACTTTTGGGGTCTCCATGGCTTGAAAATTATCCAAATATTCCCTAATCTTTATTAGGGATAGGTTTATTGTTCTTGGAGAGCACACCCACATCCCTCTTGAACGAGCACACCAATCGGTGATCGGGTGCTCCTATTTCAGCTCAATTTGAGGTGGCATGTGAATATTTTTTCTATATGTTGATGTATGCTATTATTATAACTAATTTTTTAATATCTTAGCATGCTCCCAATAGGTTAGGTTCACATCACTCACAGTAGCATATGGCACACTCTTTTTTATTATTGTCCTTTTGGGAAAGAAATGCCCCTATTGTTGTGGTAGTATCTAAAATGTAGAGTATGGGGGGATTTCCAAGAGTTGGTGGAACAAGAATTCATTTGTTTTCTAAGTATTATTTAAACTTCTTGAAAACTCTTTGATAGTGAGGATTCCATTTGAAAGTTATTTCCTTGTGAAGAAAATAAGTGAATGGTTGACACTTATCTATGAGTTGTGAAATGAATATGCGTATAGATTGAAGCTTTCCTTGTAAACTATGAAATTGATTGAGATTCCTTGGAGGAGGCATTTATATTATAGCCTTGACCTTCTTGGGGTCTATCTTTATACCTCATTTTGATTAAATTAATTCTAGGAGCTTTCCAGATGTGACTCTAAAGACACATTTCTTAGGATTGAGTTTTAACCCATACTTATAGAGGTGATCAAATATACATTCAAGGACATTAAGGTGATCAGATCTCATTCTATATTTTGGCCAAGATGCCATATATGGAGTCCTAAAGAATTTTATGGATTATGACATGGAAGATGATAGTCATGGCCCTCTAATATGTAGCTCCTACATTATTTAGACTGAAAGGCATGACATTGTAATAGAAGGTTCCCCATGGGGTTTTGAATGTTGTCTTATATTGATCTTGTTTTTTAATATGTATTTTATTATATCCAAAGAAACCATCCATGAGTGACAACATCTCATGACCAACTGTGAGGTCTACTAGCATATCAATGTTTGGTCATGGAAATTCATCCTTAGGAAAAGCCTTGTTGATATCACTGAAGTTTGTACATATTCTTGTGTCACCTAATTGCTTAGATAATGGCACCATGTTGGAGACCCACTATGAATAGTCAATGACACAACTGAATTTATCATGTAGGATTTTCTCTAACTCTTCTTTAACTAATAGGGCCACCTTGGGATGTGCTTTCCAAAGCTTCTGCTTGACGGGTTTGGCGTTTGGATCCATTGTAAGATGATGAGCCACTAGGTTGGGTTCTAACCCAAGAATATGAGTATAAGACCATGAAAATTTGATAGTTGTCTTGCAAAGGAGTGTTATGAAAGTCATCTCTTCAGCCTTTGACAATGATGCTACAATGTAAGTTATCTATGGACACTCTTTTGTTCCCAAATTGACAGGTTTATTTTCTTCGATAAGAGGAAGAGGAGATTCTTCATCCTCTAGCACCTTGAAGAGGTTTTCACCAGAGGGTACGCCCCTTTTTTTTTAGAGACAAGAAGCATCCCATAGGAGTTTTCACTAGGAGACCCATGTTTTTATTTTTTATTTTAATTTTTGCAACTAATGATTTCCTCTTTCCCAAAATATTCCTTGGGATCTAATTTGTAGACATGTGTAGAATCATGCCCCTAGTCATGTGGTTGTTCAACTGTCCCAATAAATTTCATGAGATTGTCTTTTCTTTCGAACACATAGATGTGGGTGATACTTGGTTGATCCTAGTCTATGATTTTGGGTTGTATGAGTGGGAGATCAATGAGGTTTATGGAGAGTTCAAAAAGGAAAGAGTCTCCTAAGAATATTTCATAACTAAGTATATCATCATAGGCTCTCTTAATTTCCTCTTCAGGGATGGTTTTGACATCAACAATTTTTCCCAAGATATTACAAAAGGTATAGTCAGTTGCATTGGTGCCCCTAGTCATGTCTATGGGAAATCCAAGACCTTGATTTCTCAGTTGTCCAATAGGTTTGAGAGGATCCCTCATACCAGTTTATTTGTGGTCTAAGTTGTCACCTTGATAATCTCATTACTCAGTAGCTAATATGTGGGATTTAGGATATTTATCTTTACAGTAATCAAGGAGTGAGATTTTAGGAGGTGGAGATTCTTGGTACAACCATTTGTTGATGTCTTCATGCAAAACTTTCTCATTTAAGTTCCCACTTGAAAGAAACATGGAGTTCTGAATTTTTTTGAGTTGGGGTTCTTTCTATTTTTTTTTAGCCTAAAGAGATGGAAATCCTTGATTATGTGGGTTAAGGGGTAGTCCACATACTACAAATGCATCTGATAGACTATATACCCCATAACACTTATTGTTGATCTTGACAGTGGTATGTGTGGATGCAAGTATTATCTCAGAATAATTATGAGAGCAGGAAGAACTAGCAACAGAGCTTCCTATATCAGTTCCAGGACAATAGTTTGAATGAGGGAATGAGACTTCTAATACACAATAGTATGCGGAATTTTTTGGGTTAGCATGGATGCTAAATTCAGTGCCATTATGAGGGAATTTGGTACACTAATGAAATGTGGAGGGAATGTCCTGCATAGCATGAATCCATGGGCGACCAAGGAGGATGTTGTTTGGAAGTCAAGATCAACAACATGGCATACTGTATTTTGAATTGTTGGGCCCACTTGAATATGCAATGAAATAGTTCCTTTAGAGGTACGCTCTAGGTTTCCACATGCTTTGATAGTTATAACTTGTTGTGCAATGTCATCTTTAGTGTACCCCCTCTATGTTATGAACTTCAAAGCACACAGTTTTAGGGTTGAACCATTATCTATTGTGACCATTTTGACTATAAAAAAGCTAACCATGGTAGTGATATAGAGTGTGAGGTTATGATCTGGTGAAATGGATGGCATGTTAAATTATTTAAATGATAAGACATTAGATGTTGGTAGATGGCCCACAAGGGCTTGAAACTGAGAGGCATTGATGTCATTAGGGACATGAGAATCTTTCATGGATTTGTGAGGATCTCTTGATGGATGGGTGATGTGCGGAGGAGATCTAAGATGGAGATTTGTCTAGGGGTATTTCCAAGGTGTTACAAAATATTATACTATGTCAGGGAAGAAGATGTGGTAGAAGTACCAACAATGGATATTCTTCCTCTTTATATAGTGACTATGCATTAATTATCAAGTCCTTTGATATGAATCATATTAATAGAGGGTTAAACCTAGGTGATGAAATAACCAATATTTTCATAATTGATATAGGCCTGAGTATAATATTTTCCATCACTTTCATCACCTTGTTTACTCTTGCCTTGATTTTGGGCTGGTTGGTTTGTATTTCCTAGGCCTTTTCCCCTACATGTTTAGGAAACACATTTTGGTAGATTTGCAGATTTTCATTTAGTGAAGCTTGTGATGGGGGGTAAGCTATGATTTCCTTTTGATCTATAAGATTTTGGATGTAATGTTTCAGATTCATGCAATTAATAGTGTCATGTCTCTTAACACAATTATAGTCATAGTACTCATCCTCCTTATACCATGCAAGTTTAGGAGAAGACCCGTCAAAAGGTTGGGTCTAAGGATAGACAATTAGACTGGCCTTAGCCATTATGTGAAAGATAACTAAAGGTTCATCCAAAGGGGTGAATGTGATTTTTTTTTATATTCTAGATGTGGGGTTTTGGTTGTCCTTGAGGGATAGAGATGGCATTTGTTTGTTGAGGGATCAATTGACAAATAGATAGTGGTGGTAGTTTTGGACCAACTATAAAAACTTGGACATGTTTCATATATGTGGCCCCATCAGTGACAACATTCTTGTTTTTATTCCAGTAGCAAGGATGATCATTACTAGGTTTGGCATAATGTCATTCCTTGTAGTGTTTGATGACACCTTCATCTAGGAGGCCTTTCTCAATATTTGATCCTTTTCCCCGAATGTCTTTGTATGTGAATAGGATGAAATGGAATCACCTCTATTGAATGTATGTATGGGTGAAATATGAGATCCACTTCTAAATCCAAATTCCCAAAGGAGAGATCCAAATTGATCAACCAAAAGGTTAATGCACAATCGAATCAATCTATGGAGAATATGAAAGAGGAAGAAAACCTGATATTTCCTTATAATGGAATTATGCTTGAAATCTAAAATAATTGAAAAGGAAATACTAACCTCAAAATAGGGAAAATCTAGAAAATGCTAATTTATTATGCTTGTGTGTACTTTCAAGCAATTCCGCAACCTGTTTTGGACTGGAAATGCTGAGACTAAGAAAACCCAAAAATCTTTTATCTTTATGACAGCAGGTAGTCTTTGACCCTCATAAAAGGTCAAAGGTTACATTCTTTATTTTAAGGTCGATTCTGACTTTGTTCGTAGATATTGAAAGTTTGCCTTAAAGGGTATCCAAATCCAAGCTCAGATTCACAGTTCCGCACCTGTACTTGCAAGAAAAATGGTTTTTTTGTTTGTTTGGGGGGTTTGCCTTGGTCAAACCCCAGTTTGGAATCAACCTTAATAGTGAAATTGAAATGGAGAATGCTAGCAAGTAGTAGAAGTAGATCTAACAATGAAGCTATGACATTCAATAGATATACAATTGTATTTGAAATGTAATCAAGTATGTTAATATGAAATCTTGGACATAACATTAACAAATGTAAATCTAAACCTCCATGTTTGTATGCTTGGAATCCACCTTGAGGGAAGAATGAATGGATCTTGAAGATGAATTGAAGGATCTTGAAGGAAGATCACACCACCATGATGGCTAGATCTAGGGTTTGAATGATGAATCTTGCATGCTTGAACCAAATTCCTTCAAAGGCTTGAATGCTTAAATCCTTGATCTTCAATGGAGAACTTGAATGCTTGAATGGATGAGATTGTAAAACTTGATTGAGAAATGGAGAAAACAAGAGAGGAAGACCTCCTTTTATAGTGATCTAGGGCACAAACCTCTAGAGAAGGCCGACATTGAGGAATTAAATCCCAATTAACCTTAACCCCTAAAAATGGGCCCATAATTCAAATTTCACCTTGAATTATGGTCCAATCACAATAACCAACTAAGAAGGGAACAAAATTAAATGAATTTTGAATTAAAACCTTTCTGTACTCAGATCCGAGGGCCCGACATTGATTTTGGGGCCTGTTGGGACCAAATCTGAAAAAGGGGCACAGATTCCAGAGGAGCTCAAAGATGACCTCATCTCTGACCTAGGTTAGGGATGAGCTTGACTCTAACCTAGGTTAGGGTAGACCTCGAATCTGACCTAACTCAAGGTCAACCTTGACCTTGACCCAATGGTCCCAGATCCAGCCAAAATCAGGATAGGAGGTCCCAAGGGTGCCCGAAGACCTAGAAATGATGCCAGAATGGGACAAAATGCCACGAAGAGGCATAAAATCCTATGATTTCCATGATGAAGTCTAGGAGGACCTATTTTTAATTCCTACCTAGAAAATAGAGCCATGGAAGAGGGAAATTAAGGAGAATCCTCAAGATCCTAACCCTAATTTCACCTAGAATGAAGAAATCAAGTGTAGAAAAGAAGTGGAAAGCGGGGAGAAAGCCAGATCAAAGAAAAAATCAACTCAAGGCATTTGACATGACCCTAGACCACTCACTTAGAGGGATAAATGCTCTTAACATGGAAGTGCTTCTATTTTAAGACGATACATTAAGCCCCCACTTTAGCAAGAGTATGGACTCGATGCAAACTCTTGGTAAAGGATAAGAAAGAAGAGATCCAAGTGGATTCACAACAAGATAAAATAACACTTAGCTAAGGACACAAGCCCCTAGACTAAGGATTCTAACTCAACCTACACGCATGAGTGTGCCAAAAGAACAAGGGTTAGTACAAACAACCCAAATCAATTAGCATAAGAAACCTTGCTAAGAAATATTTCTCATACTAATATCATATTTGGAAAGCTATCATAAAAGCATAAATGATTACATAAGAAAGACAATAGAAACACTATAAATAACATAGCTTCATGATCCTGTCCTACTAGCATGAATGTGAAAAGAGAGAGAGGGAAAAGATTGATTACCTCACCTAGTAAGATGCCCACCTTACCATGAATCACCCTAGAGGGAGAGCCCAATAGGTTCACCCATAAACTGTGCTTGCAATTGTAATGCATCTTCTGACGGCTTCTAGAATACTCATAGATCCACCTTCTTGTATTACTATGAATATGAAATATGTGTCTCCTCAGGATTTAGCAACTTATGTGCAT
Organism: Chamaecyparis obtusa; assembly: GCA_027943335.1. Taxonomy (NCBI): domain Eukaryota; kingdom Viridiplantae; phylum Streptophyta; class Pinopsida; order Cupressales; family Cupressaceae; genus Chamaecyparis; species Chamaecyparis obtusa. Next base: position 289,974 of record BSBK01003851.1, on the reverse strand, counting down.
TACCATCAGAAGATTTAACATATTGAAATTGAAAATGCGTGTCCATTCATGATTTAGCAACTTATGTGTGTTACCTTCCAGGATTTAGCATATTGGAAATGTGTGTCTCCTTAGGATTTAGCAACTTATGTGTGTTACCATCAAAAGATTTAGCATATGGATGTGTGTCTTTTCAGGATTTAGCAACTTATGTGTGTTACCTTCCAAGATTTAGCATATTGAAAATTTTGAAAAATGTGTCTCCTTAGGATTTAGCAACTTATGTGTGCTACCATCGGAAGATTTAGCATATGGATACGTGTCTTTTCAGGATTTAGCAACTTATGTGTGTTACCTTACAAGATTTTGCATATTGAAAAATTTGAAAAATGCGTGTCTCCTCAGGATTTAGCAACTTATGTGTGTTACCATCGAAAGATTTAGCATGTAAATAAATAAAAAACTATAGTACAAGGGAGACCCTATATATGCCCCCCTCCTTAATATGGAAAAAACATACTATTTTGACATGTTAAGGAAAGAAAAGAACAAGGATAAAGCCTTCTTCAGCATCAAGACAATATCCACAAACAATACCCAGTCTAAGCCAAGAAGGTCACAGCTCCTATGAGGCCATGGAAGGGATGAATGTAAAGAGATATCATGCAAGAAGTGAAAAGAAAGTAACCCTTATGAGGGATAGCACACTATTCAGTTTCCAAGGTGAGAGATATATCAACCATGGAAACCCAATGTCAAACAACAAAAGAGGTTGTTATCAAGGACATAGATCCTCAATGCAAACCAAAATTTTCATGTATGATTGGATATCACATAATACATAAATACTGCTTAACCAAGGAAAGAGATGAATCCTGAAAAGATAGAAAAGAAGGAGATGGCATCCTTGCCCCCCAAGTGTAGGAACAAAGATGTAAGAGGATACCTACTTCACAATTCAAGGAGTTATCCTATTTCGCAATAATGTATACCATATTCTTAGCAAGGGATATTGACCCCTACATCCAAGAGTATAGATAATCATGAAAAGGATATGTCACTCATGGAAAAGGATCCTCAAATGAAAGAGATATTATCAACAAGACCCCCATCATAGAGGAGTTCTCTAGATAAAATATCAACTTTCAATAGCAGGAACAAAGATTCAATCATCAAGCCCCCTGTAAACAAGAGGAAGAGGAATATTTGGAATGAGGGAAACAACTCTAACACCAAAGCAAGGGTGATAGTTTATAAAGAACATAATTTTCAACATAGAGAACAAGTGTCGACTTAGGACAACAACTTCTTGTATAAGAAGGTTATCCATAGTCAAAACATCTGTCAATATGATGAAATAATATTTCAATATAAACAAATACCACTAAGCTAAGGAAATCAGTTCCCTAGACAAAAAGAGAGAAGGAAGAACCTTGCCCCCAAGGATGAAAGGCAAGGGATATCTTTGCTTAACACATGTCCCATAAAAGATATCTTGAGTATAAAATAGAATCTATGAATGATTATAAACATAATACAAAACCATAGAGAGACAGGATAGAAAGAATACCGATTAAGCTCAAAGCGGGAACATAATGGATTCTAGAAGATAGGAAGAAATATACCTCTTGCCCCCCAGTCTAAAGGAGAAAAGGTCTATGTTATATATGAATCAGGAATAAAATTATGAAGAAATCTCAAAGGAGAAATTTATTTTCTTTTATCTTTATGGATCGAATAATAAGGAGAATGTTCTTTGAAGAATCTTTGCACATCTACATCATGAACCATAGTTTGAACCTCAACATAAGTGTGGGAAAAACTAGGAATAGCAGATGGAGAATTAGGAATCAGATTAGGAAAGATAGGATTAGGATTAGGAATATTAGGAACACTAGTAAAAGTGTAGGAATTGATATGAATGGAAGACACAACCGGAGGAACACTTGGAACCACAGTTGGAAAAGGATGTGAATAGCTATAAGTAATATTATGGTAAGAATGATGTGAGGTAGGATCGTGATTTCCCATAAGATCACCACTAAGAGGAAGAGCATTAAGGGAATTCATATCTTTCTCCACTAATGCCTCATCACTAAAAGGAATCCCAAATGAAGGTGAAGGATCTATAATGTCATCTTCTTTCGCATAAGGGGAGTGTGTTCTAGAGAATATGTCATCCTTTTGTATCAAAAATCCTTCACAAGGAGGGGATAAATCAATGTATTTATCCAAGGGTTCATCCCAAAAGGTAGAATTATCCTCAATGGCTTCATGAGGAAGAGAGTAATCAACATCAAAATTCAAAGGCTCATCCCAAATAGGAGGATTATCATCCCTATCCATTAAGTGCATTATAGAAGTGTCATAAGTCATTAAAGCTTGATCCCTAGAGGGGGAAGAAGGACATATATTAGGAGAAGAATTGACATCGATCTTCAACTCCTCTCCATAAAGAGAAATATGATGGAGATATAGTTTAAGGTCATCTTCTTTCTCTAATATATCCTTATAAGGTAATTCAAAAGAGGACAAAGCAACATCACATGCCCTAGATGAAGTTTTGCTAGGTGTAACACCATGCAATGGTAAGGTAAGAGGAGGATGTTGTGTAATACCAAAAGTTTTGGAAAATGTTTGAAACAACTTGTGCAACATGATAACAAATAAATCTAGATATATCCAAATATATTTAGATGAAATTTGTAAACATGAAAAGGAAATCAAACACAATAGAGCATCTAATTCCACAAAGCAATGTAAATGTTTTTGTATTTTTGAAGAAATTTTGTAAATTTTTGGATTTTTGAAATATAAATGCAAGGGCATAAATAAACCTAATCTTAATGCAAGAAAAGATTAACCACAAATCTAACACAATAGGACATCTAAATCCACAAATGGAGAGTAAGTATGTCAGGCTCACCAAAATGAATAGGATGAAATGGAATCACCTCTATTGAATGTATGTATGGGGGAAATATGAGATCCACTTCTAAATCCAAATTCCCAAAGGAGAGATCCAAATTGATCAACCAAAAGGTTAATGCACAATCAAATCAATCTATGGAGAATATGAAAGAGCAAGAAAACCTTATATTTACCTATAATGGAATTATTCTTGAAATCTGAAATAATTGAAAAGGAAATACTAACCTCAAAATAGGGCAAATCTAGAAAATGTTAATTTATTATGCTTGTGTGTACTTTCAAGAAATTCTGTAACCTGTTTCAGACTAGAAATGCCGAGATGAAGAAAACCCATAAATCTTTTATCTTTCTGACAGCAGGTAGTCTTTGACCCTCATAAAAGGTCAAAAGCTACATTCTTTATTTAAAGGTCGATTCTAACTTTGTTTGCAAATCTTGAAAGTTCACCGAAAAGGGTATCCAAATCCAAGCTCAGATTCACAGTTCCACACCTGTACCTACAATAAAAATGGTTTTTTTGTTTTTTGGGGGGCTTTTCCTTGGTCAAACCCCGGTTTGGAATCAACCTTAATATTGAAATTGAAATGGAGAATGCTAGCAAGTAGTAGAAGTAGATCTAACAATGAAGCTATGACATTCAATAGATATACAATTGTATTTGAAATGTAATCAAGTATGTTAATATGAAAGCTTGGACATAACATTAACAAATGTAAATCTAAACCTCCATGTTTGTATGCTTGGAATCCACCTTGAGGGAAGAATGAATGGATCTTGAAGATGAATTGAAGGATCTTGAAGGAAGATCACACCACCATGATGGCTAGATCTAGGGTTTGAATGATGAATCTTGCATGCTTGAACCAAATTCCTTCAAAGGCTTGAATGCTTGAATCCTTGATCTTCAATGGAGAACTTGAATGCTTGAATGGATGAGATTGCAAAACTTGATTGAGAGATGGAGAAAATGAGAGAGGAAGGCCTCATTTTATAGTGATCTAGGGCACAAACCTCTAGAGAAGGCTGACATTGAGGAATTAAATCCCAATTAACCTTAACCCCTAGAAATGGGCCCATAATTCAAATTTCACCTCAAATTATGGTCCAATCACAATAACCAACTAAGGAGGGAACAAAATTAAATGAATTTTGAATTAAAACCTTTTTGCACTCGAATCTGAGGGCTCGACATTGATTTCGGGGCCCGTCGAGACCAAATCTAAAAATTGGGCACAGATTTTGGAGGAAGTCAAAGATGACCTCATCTATGACCTAGGTCAGGGTCGACCTTGACTCTGACCTAGCTCAAGGTTAACCTCAACCTTGACCCAATGGTCCTAGATCCAGCCAGAATCAGGACAAGAGGTCCCAGGGACCTAGAAATGATGCCAGAATGGGACAAAATGCTAGGGAGAGGCATAAAATCCTATGATGACCATGATGAATTCTAGGAGGACCTATTTGTAAGTCCTACCTATAAAATAGAGCCATGGAAGAGGGAAATTAAGAAGAATCCTCGGGATCCTAACCCTAATTTCACCTAGAATGAAGAAATCAAGTGCAGAAAAGAAGTGGAAAGCAGGGAGAAAGCCAAATCAAAGAAAAGATCAACTCAAGGTGTTCAACATGACCCCAGACCACTCACTCAGAGGGATAAATGCTCTTAACATGGAAGTTCTTCCATTTTAAGATGATATAGTATGTCTCAATACAATTCATGCATATGTAATGTACCAACTTGGCATGTAGGCTAACCATGAATATATTTGTCAAATGATTTTTGGGAGGTTGGTATGATAGTCTCATGGTGAGGGTTTTCCATCTTTGAAGGTATTTAGCTAGGATTTTGCCAACCTTTTATTTAGAATCACATATATCTAAGAGAGATAGCTCACTCTCGATGTTATGTGTGTATTGTGACACAAATTTTTTAGATTGCTCTGTAAAAGTTGAAACTAAACTGCAGGGTATCTTATATAGCCACTCAAGAATGGTTCCCCCTAATCTCTTAAGAAAGAGGTGCATAAGCTAATTTTCACTATAAGAAACCTCTTGGAAATCCATGTAAAACTATTTGACATGATTGATCGGATCACCTTTCCCTTGTATGTGTAAAATTTAGGTATCTCAAAGTGCTTAGGGAAGGGATTGTGATGATGGAAGGATCAAAGGGATATGGAAAAACTTCCTCAAAATTGAACGTTTTTCCCTTAGTCCCTTCATAGAGCTCTTTAAGAGAATTCTTTATTTCTTCCCACTCAGAATTGACAGGTTGTAGAGTGGGTGCACCCATTACATTGGAGCCTGATACCTATTATGATTCAAATGGTGTTGGGGAATAAACTAGGTTTTGTTGAGGATGTAGTGAGGTTTGGTAAGGCGACTGAGCAACTTCATATGTGGGTCATGACTTATTTTGTTGTGGGTGAGTTGTATAGACTTGTTGGGGCAGAAATCGTTGTTGTTAGAAGGGGGATTTTGTTATTGTTGTTGTTGTGATGGTTGATAAGCAAGGTGTGCATATGTTTGACCCTCATAGTTTGCATATGTGGTAGCACCACTGAAGGATGTATAAGTACCTTGAGTTTTTGTGGCTCTAGGTGGAGGTACAAGGTAGTTCACTTGGGAAGCTATGGGATTTACATGGTATGGATGTGGAACAATTTGAGTATCAGTGTATGAAGGCACAAGCAAGTAATTGACATATGTAAGAGAAGATGTAATTTTTTGTTGAAGGCGAGAAGGTTGAGTGGTGAAATGCATGGATGATTGAAAGGAAGATTGGTGTGTCTAGATCCATGGGCATGCATTTGTTCTTGAGTAAGGCCCCAAAAGGTTGATGATGATGCATGCAAGGCATGTGATATGAAAGTGGGTCTTACAGTGGTTTGAGATGTGAAATCACCTAGGAATACAGGAAATGGCATAGTAGTTGCAGGTTCTTGTGGAACCAGTGGTTGGTTCATGGATCTTGTAGGTGCCATTCCCATAGTGAATTGTAACTTTTGTTGCTACACTAGAGTAATGGTAGGGGATAGTGATGCTTGTGTAGAAGCATGGGTGGAATCCTACTGGGATTTTTGTGATGTGGATGCTTGTGAGACAAGAGGTGGTGGTTGTATTTGGGTGACAGTTGGTTGTGGATTTTTTGTGGTGACTTGTTTTAATGGTAATCATGTGGATTCTTACAGTGGGTTAATAGTTGTATCCCCAACAAGTAAAGAGGGGTTCTATTGTATTACAGTGTGGATGATAGATTGTGTGTTAGTGGGTTGGGTAGATTGTAGTATGGATATAGGTAGTTAGGTGGATGCCATACCTGTAATACCCCAAAAATGGGTTATAAGTTCATTAATCTCCTACATCTTCAATATCGAACGAAATCGACATCAAAGTCCTAATCTAAGGCACATCTAAACATCATCAAATCATAATTGATTATCTTAAATTCTGCATCGGGGAATATTCCTATTAATATTCCTAATCATCATAATTATCTTTAATTTTATAATTATTTGGCAATAAATCATATTTATCCTAAAGTTTGATTAATTGAATATTTTTATATTTAATTAATTAGATTTAATATTTGCCACTTAATTGTGTAATTAAATTTAATTCTATCTATTATTAATTGTATTATTTAATAATGACAATAAATCAAAATTCCTATCTTTAATTGATTAAATTCTTATTTAATTAATGAAAGCATGTTGTCATTATTTAATAATATAGTTTTTAATAAAAGTTTGAATAAATAGTTAATTAACCCATAAATTAATTATTTATTTTCAAAAATCAGTTGAGTTGAGGATAAATCACTTTATTTATTTATTTAATTCTTAATTATTATGCATATTCAAAAGAAACAGTTAAACTACAAATCAGAAAATCAATGCAAGTTATTGACTTTTTGGAACTCAACATCCTTTTGGAGTTCAAAAAGCTGATCTAAACTCTAATTTGAGTTAAAAAGCTATTTTTGCATGATTTTGAGAATTAACTATCTTTTATGATCAGATAACTCAAAAATCAAGATGAGTTAATTTGAGTGATTTATGGTTTTATCCATGCACCTCCAAAGCCCTGGATTTCTATAAATTAAAGGTCAACTCTTAGCAAATCATCTCATATTTTGCACAATCACGCTGGAGAATTGGAATTGGGAGAATCAAAGCTCTTGCGAATCGACATCTTTGTGAGATCAATCTTATTTTTGCATTCATATTGCATATCATTGTTAGATTAGTATTGCATATCAATTTTCAATAGCATCCATAGCATATCAATTTCATATTAGCATAGATTCATATCAAGTTTTTATCATTCTTATTGCATAGAAAATATCAAAAAAATAGATTAATTGCATTCAATTCATATATAGATCAATTGCATTCAAATCCTTCATTTAGGTGTCGTCTAGGTCACTGATCTCGATTACAATCTGAGAACATTAATCTCGCACCTATTAGAAGGCAGTAAATCGCTTGGTTACATAGTTTTCAATTTTGCATGATTTTGATTATCACTAACCTCTAATGTTTTACTGAGTGTTGTGTCTACAGATCAGGTACAATTTTCACACACACATTTCTGGCACCCACATGGGGCCCTGAAACGGGCTTCCCTTGATTTCTATCAATCTTCTATCATTTCTCTATCAGAATTCCCTTGCTCTTGCCCGTTCTGGTGGTATTCTCAGTAGGACGTTATTTTTTGTTTCTTTTTTTGCCTGCAAAAAAGAAAAAAAAAATTTTGGCACTTTTTCTATCAAAGTTGTCCGTACAGTGCGATTTTTAATTTCGGTCCGTACATCTGTCGTACGAGTTTTGGCATCAGGATTCGCCTGTCGTATGGTAAGAGAGCCACTGTCATACGAGTTTTGGCATCAGGATTCGACTGTCGTATGGTAAGAGACCCACTGTCGTACGAGATTTTTATATTGTCGTTTCATCAGACACCGAGTGTCATATGGTAAGAGACCCACTATCGTACGAGTTTCAGCATTAGGATTTGACTGTCGTATGGTAAGATACCCACTGTCGTATGAGTTTCAGCATCAGGATTTGATTGTCGTATGGTAAGAGACCCAGTGTCGTACGAGTTTCTAGATTGTCATCTGGGAGCATACCCACTGTCATACAAGTTTTGGTACCAGATTTCAATTGTCGTTTCATTTTTGCAGATAGTTTGTCAGATTTGATTTTCAGATTTTGACTGACAGCTAACCCTAACAATTGAAATTTACTATTTCTGATTGATTTTCTACTAGTTTTGATTGGGAAAAGTGCAAGAATTGCTAAAAATCAGGTACAATCTACTAAGCACGTAGCGAGGATCACGAGGTATTCTCCTTGTTTTGAAAACATTTTGATTTGGACTTAAAATAAATCTCTTATGTGTCAAGCTTGTGTGCATCTTTTCATGCTTTTGATCTATTTCTACACACTTGCATAATTTGATACTAGGTTGTGATCCCTTAAGGATTCATTAAGTAGTCTTAGAATACTTGTGATTGATCTTGATTGCTATCTTGGGTTATTGGACTTGCTAATCCACCGGCCCCTCATTTCTGCCCCGTGGTTGCAATCTCAGCGCCATAAAGGGGAGGGGTCAATAGGATAGAAGCGTTAAATGTTCCACTTGGCAACCCTTTTGTGCTTTTAGGAACTCACTTGTTTTCTAAGTTGTGGACTCATTTTTTAGCTTGTGTGAGGTGTTAAGTGTTCCACCTTGTGAACTCATCTCATATTTGCTTTAAGTGTTAAGTGTTCCTCTTTCTACTTTTTCGATGCTTTTGGTAGATTTACTTTCAGAACATATATCTGTGCTCACATAGTAATTAGGCCCTCTGAACACTATTCGAGATTCTTGAGAGATTGGATTCCTAGCAAAATCTTTCTTGACGACAGAATCCTTATAGGTAGGGAGGATACTTAGTGCGTTTCACATTCAACTTGGTTAGTGCATCTTCTCTTATTGATCGACACATTCTCTCTCCAGAGAGGTTGATAGATCACGTGGGGTTGATATCACGAGCTTTGGTGAATCAAAATTGGTTAGTGCATCTTCTCTTATTGATTGATACATTCTCTCCCCGGAGAGGTTGATAGATCACGTGGAGTTGATATCACAGACCTTGGTGAAACAAAACTTTGTCTTAGTGTGTCGGATTAATCTGCTTGCTTTGTTTGGGTTAAAAGTGAAGAGGTGTCAAAACCTTGAATCTGGAGCCAAGTCCCCTTGTGGTATAAATCTGTGAGTCATCTTTAGAGAGGGTTAACCGTAGTGGACAATCCCTTCATAGGGAAAACTGCGTTGACGGAACCTCAAGCGGTCATAGCCATTTTCGCCGTGGTAGTGACAGTCGCTATATAAATGTCCTTGTGGAAGAAATCTCCATGGGTATGGTTCATTGTTGGGTTGTCAGATCTCCCTAGCAGCTCTTGAAGATTAAGTTCTCGAACTGTGTCAAAACCCTGGTGCACCGGGATTGGAGTTCACCCCTTTGAATCATAAAAGTTGCAGAGTCAAACCATTACTAAAAACCTTAGAGAGGCCAATTTTTCACTTTCAGGTATATGTGTGTTATTGCAAAACTTTTCAGAACATACACAATTAGTACTCTTAGGGATTAGCACAATTTGGTCACTTGATTGTTCATGCGCAAGGTTGCTTTTTCCCTTGTTCATTGTTTTCAGACGTGCTTGGAATCACTTGCTTGCTATTCAGCATGCTTGTTTATCTACTTGGCTCTTAAAAATGATCAAATCTGGTATAACCTTCAAAATCTGGACAGTACAATTTGCAAACAATCCAAAACTGAAGACCTAAAATTTTGCAAAAATTGACGTAAAATTCTTTCTGGAGTCAAAAGTCATTTCAGGAAGTCAAAAGTCATACGAGTTTTGTCAAGTGTCATTTCAGTATTGCCCATCTGTCGTACGATTGAGAACCCAGTGTCATACAAGTTTTCAAACCAGCAACTTCAAGAAAGTCAAAAACCTGTTAGCAACTATCGTACGAGTTTTGTCAACTGTCGTTTCATAGACTACCCAGTGTCGTACGAGTCTACAGAGTGTCATTTGAAAAAATTTGAGAGAGTTGTCAGAAATTGTCAAATTGCAAGATATCCAATGTTTCCAGCCTAGTTCCAGAATCTGTCAAAAATATCATTGTGTCAAGAACAAATCAGTAGCTATTGAAAATCAGTACACATGTCTCAAAGAATCAGTACACATGAGGAAGAAATTCTGATCGCCGCTATGATGAAGCAGCTGCAAGCTATGCAAGTTGAACTTAACAATCTTAAGAAAGAGAAGGAATCTAAAGAGTTCTCCATGGAATCTCTATACTCTTTTCCATTTGATAAAGACTTGTACACGTCACCATGCCCCCAAACAAAATATGAGCAACGTGACAATCCTTATGATACCTCTTCCACAAAGAGTGACACATCCAGCTTTGGAGACTATGATGACTATGATGATAGATGATGTAATGATACCTATGACACCTCCGTTCCTAAGAATCCTCCTCATCGTTCATTCCTGCTTACTACAAATGGGCCGTCACATTGGATAGATCGTGATGGTGATCCATATGATTCTAATTTTGAAAGAGACTTTGTTGGCTTTTGTGGACATTACCTTGATGATGATCCATTTACTACTTCTGAGGACTATAAAATACATCGTGCTAGCTTGAAACATCAATACTATAAGGATCTCTCCTCTAAGAACTCTCCAGCTGAAAATAAAGATTACACTCTCAAGCAAGATCATGTTAATGTTGAACCTTTGTCTGGTGATGGTTCCCTTCCATCCCCTACTTCCTCCAATACCCATACATTTCCTAAAGCTTCCGAGTCTTTCAAATCTTTCACAAAACCTTCATCCGACACAAGCCCTAATATTTTTCATGCAGTTCCCTATAGTTATCCTCCAGGGCTACCTCTTATAGAAACTCAAGCTATCCTTCACTTGGCTGCAAATACTTTCAATGATGATAAACTTAAATAGCCTAAGCCTTCATATGCTATAATCCCTACTTCAGCTAGTCCTCCACCATCTCTTCCAAAGTCTTCCATACCATTCCAACATGCTTGCTTGTCTTTAGAAGTGGCTCCATGTCAAGAGGACTCTAAAAATGATGAAGAAAAGAACATAAAGAAAGATCAAGATCAAGAACCCTCCATGTCATCCACTCCTTTTCCCGATGTCTCTTATCCACTTCATGGTTCTTTTGATCCTACAAACCCTTTTTCATACATTCCACCATGTCTTAAGTCTTCTCCTAAGCAAGATCAAGCTACTACTTACGTTGTTGAGCTTATTGACAATCAAAATAACCTTACTACACTTGTGCTTTCCAAAGATAATGCTTCCATTAAGGTTGGTAAAAATGGTGTTGTTACTTCTGATGTTAAGCCTATTGAGAATCAAGAAAAAAATTATGCACTTATGCTATCCAAAGATCCTTGTCAAGATCAAAGTCTTCCATCTTCTTATTCTACCACTCCATGTTCATTTCCACTTTCTACTCTTCCTAAGTCTTCGCAAGCTTTGAACAATCCTATCAAAGAAGGTGCTCCTATTCAAGATGTTCACGATCCTATTGAAAATTCTAATGCTCACTCTAAAGATGTTGATATCCTTGGTTGTCATATAGATGCTGATGAACTTATTGATTATCCTTTTACATCTTCCACTTCCATCCTTGGACCTCTTCCACCACTACTAAGAACTTCATGTCTACCTTCCATCTTGGGTCCTTATGTCCCTTCACTTTCCCCTCCTAACTCTCCTAATTCACCATCCATCTTGGGTCCTTACATACCTCCATCTCCCATCTTTCCTCAAGATCAACATAGATTCATACCCTTGAATCCATTTCATCCACCCACCCATTTAAACCAGTCATATCCTCCTTCTTCCACAAGTCCCAAGTCTTTTGGAAGTAACTTGAATGTTCAATACAAGAAAAAGAAGCAATACAAGAATCCATCAAAAAGAGAAGATCACCATGTCTCCTCTAATCGACACGGAGTCATAAAGTCAAAAGAGATATCTAAGAAAAAAACTACAAGACAAGTATGGGTTCCAAAATCCATCATTGAAGATATTCTCTCTAGATCATCAAAAGGAAATAAAAATCCTACGGCTATATGGATTCCAAAGTCTCTCTTGAAAGAGTCTGGTGTTGAGAAAAAAGTGAAATTGACATTCAAGCTTCCAAAGGCTTCCACTTCATCTCCCTCCAAAAATATTCTTCCATTTCATGTGCCTAAACCACAACCTCTACTATCCATTCACCATATTCCTTCACGTATTCCTTCATTCACGATTCCTCCATCCTCTCGCCACCCTCCAAGGTGTGCATCGATGTTGATCTTGCCTTCCTTTCCATCTACCCTTTCACAATCCTTCCATTCATTAACCTTCTACCTTCTATCCTTTTTCCTCATTTGTCTATTCCTCCTATCTTCCAACCTCACTCGCTTTACATAAAACCCTATCCTCCATTTTTCTCTTCCATGTTCCTTTCCCTATCAGCATCTTTGAGCATATCATTTTGAATCCTTGGCATATCATGGTTTATCCTTTCAAGGAGCATTATCTAAAAAGCTTTCCTTCTTCCAAAAAGAGAAAAAAAAAAAAAAAAAAACAATTTGAAAATGTGCCCTAGTGAAAACCTGGAAACAGGCGCCTTGGTAGCAAAAGTAAAGAGAAATAAATTCATCCTATGGTGAAAACCACTCCCTTGTGGCACCTTGGATAAGTACCATGATGAAAACCTGGCAATCAGGCATCATGCGTAGTTCTTCTACATATTTCATCCATTTCATCTTCTCTCTTTGATCTTGACAATGTTGATCTATACATGAACATTTGGCTATTTTGTGAGTTGTCTGATGATGATCTTACTTTCAATTCCTTCCATGTTTAGCCTTCATATCCATCTTCCTCCATTCATTTTCACCTATCGCTATCTTTTTCCCCTTTTTTCTTGATCTAATAAAAAAAAAAGAAATAAAGAGTAAAACACAGTGCTATGAAGCCTCTTGACATGTCTACTCTTTTGAACTACATCCTTTCCTTCTTTGGCATTACGCTATTGTGACTTATCCTATGACGGCCTTTCATTGCTTATCCAAATATGCTTTACATGACAATTTTTCCCTAGCTTGGGTATTCTTGAGGAGTTTTCCCTTGAGGATTTCTTCCCTTCATTCTCCTTCATTCTCTTGTCTTCCATCTCTTCCACCAGCTTGCTAATCCCTCTTGTTCTCCACCTTGCTAGACATTGAGACTGCACGATATGATCTTGTTTGGGAGTTTGCAAATAAAAAAAGATGCTATCAAATATACCAAATATCAGAATCAATATTAGAACCAGTATCAGAATAATTATCAGAATTAGTATCAGAACCAGTATCAGAACAATTATCAGAATAAGTATCAGAATCAGTATCAGAACCAGTATCAGAACCAATATCAGAACAAGTATCAGAATGAGTGTCAGAACTAGTATTAGAATGCCTACAGGGGCTACACTTTTCGCTTTAGTTTATGGGTCTGAAGCAATATTGCCTATTGAGGTTGAAATCCCATCACTCAGAATCAGAATGCATGGACTTGTCACTGATGAAGACTACAGAGTGTCTAGGTTACAAGAACTGGAACTACTAGATGAGTGCAAACAAGCAGTGTATGCTCATCTCAGAGTGTATCAGAAAAGAATGTCTAGAGGCTACAACAAGAAAGTCTGACAGAGAATTTCAGGTTGGTGATCTAGTCTTGAGAGAAAATCCTAAAAATCAATCACATCGAGAATGCAAGGGGAAGTTCGAACCCAACTGGCTGGGTCCCTTTGTAATCACTGCTACTTTTGGCTCTGGTGCCTATCAACTCTCAACGACTGAAGGAGAACAACTCTGAGAACCAATCAACGTTCTCCATTTGAAGAAATTCTACGCCTAAGGCATTTAGTGCTTGGTAAATGTCTTGAAAAAATCTTTAAAATCGAAAAAAGTCCTGAAAAAATGAACATCTTGGTGAAAACCTAGCAATAGGCACCTTGATGATTCACAAAAAAATCAAAAAAATATCAAAAGTACAAAAAAATAAAAAAAATATCAAAAGTACAAAAATATCAAAAAAATATCAAAAGTACAAAAAAATTGAAAAAATGAAAAATACAAAAAAAAAATGAAAAAGAAAAAGTGCCTTGGTGAAAACCTGGAAACAGGCGCCTTGGTAGAAAAAATAGAATCTCTCCCAAGATGGTGAAAACCCGGCAAACGGGTGCCACTTGTTCAAAACGCTCCATCTATCAGCACAATCTTGGTCTTTCCCAGCTTTTAGTCTTGCTTTAGTTTGTACATATCTCCCGATTTGTTTCTGCAGGTCCTGGTTTCAATAAGTCGGTTTGTACACAAATCAGCTTGCGCGTCTGTATCCTATCAATGTTCAAACTTGGGGGCAATCAATGTCATATCCTATGGTCTCCCATGTATCTTAGATGGATCATATCCGCTCAGAGTCCTTTGAAGCTTCATGTGAGTCAGTCAGTCAGTCTTGTCTCCACAAAGGATTTTGCATCTACAACAACGCAATCAAACATCAAAACTCAACTGAAAACAATCTATGTTTTTTTTTCATGCTTTTATCTCCTTGTATGCTTACTGATCCACATTGAGATTTTTGCATATTGTGTCCCTTTGAGCTCTTCGATGATGTCCTTTATAGGATTTAGAGAGTGATGAATGGGGGCATAATCTTTTCTTTGTTTTCTTCTTGTGTGTGAAAATCTAACAGCTTTGGAAATTCTGGATTGAAATGGTGTTCGACTATAAGAGCCTCTATCTCGAATTGGATGGCCATGCGTACCTCGACCATTGATACCCAGACAATTCAAAGAAGTATGATCTAACTATTGTCTTTTTGAGTAAGTTCTTTCTCCTACTGTGGAATGCAATCTTGCCTAAGGAGGTGAACGATAAAGGGTCACTACGGGTAATTCACATTGGATTTAGAATGATCTCTTCACTATTTGATGTGTTTACAATGCAAGGCGTACTCAGGTCATCACGACATTTATGTTTTGATGCTTGTACAAATTGCTATATCAAAATGGACATGATATTCAGGTCATCCTGGCATTTATGCTTTGATGCTTATATCTAATCCGACATTCCGAACACAAAATCAATATTCATATATCCATGGTTGTTGACCAATGGGTGTTGTATTGATTCTTGCACATACAAATCGATATTCATATGTCTATGGTTTCATAGCTAGTGGGCATTGTATTGATTTATCAAGTTACCAAAAAGTTCAATGATGATAACAAATCGACATATGATCAGTGACTAGGTCCTAGGTCTTAGGTTGCATTTCATTTTGCATGTCTCATTGCATTTTGCATGTTTGCATGATCTCACAATGATTAAATGAACTTCAAAGCTTAAACAATTTTTCATATCAATTCTTCAAATCTAACAAGAGCTGAATCTCACATGAAGGTTCCTCCAATGAAACAACAACTAGAATCCTTTTTCGGGATCAAAATTGAAATCTGAGATCATTTATCTTATTCACTACTTGCATAATCAACCTTCAATTATCACAAAAATCCAGTATTCAACTTAATTGATTATCTAACATCAAACTATCAAAATTTCAACTTGGTCAACCATGGTCAACTCATGGTCAAACCTAGTCAACCTTGGTCTCCAGGACCTCTAAATGATGCAGAATGCGCTCTTGAACATGTATAACCACTTTTACCATCAATCAACATGCTTCTGAGCTCTCAACGCTGACTTTTCTTGTCAGATTTCAATTTTAATCCCGAAGGGGGCATGGTATTGCACATCAATTCAAACTCTGTAAATCAAAATTCTATCGATCAAGTCTATCAATATCTTTCATCAGTGATCAAGACAAACAATCACGTCTAGTTACTGATTCATCAAAAGTCCTAATCGCTCGGGGCAAATCTATCATCACTTGGGGCATATCAGATTCATCAAGATCCATATCAATCTGGTATTCTCCTAATCTTGTAAACTATATCAGTTTTTGCAACCATCAGATCATAGTGTTCTTTCCTTGGCTCTTCGGCAACTGAAGGGTTTGGATGTGATACCTGCTAGTTCTACTAAGACAATCGAGTCTAGAACGGGTCACTCACTTCTTATCAATCCTAAGGTTTGGAATCAAGCGTTTTGACACTTTTTCGCAATCATAGGTTCATTTGCTGCTACAGTGAACATTATCTTTGGTCACTCAGGACCTATTATCTCCATATCAATTCAATATCAATCAGCTTCTATCTCATATCAATTATCAATTTCAAACATCAGTTTCATATCTCTATCAAACACAGACTATCTTTGAACCACTGCGCTTCGCACAGTAATTCAAAGAGGGGCAAAATGTAATACCCCAAAAATGGGCTATAAGTTCATTAATCTCCTACATCTTCAATATCGAACGAAATCGACATCAAAGTCCTAATCTAAGGCACATCTAAACATCATCAAATCATAATTGATTATCTTAAATTCTGCATCGGGGAATATTCCTAGTAATATTCCTAATCATCATAATTATCTTTAATTTTATAATTATTTGGCAATAAATCACATTTATCCTAAAGTTTGATTAATTGAATATTTTTATATTTAATTAATTAGATTTAATATTTGCCACTTAATTGTGTAATTAAATTTAATTCTATCTATTATTAATTGTATTATTTAATAATGACAATAAATCAAAATTCCTATCTTTAATTGATTAAATTCTTATTTAATTAATGAAAGCATGTTGTCATTATTTAATAATATAGTTTTTAATAAAAGTTTGAATAAATAGTTAATTAACCCATAAATTAATTATTTATTTTCAAAAATCAGTTGAGTTGAGGATAAATCACTTTATTTATTTATTTAATTCTTAATTATTATGCATATTCAAAAGAAACAGTTAAACTACAAATCAGAAAATCAATGCAAGTTATTGACTTTTTGGAACTCAAAATCCTTTTGGAGTTCAAAAAGCTGATCTAAACTCTAATTTGAGTTAAAAAGCTATTTTTGCATGATTTTGAGAATTAACTATCTTTTATGATCAGATAACTCAAAAATCAAGATGAGTTAATTTGAGTGATTTATGGTTTTATCCATGCACCTCCAAAGCCCTGGATTTCTATAAATTAAAGGTCAACTCTTAGCAAATCATCTCATATTTTGCACAATCACGCTGGAGAATTGGAATTGGGAGAATCAAAGCTCTTGCGAATCGACATCTTTGTGAGATCAATCTTATTTTTGCATTCATATTGCATATCATTGTTAGATTAGTATTGCATATCAATTTTCAATAGCATCCATAGCATATCAATTTCATATTAGCATAGATTCATATCAAGTTTTTATCATTCTTATTGCATAGAAAATATCAAAAAAATAGATTAATTGCATTCAATTCATATATAGATCAATTGCATTCAAATCCTTCATTTAGGTGTCGTCTAGGTCACTGATCTCGATTACAATCTGAGAACATTAATCTCGCACCTATTAGAAGGTAGTAAATCGCTTTTGTTACATAGTTTTCAATTTTGCACGATTTTGATTATCACTAACCTCTAATGTTTTACTGAGTGTTGTGTCTACAGATCAGGTACAATTTTCACACACACAATACCAGGATCTAGGAGTTTCTCCACAAAGTTTTGGGCCCTAGCTAGGACATGGAAAGGGGGTGTTTGAGTGAATGGTACAAGTTCTAGTGGGGTACGTGTACCTTCTCACACAAGTTAGCAATAATGGAATTATGATACTAGCTTATGATGGAACTAACCATGGTTGCATTACCTAGTTGATTCATGAAGGCTTTCATGGTGTCCATGGTAGGGACCTCAAGCTAGTCAACTAAGATCTCTTTGATTTGGACTTGGTTAATAGGATCAAAGGGGACTACATCACTATTAGTATTAGGCCAAGTGCCAGATGGAGGACCAGTGGGGAGATTAGGATCCATTCCCTTTCACTTTTTCAAATGATGTAGTGGTGGTATGTAATGTATGAACTACGATGTATGGGAAATGATGCACGCTATATGTAAGATACATTCTAAGAATGATTAAAGATAAGTGAAGTGAGCTGAAAAATGCAAGATGGTGAATGAGATGTACTAAGGATTACTTGATGCTCGAGCATGAGTTGAAAACACCTAGTGTTGATTCTAATAGGTGGGATAGTAACTATAGAATAGACTGATGGTTCTAGGCAATAAGGATAGTAAAAAAAAAACCAAACTTCTTGATTGAGGTGATATGGTAACAATGAAAGATAAGCTACTTTAGACAAGAATAGTCTAAAAGCAGTCCATACGATAATGGTAGTCAAAGATATAGGTGTGGCAACTAAAGGATATGAGATCAAGTGTGGATAGGGATTAGATTTGGTTGATGATGAACTAGGATGTGGTTTGGATAATGATATGGAATTATAATCTATGTGACTATGAAACATGGAGAATGATGGAGGATGTGATGCTAAATGAAATCCTAAAAAGGAGGCAAGACTCATTCACAAAGAGGATATTTATGAATCAAAGGATGTTGCTTGTGAAAAATATCTTTTGGATAGTGTATAAAATTCATATCCACATAAGTGCAAGGAAGATCTGGGTTAAGATAGGATGTATCTATTGAAACATAAATTTTGACCAATGTCGGGCATATCTAGAAAAACATAGAGTGTATTTATACAATGGTGTATCCAAGTGATTATAGAGCGTATCCACAAGAAGGAGAATTTGATTGATTACATACTATATCTACAAGATGGAAAATCTGAGTGATTAAAAAGCATATGTACAAGATTAATACTCATTGATCTTTGAGATTGATTACATAAGTTTTTTGACAAAAAGGTTGTATTTAATGAACAACATGACATATCTGAGCAATGGTGGTTGATAAATTTTTCACAAGAACACTTCTTCCAAATGAAAAATATGCTGGATTGGTAGGATTTAGGAAAATTAAATGTCAACAAGGTCACATCTGAGATATAATAGAACATATTTAGTGGATGACAAAATAGGTTTGTAAGTGTATATGACGTCTCCCTCGAATGACAAATCATATCTATGGATTTTTGAGGTGGCATATATGGTTAAACAATTGGAAAATCTACAAAAATTTTTGAGAATGGGTATCTTTATTTAGCTCAAAGGGCACATCTGTAGGATTAGGAAACTAGTGTATCTAGTGAATGACAGAGTGTATATGGTAAAAAATTTCAGAAGATCCGCTAAATAAAAGTACAAATCTATTTGATGGATGAAAAATGACTACACTAAGTATGTTCAAATATGTCAATGGAAGATGCACATCTTCCCAACATCAGTGAATATCTTGGATACTAGGCTTTGAATCTGACACAAAGTTTGAACTTGACTTCTTTTAGGCAAAAGATATGTGATGCAAACACAACAAGCACAAAAAGATAGATTTGTAACCAAGCACACGTACAACTTAGGATTCAGGAAACTATTTTTTTAATTCCTACTTGGATAAATCCAACCGTTCTTACTGAAGGTGAGAAACTTATAAGCTTGGAGGCATGGGCTCCTCCTTTTTGCACTCACTTCTCACGCACACCAAGCTTTTAATTCAAGCATCGTCCATTCCCAAGGAACTACTATCTCTACCAAGAGCCATGAGAATGTGGGATGTCTTTAGGAACCCTTAGCATTGACAAAGAGAAGGAATTGGAAAACTATGATAAGGTGTTTAGTTTGGGACATCCACTTCAGAGGGTACCTAATAAACTCCTGCAAGAGGTCTCCCAACCTTAAGAACCAAGGTTTTACACATCTTGAGGATATTAGAGGAGAGCTATCATGTAGAAACTCTATTGATCAAACATTAATCATGATCACACATTTATATAGTGGTTTGGATGGAAACTTGGCCTAAGCCTATTGTTGCTTGGAGCATTCCTTTCACTTGGCCTTATGGGTTGCTTGGAAGGTAGGTCCTCTAAAAAGGTAGAATAATTTTCTCTTCACCCAAATTCCATGAAGACGAGGGGAGAGGATATGTTCATTCTCTCTTTTGGATTACAGAAATGTGTATATCACACTAAACACATAGAGAAAAGATTTTTCTTTTTAAGTGTTTAAACGAAGTATTTCTATGCTAAACAAACACACATTTTATTGATTAATAATGTTTGTTTGTAAAATCAAATCCCCTCTTCTTTGACAGTCCTACAAACACACTTGTTAATGTTTATGGGGTCTTTGACAGGTATCGACGAATTTATTTTGCAACAAAAATGCACACAACCAAGTAGAGTTAGAAAATTAGAAAAAGATGTATCAAAATACCATTCTGGAAAATGTATATAAAATCTTATCTACTATATATCATAGCGTATCTAGTGAGTGACAGAACGCTTCCATGAATCAAGACATCTGTGGAATGAAGAATTTGTAAGCTTATAAAAACATAATTTTTACCTTCACGAAATGGCTAATATACTCAAGCGTATCCACAGAAACCAGGGCATATCTAGTGAATGACATAACATATCTAGTGGAATTTTTCAGTAGATGCACATATTTTTTGAAAAGTGCAATTGAAGCTTTTTGAAAATCTAAGAATGTAAGTTAACTTTTTTAGGCTTATTCGCTAAACCACATGCCAAAACCTCCAAAACCTACAAGCTTTAAAAAGTGATAAGAACACCAAAAATGTTAGTTTCAAACCTGTGAAGTGGATCCCACCAAGTGTGCCAGAATGTGTGCAAGGAAATGTGTATCAAAGAAATGCAAATAGATAGTAAGAACACTCAAAACAAAAAATCAGAGAAACATGCATGATAAGACATAAAGAGGCAATAAACAAACAACAAAAGAAACCATAGTAACCCTATTGTATCCTTCTTATTGCAATGATTTGTCCAAGATTGTTTGATGATATGTGTGCTCATGATTTCAACAACATAACAGTAACATGATGCTCCATATTTTCTCAAGCTTAGGAAAATATCATGGAAATGGATTCAAAGTTGCATATGGATGAAGAGTTATCTCAAAACTGCATAAGTATTCTTGTTGCACAATAAGTATGGGATTGAAGATGTGTTGTTTTGAATGAGGATTGTGAGGATATTTGTTTAATTCTCTCAATAATTTAGGTCTCCTGGGCATTGATGAAGGTTGGTGAAATGATTGGGAGAGAGTTTCCATAAATGGCAGTTATCTCTCAAATGCCCCAAAGTCTAAACATTAATGAAGGGACTTAAAGGCATTTAAATGGGATTTGAGAGGGAAAGTAGAAAGGTTTGAATTTTCTTCCTCTAATCCTTATGGTTATGAATGTGCACACACTTAGTGAGGATTTAGGACTAAATGACTTGGGTTAAGTGCGAGACAAATTGATAGGTTAGGAAAGTGTTAGTGGGTGAGAGTTAATTAGGTGGGGATTAATTACGCAAAAAGGATATTTACCAAATTAGGATAGGATTAAGGGGTACAAGTGGAAAAATTAGGAGAATGTAAGTAGGTGAAGATATTTGAATTTTGAATTTCTTTTTTAATTCAAAATAGAGAAAAGGATTTCATTTAATTAAATATGGATGTATATTTAATTAAAAGGGGTTTTGACATTAGGAGGGGATTAATTAAATAGGATAGATATTTAATTAATAGACTGGCTCTAGAATAATGAGGAATTAATAATTTAATTAAACAAAATGTTCATTTAATTAAATAGGATAGGGATTTTAGATAAATTAATTTACCTAAGACTATCGAAGGAAAATAATTAACTACGGTGTCTACACATCTAAGAATCAATATCATACCTATATGTTTCATTGATGTAGATCTCCTTGTGGATTTCATGCATAGACAATAGAATCAAAATATTTATGAGCATTTCTTCTTTGAACATCATTTCCCTAGTTAAGGTTTTCTATTTAGGTGCTCCCTCTAACCATATGAATCTATGCACATGTGGTGATCCTCTATACCGTCATTCATATCTTGACCAATAATCTATCAATTTCATTCCTTTTTGTAGCATTTCGTTTTAAAATATTATATATCTAGGTGCATGTAATATGCCACAATATTCAATTGACTAAATTAAAGAAAAAATATAAATATTTAAATACATTTATTTTTACTTCAAAATCATACAATTACTATATTATTTAAAGCTTGTGAATTATTTATACATTTTAAAAGGTTTCCTTAAAATTATCACTAATAACAAAACAATTATTTTATAAGAACAATTCATTATTTTTAGGTATGTTTTGGATCATATTATAACTCAATACAAATGTGATAAAGAATTAAAATACCTAAATCTTGGTGATACACTTTGCTCTTGTATTGCCCCTCCACATGAGAAGTATGCACTCATTCTAGATTAATTATCAAAACTATCCATTTTGAATATGCAAGTTTTAAAAAAAAACATGAACATAATCCATGCCTTAGTTTTTTTACTTTGTAAAGTTCCTTTGGTTTATCTAAGAAATAAGATTATTATCAAAGTTGTATTTAATTAAAGATGCAGGGATAATAAACAATTATGTGGAAGTGAGTCGAATAGCAGGGGGTGAAGAGTCATTAGGTAAAATATTATGTTAGATGTTATTTTGACAATTCAAATTCAAATTTTCATAATAAGAATCTAATACTTTTATCACATGATTTTAAATTTTTAACAAATGAAATTATTTAACACATTTTAGATTCATTAAAAATTCCCCAATCTTAAAGACATAACTTTAAGATTATAAACATGGATACATATATTTTAACCTTTTACTAATAGCTATTTTATTTACATTCTATAACTAATAACTTTTGAAGGTAAATTGTATATATAAAATAAATCATTTCATATTTTCCAAATGCTAAAAAGTCAAATCAAAATGAAAAATTATTGGCTAATAACTTAAATTTATGAAAGCCACATACACAAGTAAGTTAATTTAGATTGATTTCTAGTTTTATTTTGTCAATTTATCGACTTTTGTATGTAATTCTCAATTATAAATAAAAAATAAACCAATTGATATTTGCCCACAACTCAATTCTGCGCTACATTACATTCTACACTACACTACATTCATAATTAATTTTCTCTTCTTTATTTTATTTTGTACCACACTCGGTAATTTATCGTCTCCTCTTTGCACCTTCATTTTGCTTTTGACAATAATTAAATTTTGTAAGTTACACATTTACCTTGTTTACCCACCCACTATTATTTAATTAATTTGAATTGAAATTGTATGACTTAATTAAATACTTTATTTTGTGAGAATTTTATTTGTTTGATTTAACATCTTACCATGCTCGCACCATTTCTCTCCACCCTATGTTGCTACTATAGATTATGCCTCTCATTGTAATAATAAGATAATTAAATCAAATAGTTGTGAAGTTTGAGACACCTTAAGTACCAACAACAATGGGTTGAAACCAATCCAAAAACTATATAGACTCATGAAGGAAAATCTTTAAAGAAAATAGTAATATAGAAATAGGTGTATTATATCTATCATCAAAGATAAAATAGACACCCTCAAGTGTCTATGTTGGATGTACAATATGGAACTCAAATACATGTATAATACCTATCAAAAAATACCCCATAGAGTTGAATCTAAGATACTAGAAACATTCTATTGAATTAAAGTATTCGAAGCCATATCAATGTTATACCCTAAAAAGAAAGAGGTTGAAGAGATGGAAGTTCAACACAAGTCTCAAGAATTGGAGTGTAGTTATGAACACTAAATTTTAAGTGACCAAACTTCTCCTTAAGAATCCAATTCACATCATATTCATGAGTGTAACTATCAATTAATTGAACTCAAAGATCATCAAGAGAAAAAGGTCAACAAGTGAGATCCATGATAAAATATCCCAAAAATAATATCAGACTTTTTAAGTCTAATAATCATTGAATTTCATGTGAACTCAATAGTCTTCCTTTCTCCATGATGTGTTATTTGAAAGATGGAAATTATATTTGTTGACAAGGAAGGAGCACAAATATCAGTATTTCCTTTCTCACAAACACACATGTATAGAATTCTTCACATCAATATGTATTACAAAATACAAGGCTGAAATAAAGAGAACATACCTTGTGATGAAACCATAAGGTGTGAATATTTTGAATCAAGAATCCATATTCCAAACTCAATATTTGTAGATGAAAAAAGTGGATTTCCCTACATATTTTCTATGCCATTAGACACTAAATTTATCCTTGACTATGTAAATGATGATTATTTCAAAGAAGAAGATAAACCAAATGATATTGTTCATGACAATTTAAGGTACTTCAATTCATCAATTTGTTTTACACAATATCAAACATTGATGCTCATCATGTCCATGTTTTC
Organism: Chamaecyparis obtusa; assembly: GCA_027943335.1. NCBI lineage: Eukaryota > Viridiplantae > Streptophyta > Pinopsida > Cupressales > Cupressaceae > Chamaecyparis > Chamaecyparis obtusa. Next base: position 265,598 of record BSBK01003851.1, on the reverse strand, counting down.
TTAGTATGCACATTTGGGTTTCTCTTGTGATTCTTCCTTATAGAAAGAAGATGAGTCAAGAATATCTTGTGATGTTGATTCCCTTACTTGCTCATTGTTTCTCAAGTTCTTTTTTCCTAGTTTCTTTCACTTGCAAGCCAAAACCTTTTGGCCATTTTTGACTTGATTAGAATTACAATCCTATCATTTGAAGAGTACCCATATGTACTACCTTAGTTTTGTCCCTACTAAATGAAGAAGAAAAAATGTCAAGTGAAGGCATTTAGAATGTACTACCAAGAATGTCCCTAGTGGCATAAAATGCAGAAAAATAAATAAATAATTAGAACCAAGGTTGATAACGATTCAAAGAATCAACTATGTATCTTGTTCCTCAATATTAAGTTATTTCAACTACAACCTTAGCAATTTGAGCTCAATGAAGAAGTTTTGGATGTTATTAGAGTCAGTAGATTCAAACTGATGAGCTCAATCTCTAATTAAAAACCTTAAAAGTATCTTGTTTCTCAAATAAAATCTTCAAATTAGTCCAAATTTAATTTGGTATTATGCAAGACTCAATATTAAAAGGAGATATAGAGAAATAACCATCCATAATGTTCTATAGAATTCATTAAACTTGTTATACCATTTATTATTTTTGTAACAATTATTGATTCAAGTTTTATACCCATTGTGTTGGAATTATGGAAAGGTGTGTACTGAGAGGAGAGGGGTGAATCAGTACCCTTAAAACTTTTTCAAACTAATCATTGTAAACATGTACTTCAATAACTGATTGTGTCAATTTCATTCACCATACACTTAATAATATAATTGAAATGTAAATGCATGCAAACAAATCAATAAAACATATATGAAACTTCAATACACATGACACATGTATTTTGGTATCACAAAAACCCTTGTTAGAAGGTAAAAACTATGGTGGGGATGGAACCCACAAAGCTTCACTTCTATAGAAATAAAGTTGTTGGTTAAGGCTTACAAAGATTGATCACTTCTGGTGATCTTACCCTGTTAGGAGTAACAAAAAGATCAGCTAGATCCACATGGTTAGAGGCTTTTAGCAACACAATACATGTGTGCACTCAGTTAAGAGATTTAATAAATAACTGTTAAGTCCACTCAGTTAGGAGATTTTGAGTTTGCTACAATTGTTAGAGAGTAATAGTGATATATGATTTGTACGAAATATAACTCAAATTGCTGATATTAGATCCATTAGGTACAATAATGATATCACCTTGCTATGATGAATATGTCCTTTTGTATTGCTTGACAGTCTTATGTCTGTTTCTAATAAACTGTATGCTTCGTCAAAATCCTTTAATCAAAACCCTGTTTGTTCTTTAGATGTCCTTGAGTGTGGCTACTTCTTGATGACACATGTCAAAATGGCATCTTAACAATACTTATATCAAACTGATTTGACCTAATTAGGGTTTTACATTATCTTAGAAAACCTAAGATCAATGGTTCATATGATTAACCTAGATCATCATTACATAGGCATCATCATTCATTAAATGATTACATCCATAATAAATATTCACCTCGATCTTGGTAAACCATTTTCTTGCTCAGCAAAAATTTGTTCACCTTGAACTATGTGCCATTATGTGAACTCTGGATTACTCAGTAAATGTTGTCTCTTGATCTCAGTATATACTGGTGCTCAGTAATCATGTGTACTCGGTAACCTCTGTGCTTGGTGACTACTGCGTAGTTAAAACCGACTGAACTGTCTTGCTTTTTTTATCGATTGTACAAATGAATACTAATGGCAACACTCAATCCATTTAGGAGTAACACATTGCAACTTGGTAAAGTCTTTACTTCTTTAGTTGTAACACCATTTGTTGTTTATACCCATCATAATTAAATGTAGTGAGAAGGGTAATCTAGCTTTTATTCACAATATATAAACAAGAATATAGAAAATGAAAAGAGAAAAAACAATAGATCCCTTACAATACAAGCCATCCACTATCTTGTACAACAAAAAATCACTTATTTGTAATTTTTCAAAAGATAAACTAAATTATAAAATTTTATTTTAAGTTAAAATAACAAAATATCTAGGAAAAATTTAGAAAAACCAAGTACATGTTTATGTAGTTCTCAAAACTAGCTTTATAGCTCCGAGTGGTTTGCCAAAAAAAACCATAAGTTCAAATTATGTCTTTTTTCATAAAACTACTACTTTAATGCTGGTAAAGTAAAGGTACAAAGCAAATTGGGTTGTAGGTGAGTAGGTGCTAAGGTCTTGTTGGGTAGTAAATGTGGCAACAATTGCCATATTCGATTTGTTACTTCCAATGTCACCCACAAATTTAGTCCCTTTAGGGAAGGTATGACCAAAGGTCTAGGACCCCACAATTCCCACCAATCTATGTTGGGGCAACTACACAAGTGTTGACATCAACCTTGGATAGTCTTTTGATCCATCCAAATTAATTTAAAAAAAAAAATTATAATAGAATTTCTAAAATTATTACAAACTACTCCATGCAAATTAATAAAATCTTTTGTGCAAATATTTTGTCTATGTAGCAATAGCAACGAAATGTGGTAATTGCATGAAATTTCCTATAAAATTATTTAAATATCCAAACAAGCTCTCTTTTTTTGTTGACACAAATAGTATCATGTCATACTAATTTATCATATTTCAAATCATTTAAGCTCAATTGTGAGATCCATTTTGCACTAAAATATATTATAAAAAAACTCTTAGCCAAAACTCTCCAAAAAGAAAGAAATTGTGAATCTAGAACTCTCCTAACATGAGAATTATTGATCAGCCCTTCAAAAGTCAAGGTTCACTTAAAAACAAAAATAATTTCCACATAGAGAAATACAATGGAAATGCTATGAAGCCAACAAATTTATTGGACACAAAAATGAAACTAATAGAATATGCAACACCAAACAAAACAAAAACAAAAAAAACCTCTATTATTATGAAAACAAAGATTAAATTCTAGAATGTAGTAAAATTATAACAAATGTTTTATCTAATGATAGCTCGATAAATAAATTTATATAAATCTAAATACAATCTGTTATAAAACTAATTTAATAACATACAGTGTTGCCCAAGAAATTTCACTAAATTATTATTATTTTTACTCATAATATTCTATTGCATTTCCAATCCTTTACCATTCTAAATTATTTATTTTAATTAGAAAATTTATAGTTATAATAAATATTGGTCACTATACTACTTACTCATAATATTCTATTGCATTTCCAATCCTTTACAATTCTAAATTATTTATTTTAAAAATTTATAGTTATAATAAATATTGGTCATTGTACTACTTACTCATAATATTCTATTGCATTTCCAATCCTTTACAATTCTAAATTATTTATTTTTTACACTGATAGGCTTTGTGTGGGAGCTTTGCTCCTAGAAACACTATTTTTAGACTTTCCACGTGATGAATTTAACTTGTTTGGTTTTTAGATTATTTTTCGTTATCCAATTTCTAATTCTCGCAGTTATCTCAGTGTTTCTAATTCTAACTGCTATCTCTATTTTTTACCACCTAATTTGATGGGTTTTATTTGGGATTCGTTTATAAAAATAAATTATTTCGTTATGATTGCTCTGGAAAATTTTAAAAAATAGCAGAGGAAGCTAGTTAAGGAGTAAAGATTTATTCTATTGAATGCCCTCTATTTCTTATAATGTTTTTATACTTTGTGATTTTTTATAGAATGAGGGACACTGTTTTTTCTAATATTGATGCAATCAGAATTGCCTTCATTCTTGGTTCACTAAATCATCATTTGAGTTATTATTATTGACATGTGTATCTTCCAACGCATTCCAACCTTAACACTCGACATAAATGTACCTTCACTATGCTTTGATGGATGTTCAAACAGTGTTCCAAGCTCCCTCTTTATTGCAGGCTTTTGGTTTTTGGTGAAAATCTTTATGCAATAATCTACATACTTAGAATCACTGAAACTATGCCATAACCCTCTGTCCCGATTCTGAGATTGGATCATCTTTGGAGCCTTTGTGTAGATATTTTCTTTGAGGGATTTAATCTTCTGTATGGGGTGAGATTTGTGCCCATTCTTTGTAGCAAAATGCGTAGACCGTTGCAAGCTGTTGCACCTTTTTGTGGATTTTCCTACAACCATGTTACTACCATTTTTCTTTCACATTCATTTAATTGTCATTGCTATTATTTTTGGCATTCCTCATTAATAGTACTTGCGGCAGGCTAGGCAAGTACTTTTGCATCAGTTTTTGGATTGTTAGCTTTAATTAGTGATTAAATGAATTTATTTGGACCAATCTCCATCAATTAAATTTAAGTATATTTCTCATTGTGTAATTTTTTTAATATTTTCTATAGTTGACATGCACATTTTTTAAGTTAATAAATTGTTAAAATTATTTATTGATGATATGATTGGTTAAAAGAAATTTCCAGAATATAAAAAGACAACAATTTTAATGCAACATTTTCAGCTATATTGCATAAATTTAGCTAGTCCATAATATTATGCGGGGCTGCTTTTTCGCATAAACTTGAACAAAATTACCGAATATTCGGCTTTTCATTAATTAAATAAGGCACTATACTTATGTTTGTCTTTAAACAATAAAATAAATCAGCTGTTTTTATTTTATTTTATATCTAATTCCAGTCATTTTCATTCTAGACTACAATCAATTTATCCAAACTATGGTTCTATTGTTAAGACTGGAATTAAACTACTGTTCTATTTTTTTTATTACAATATTAACGGCAAGTACTAGCCACTACGTGGCACTTGGGGGTTTATCCATTTATGCTTTCCATTTGCTACAATCTGCTCTTCAACCAGACATGCTATCCAATGCAGAAATCAGTAGCTTCTTGTATCCGAATTGAAATCAATTTGTATGTGGTACTTTGAATTTTTATGTGATATTTTACTAGTTTATATGTGATATTTTACCAATTTTTGTGATATTTCACCATTACAACAATATTTTTCTTTAATAAAGATAATAGTTTTCTACAATCTATAGGTCTTGTATTCTATATTAGCCTTTATTCCCTCCTATTATTTTTTTTCAGCCAGATATTTTCTTTTCATAATAGAATGTAACTTTGTGTTATAAAATTAAAATGGAAAGTTTCTTTAAATATAATTTAGAAAGTTATAATTTTGATGACAAAACTGATAATTTTCATAATAGGATGTGATTTTTTGTTAAATATAATTTTACTTTCATAATAGAATGTGATTTTTTATTTTTATAAAATTTTAAGAAAGCAAGTTTCTCTTAATTCATTTTATAAGATAATTAGAAAGTGATAATATTTCATTACAATGTGATTTGTGTTTTATAGAATTTTAAGAGGGTGAGTTTCTCTTAATTCATTCTATAAAATAATTAGAAAGTGATAATATTTCATTTACAATGTGGTTTTTGTTTTATAAAATTTTGACAAGGTAGGTTTCTCTTTTTTTTTATAAAATAATTAAAAAGTGACAATATTTTATTTACAATAAAAAAAAATTTAAATAGAATGAATGACTCTTTTATACCATTTAATAGTTGGGAAGTGAAATAATAAATTTATCTTCATATTATTATATAAATTCATTCCTTGTTCCAATTATTTTATCAAATTCAAAATTAAAATTTTAATATTATGTCATTGCATAGCTAAGCATTGTTAATTGTAGTATTAGACTATTTACATATAAAATGTTAAGAAAATATAAAATTTGTCTTTTTTATCTATAAAGGTGTCATTTCATAATTTTTAATTTTTAATATTTTTAATAAATTTATAGATGAAAATATAGAACAAATTGCACTAATAATGACTAAAGATATCTTGTATAATAACCTAAATTTCATTGGGCCCAATGATCTCCCACTACTACTTGAATCAAATAGCTTAAAGCCATTTGGCTTCTTTGATAATGTTGATAAAATAATAAGAGATGAAGGAATTGAAGAGTGAAAGGAAGAGCACATTATTTATTGATTATTATTGTGTAATGTATGACAAGTAAAGAATCATAATGAATAATAATAAAGCCAACATAATATGTAAGAGAACTATAATCCTAAACAATGTCATTTTTAATAAAAGAAGGTAACTTACATAAATCATTATCACCACACTCTTCACAAGATGAATCATCTAAGGAACATTGAATATGGTTTAATATGTAAATATGCATGAGTAGAAATCAAAATCATCAAGAAAGAACTCCAAGCACAAATATGAACTATATCATCATGTAATATATGACACAATGAATAATAATAAATAGAAACAAATATAAGAAGTTATTTACTATCATCATAGCATGTTATCAATAGTCGCTATGGCTATGCTAAACATAAACTAATTTACGTTTTATCCATAGCCATGGGGACTATAAAATATAATACATGGTGTTGGCATTAAGCATGATTGTCATTAGTGACAACACTTATTCAGATCAGTGCATACTGAGCAGATCAATGCATACCGAGAAGATCAGTACATACCGAGTAGAATAGTACATACCGAGCAGATCAATGCATACCAAGCAGATCAGTGCATACCGAGTAGAACATAGCTTACCGAGCATAACAGAGCTTACCGAGCCGAGCAGAGCTTACCGAGTAGAACAGTGCATACCGAGCTCGCAAAGTTTCACAGTGTTTACCAAGTGTTGCACGGTTAAAACAGGAAATTTAGTTTCTACCGAGTAACACTTTATCTACCGAGTCTCCAGTGTTTATCGAGTTCGAAACTACGACCGAGTGGTTAGTATGGACCGAGCTTCCACTTCTACCGAGTGCATGACGATGCCAAGTAACGCAGTGGACGCCGAGTATCAGAAAGTCACCGAGTTAGTTTGCAGTAACCGTGTAACTATATTTGGGCCGACTCAGTAATATTTGTGTTTACTTGTTTAAGAGCTGACTTTGTAATTGTTTTGTAATTAACTTAGATTGATATATAAACAATGTTTTATGTCATATCCAAAGATATAAGAAATGAAAAATAGACAAGTATGAAAAAGAGAGAAAGACAGAGATAAGCGAATTACAAAGGGCTACAGCATTATAAGAAGCAGCAAAGATTTATCCATCACAGAAGGTGATCAGTACATTAGAGAATCTCAATCAGCAAGTACAGTTGCAAGTAAGAGATCTACTGTTTCATCCTAACAAGTGAATCAGCTTGAAATCCTTTAACCGGGTAGACTTAACAGTCTTTGTAAAAATCTCTTAATCGAGTGCATACTTCATTGTATGTTTGTAAATCCTCTAACAAGGTGGACCTAGCAGTCCTTATTGCTCTTAACAGGGCAGATCATCAGAAGTGATCATTGTAAGCCTTAACCGGCAAACTTTATACTGCAGTATTGAAGTTTTGTGGGTATTATCCCCACCCCAGTTTTACTTTCTACTTGGAAGGTTTCTGGGTCACCAAATCTCTGTGTTCTAAGTGTTATGAATGTTTTATTCTTTCTGTTACTCATGCATGCAGTCAGATTATCAATCTAATATTATTAAGATCTGAATCTGTTAAAAGTTTTGAAGTTACTGATTCACCCCTCCCCTCTCAGTAACCTAGATAGTCTTGAATATTTCTAACAATTGGTATCAGAGCTCAGTGGATCTCAGAATAAAGTTTGACAGCTTGAGAAAAGATTCAGGACAATCGAGATATTCAGACTGAACAAAGTAATTGAGAATGAAAAGCTAGATCTGAAAATGGCCATAACTCAACTCAAAGAAGCAAGAGAGCATCTTTCCCTTTCTCTAAAAGGAAGGAAGGAACTTGCAAATCAGATCAATGACCACCAGTATGTTGAAGAAAAGATTGAAGACTTTTTCCCTTCAAGCAGCTCAGATGAAGCAAACAATGCAATCAAAGAACTTCTAGAAAAGAATGGATCTCTGCAAGAAGTGAGAAAATTGAAAAGAGAACAGGAAATTCAGTCAACAAGATTCTGTGAAGTCTTGGAACAAAGAAACAAGATGAAAGATGAAATAGATGGAAAGAACAATGAAATCCAGAATAAAACTCTTTAGCTAGAAAATCTTATTGATCAAATCTCCAAAGCAAATGAAGAAATCTTGACTCTAAGATCAGAAAATGAAAATATGAGAGAAGAGCTGAGATCTGAAAAGCAAATCAATTTAAGAGTGATGAGTGAGCTAGATGCTGAAAGGCAAATCAATGAGAGAATGTTGAAATCTCAAGAAGATATGAATTAGGTGTATGAATGAAACCTTCATAGGCAAAAAGGAAAAGCAGGACTTGGATACAAAGAGGAAGGTGAATCCTCCAAACAAGGTACTCAAAAGAATCAGAAACCTACCTGTAATCACTATGGCAAAATTGGTCATACTTCAAACAAGTGTTGGAGCAATGGAAAAGCAAAATTCAATGGAAAATGCTACAATTGCAATCAGCTTGGTCATAAATCAAATGAATGCAAGGAAAAATCAAGATTTAAAGGCATATGTCACAAATGTAGCAAACAAGGTCATAAGGCATCAGAATGCAGAACTAAAACACTCAATCCAGCGGAACAAATTATTAAAGCAATGTTTGGTTGGGATTACAACACTTGGTGTAGATGTCATTACTGTGGAGAATATGGACACATTGGCATGAATTGTGTAAGGCACCACTTGAGAAAAAAGGGATTCTACCATAAGATGTTATAATTGCACTAAGCTTGGTCACATAGCTAAAAATTGCATAAATTTAGGCAAAATTGAAGATGAAAAGAAAGCAAAAGAAAATAATATTAGGAAGCAGATGAGACAGAAGTGGATTCCTAAACCTACCGAGCAAACCAATCCTGAAGTCACTAATGAAGAGAGTGGCTCTATGAGCTCTAACTAGTCTCCAAGAAAGCACTAGAACTATATCTTCATAGACATATTACAAAATAGTTCCTAAACTAAAAGGAAGATAGATCCAAATCAGTATGCAAGATACAATAGGATCACCAGAAGGTCAGTATCAATTACCACCGAGCAAGGTTGGGAGTAACCTAACTTCATTTGGTTACCGAGTAAGGTCGGAGAAGTATGAATTCGTATGATCGCTGAGTTGCTGAGTCTTCACTGAGCAATTAATTCATAGTGGATGACAACCTGTCTAATTCTATACCCTAATTCGTACTGAGCATTAATGACAAAGTTTCAACAAAAGGAGTGAAATCAAGTTCACTATTCACCGCGAACAAAAGTCTCCTAGTGCAGTCAAGCGTTTCGAAGCATATTTCAGCAAGATATTCTCTTTCCTCAAAGAATTTACTATGATCACCGAGCTACCATGGCATCATCCAGCACTAAAATGAAGAAAGATTCGGAAATGTTGGTTCATGGAGAATGGAAAGCACCAGATTTCAAACTCGTGCACGCAGTTGCTGAAACCCTAAACCCGAGTGGAGCTCAATCTCGGATTCCTTTTAAGGTACTCCTTATTAACGATATTCGCAGTCATTTTAAGTGTACAATTCAAGAGCTTGGAACCCTAGCGATAGATACTATCCGTGAGGAACTATGTGTCGATGGTGTTCTCAAACCGGAGCATCAACATTTGGAAGATAAGGGTTTAGTTCACATCACACACTTGCCTCGGAGCTTTCAGATAAAATGGATCAGATATATCCTCAGTCGAGTACATGAAGGTAAAATATGGCTTGAGCAACTAGTAGAGATTACGAAGAATATGATTCACCGAATCACTGGTCTTCCCATGCTCGACAAAGCAAAATCTATAAAAACCCTAGGTCGGACGGAACTGGAAGAGAAAACCCTAGCCGAGTGGGACGGTAGAGGTATGAAGATAAGCCGAATTACTGATGCAGAATTGAAGTTTGGTATACATATCGTAGCTCGCAAGATATATAGTTCAAGTCAGCAGAACAGTGTTCCATGTGAAGCAGTTGACCTAGCATATAAAATTGTAAAGAACAATCTGTCATTTGACCTAGCAGATCTTTTGTTGAGACAGTTCAACAAGAACATGGAGAGCATCAAAACTTCAAAGAACAATCCATGTAAGTTTGGCTCACTGTTGGTTTGTTTATTTTTCTATGCTCAGAAGTTTTTCCCATCAAAAGGCATGGTAGTATGGAGAAAAGATGTGCCGATTCTTTATCAAATGAATGAATACATTTCAGAAATGGGTGACAATTTTGAAAGCATAATGGATAACTACTTTGAATCATTTAAAGAGAAAATGAACAATAGATTCCGGATTCCACAGAAATTGGTGGAAGATTACAAAGATTATATTTGTTTTATGGTGGATTGTGATAATCTGTATATATAGGCAGCAAAACTAAGGATTGTACATGTGAAACCTCTTCCCTATGAGGTAAATATTGATGAAAGCAAGAATATTATTGAAGCCCTAATTAATCAACCTGTTAACCCAAAGGTACCGTATTTTGGGACATATGAAGAAGCTAAGGAGAGAATTGAGCTTAGTATAAAGCTTCCACGGGCGGTTAACAAAGGAAGAAAGAGGTTGGCCAAAATACAAGCTAGCACACCTCTAATGTCAACCGAGGAAAAAGGAGAGGACCTTGAAGAAGAAGTAGAGAAAAATGATGAGGAGGAAGAAGAACAAACACCAACAAAGAAGAAAGGAAAAGTATTTATCACCAAGGCACCCAAGCAACCCCCTACAGTATTTATAAGGAGTGCAAGAGGCAAGGCAGGCAAAGTCAATGAAGAAATAGTATTCAAAAGGCCTCCCCCTTCATTAAAAGAAAAGATCAAGGATATGAAAGAAGGATCTGGAATTGCAAACTTCAGATCTCTCAAATATGAAATCAGATCTGAGGAAGAGCAGCAGGAAATTGAAGATGTTGTTATCGAGAAAATAGGAAGATGGAAATACTCACCTGAAGAGATAGCTTCTCAAATCCCAAGAACTCTACTGAACAAAATTAAGTTGAGATGGTCCAATGCAAGACAAACTGTCAAGGACATCTATGCTCAAACCTTGAGGCAATTAATGTCAAGTTTGAAAAATGCTGAAATTAATAAGGCATTGATAGATAATGAAAATAAGATGACACTCAAATTTAACAGTTGTTTGATTTTGATCAAAGATATTGAGTCAGTTGTGAAGAGTGCCACTGCCACATGGAAAAACAACTATAATCTTCACAAATCGAGTGTGGAAATAGTGATAATCAAGGATATTGATGATGACAGTGATGAACATGAAGAAGATACCGAGGTAGACAAGCAAAGTGATGAGGAAGATAATATTGTTCGGATAGCTGCAGAAGTCATTGCCTCACTTCCTCACTCTCCAGCAAAAGTTGCTACACCTAGCACGGAGATAACTTCAAGTATGATTATAACAACTTCCACAGATACATCAAATGTCAAATCATCACTACCACAACTCAATGAATCATCGACAGAAATGACTACTACCTCTTTTACCGAGTTGCAGTCTCCTGTATCTACTTCAGTACCTACTTCCATATCAAGTTTTCCAACATTAAGTACCTCAATTTTGGATACTTCAGTAAGTATTTCAGTTTTTTATTCTACAATTGTGAATACTTCAGTTTTGAGCCCTTCAAGTATTCCAGTCGGTAGTCTATCATTTTTCACAGCTAGTCCTACAATGTCTACAATAACTTCTACAAAGGCATTAAGTGCAATAACAGTTAATCCTAAGGCTCAACCGAGTACAAGATTTTTGAGTAAGAATGTAGAAGAGGATATAGACTTAGATGAGGAGATAGAGATTCCAAAATTAGACTTTGCAAATCTTTCAGCAAACCAAATACAAAACATTGGTGAACTCCTTCAAAAGAAAGCAAAGCAGAAGAAACTAAAAGAAGAAAGGGTCAAGGAATATAAAATTATTGAAGATGCAAACGATATTCTGTCAGAAGAATTAGGTATTAAAGTTGATTCCTCTCAACATATTTTGTTATAGTTAGCTGAGGCAGTAAACAAGTTCCATGAGGATTCCTCTGCGTTAGAGAAGATTATTGAGAAAGCTGAGAAGAAATTTGACAATAAAGTGTTTGAGCATGTTGCTCAGCATATAGCTATTAATCAGGCAGGATTATCTTCAATTTTGACAGATATTGAATCCTCCTATTCCAATATTACCTCACTTGTTGCTAAGCTATGTAATGTTGCCGAGTTCATTAAGGAAGTCAAGGAAAAATTGAATAAGATTGATGAGGATCTGAAGGACAGTGTACAGAGGTTGCAACTTGAACCTAGTTCAAGCTCTGCACATCATATGAAAATCACATTCCTATCAAATAGGTAGTCGGAATTATTAAAGAAGATACAAAGATCCAGTCAACACTGCTAGATATTTAGAATATGATCCTTCCCATCATGGACATAATGCAAAAGCACATTGTTCACTCAAAAGCATTACTCCATGACAATCAATTTTCCATTGCATACCACATGATTGAACTCTCTGCAGAAGTCCAAATTGCACTCCAAACATGCAAGATTCTGCAAGAGAATTGGGACAGAACTCTGGCACTAATCATGAAGGTACATTCTAATTTTCTTTCACATTTTGGATTCTCCCTGTAAAATACTTGTATATACACCTTTGGCATTATTGTCAAAAAGGGGGAGACAATGTATAGGAGATAGTGTATAATACGAAAGGGGGAGAAAGTACTCTATATAAGGGAGTCATGAAATGTATAAACATAAACAGCAGTTTGACAAAGATAAATTTTGAAAAATAAAAAAAAAAAGATTCATCATAATTCTTGTATATAAGTTTTGGCTATAAGTGTTTTTGTCACTAATGCCAAAGGGGGAGATTGTTGGCATTAAGCATGATTGTCATTAGTGACAACACTTATTCAGATCAGTGCATACCGAGCAGATCAGTACATACCGAGCAGATCAGTGCATACCGAGCAGAACAGAGCTTACCGAGCAGAACAAAGCTTACCGAGCCGAGCAGAGCTTACCGAGTAGAACAGTGCATACCGAGCTCGCAAAGTTTCATAGTGTTTACCGAGTGCTGCACGGTTAAAACAGGAAATTTAGTTTCTACCGAGTAACACTTTATCTACCGAGTCTCCAGTGTTTACCGAGTTCAAAACTACGACTGAGTGGTTAGTATGGACCGAGCTTCCACTTCTATCGAGTGCATGACGATGCCGAGTAATGCAGTGGACGCCGAGTATCAGAAAGTCACCGAGTTAGTTTGCAGTAACCGTGTAACTATATTTGGGCCAACTCAGTAATATTTGTGTTTACTTGTTTAAGAGCCGACTTTGTAATTGTTTTGGAATTAACTTAGATTGATATATAAACAATGTTTTATGTCATATCCAAGGATATAAGAAATGAAAAATAGACAAGTATGAAAAAGAGAGAAAGACATAGATAAGCGAATTACAAAGGGCTACAGCAGTATAAGAAGCAGCAAAGATTTATCCATCACAGAAGGCGATTAGTACATCAGAGAATCTCAATCAGCAAGTACAGTTGCAAGTAAGAGATCTACTGTTTCATCCTAATAGGTGAATCAGCTTGAAATCCTTTAACCGGGTAGACTTAACAGTCTTTGTAAAAATCTCTTAATCGAGTGCATACTTCATTGTATGTTTGTAAATCCTCTAACAAGGTGGACCTAGCAGTCTTTATTGCTCCTAACAAGGCAGATCATCAGAAGTAATCATTGTAAACCTTAACCGGCAAACTTTATACTGCAGTATTGAAGTTTTGTGGGTATCATCCCCACCCCAATTTTACTTTCTACTTGGAAGGTTTCTGGGTCACCAAATCTCTGTGTTCTAAGTGTTATGAATGTTTTATTCTTTCTGTTACTCATGCATGTAGTCAGATTATCAATCTAATATTATTAAGATCTGAATCTGTTAAAAGTTTTGAAGTTACTGATTCACCCCTCCCCTCTCAGTAACTTAGATAGTCTTGAATATTTCCAACACATGGTACTACACAGATTTTTTCCATTGAGCTATAAGAGTGATTTAAATTTAATAATATATTTTTTATTGGGTATAATTTATATTAATTTTATTATTTTTTGTTTTAGATCTCTTATGTATAGCATTTTTGACCTACTTTGTGCATTCTACAAACTAATTTTATTCACTAAAAAATCAAATCTCCTATCTGCTCATTGTTACATGCACACAAACATGCAAGCATGCGACTGCTAGTAATTAGAAAATTTATAGTTATAATTAATATTGGTCACTGTACTAGATAAACATTGAAATTTGACTTGAGTATACGCAGTAGATAAAAATTGTCATAACCTTTAAATTCCACAAGTAAACTCATATTAAGGGCTAACCTTATAATACTAAATAAAGATTTCAGCATTTGAAATAGCTTGTTTTATTGTCTATTGCTGAGAGAGGCTACAATAATGTGGAATTAACGTAAGGTTTCCACAGTACATGAAATGAACTGAAATGTTCAAGAAAGGCTGTGTATCTAAGATTTTCAGAGCAAGATATAGAAATTAAAAACTAAAAAGATATAGAAAGACTCTGTATGTAAGTGATTCATCAAAAACAACTGGCAATAAACAACTGGTAATAAATTTGATTTTGATTTTTTATTTTCCATCTTTGTATTTCTCATCGTGATGATGGATTACAGAGTGTGATCCGAAACGTTGATGCTAAAAATACACGATCGAATTCAGAAATCTGTCTACATAACTGACAATAAGATTTACAAGAATAGCTCACTTAAAAGAGGTTACAATGTTCGGTAACCATACCAAAACCCTAAATTGCTTTAGGATTGTAGATTTGCATTTAACAAATAGACTGACCATCAAAGTAAAATTAAGAGGCCCAAAAAAAATCAAAATTTTCTATACCCACAGACCAGTGGCTCTATGGTTGAAAGGCCAAGCTTCTAATAAACATATGCTTATGACCTTTGTATCTGTTATCACACTTTGGAAGCCAATCCCAAGTGGATTTCTTGACATTATAAACAACTACTTCTACACTTCCATGGGCTCTGAAACATAAACAATCTCCAACCCCAACACACTCAAACCATATTGAACAGGAAGTCTTGAAGAAGTCCATAAGAAACACCTCTGGCATTCTAGCAATCTCCTTCCATGTTGATGTTGTTGTTGCTGCTGCTGTTGTTCTCATTGTTGCTTCTGTTGATGTCACTGAAGAAGTGAGGTTCCCATCCATCTGAATTTCAGATATGATGATACTCTTTACAGTATACTCTTTCTCAATGCCTTCCATCAGAAAGACCTTGGATCCACAGGCCACTATCTTAGGCCTCACACCCTTCACAAAATCCTCATGCACAGGCATTGCCACTATACTCCAAACCCCATGGTGGATATCAAAAACCATGACCCCACAGGGCTTCACAGTGAGACAAAGCAGAAAACCATTGGAGAAAACCATGTCCTGATTCTTAATGCAAAACTCATCAGGAAGGCTCCCTGCAATCCTCCATGACTTTTTAGAGGACTCATAAACCTCTACAACACACAAATTTTCCCTGGTTTTCCCCAACGCCAAAACAGAGTAGCCCCCATTTTCAGACTCTGTTATGCCCTTTGCCATAACAGTGATGATAGAAGTGTTGATGGGGATTTCTGTACATGATTTTGTCAGAGGATTACATACATAGAGCAATGCAGAATTTAGAGAAAAAGAGAAATTGGGGACTTCCACTAACAGCAGACCCCTTGCAGAGCCAGTGCAATTTATGCCATATTTGGCTTCTGGGAGAAAAGACAGAGACAAGTTCTGCCATGTATTGGTGGCGAAGGAATACATAAGGCAGTGGATTTCTGGTTTGGGTGTGCACATAAGCAGCCATGGCTGATGCCAACGTGTATCATTCCACAAGCTCATAAAGTAAGGGCTAGACAACAGACTGCTCCATTTCTTGGAGACTGTGTGAAAACGAACAAGGCTTTGCAGGGGCAGATGGGCGAGCAGCTTCAATGTTAAATCCTCTGGAAGCTCTCCCCACACTGATGAATCTAATGAAGGCCCTGTACTGGAGCCCTGGAACTCCAGTTTCAGATCCATTTTCACCGAATTTTTGTTCTGAAATTCAAAGTTGATGTTTCTTGCAAACCCTGGTCCTGATCTGACTGCAATACAACTCTGCAACTCCATATCTAGCTATAAATGAAACAGGAAATGAAACCCAATGAATAAAACAGTTTTAAGTGCCTGACCCAGATCCAATTCAATCTTTTGGCGTGGATTCCACTTACAATAAAATAATTATAACTCTAATAACACAATAAAACCCAACACTTAAAGTGCCTCTCCAAAAAGCTTCTGGTAGATTTTTTTGGTATAGAATCAAGTTTAAAAAGTGGTATTAGGCACAATTTTGCACTTATCTAGAGTGAAAACCCACTACCAGAAATCTGAAACAAATCAATTCAAATCATAGGGATTCTATTCTAAAACCAAACACCCACATGAGGAATCGTGTAAATAGTCTGAAACAAGGTACCCACATAATCTAATCTTCTTCTCTAAACATGAACACCCAGAGAAACAATCCTCTGTATTAAACCAAAACCAGACGCCCCTAATCTTTAAATGTGAAGATAAAAATATTTGACGACTCGCACAGACCATTTTAGGCAGAAAGCGCTTCCAAGTAACTTTACATCTATTAATAAAATTCCCCATTTATCCATTCTATATTCGTGGTAGGCCTTATCTCTGCCATGTTGGTGATGGGCCAACATCATCAAATTTGGCAGAATATAATGTGGCCCAATTATTGACTGTTAAATTCAACGGAGACGTCTAGATAAGGTTGCCCATAAAACCCTGCGTGTAAAAGTGGATATGATTGAAGAAGACATTAAAGCACCATGAAAGCGACCGATGGGCTAACTTCGAATAAATTTGGCGGAATAGATAAGAGCGAAGGAATAAAAAAACATAAGTGTCATCAGCTGAAGAAAGGTCCAATTGGAGTGGAATAGAGGACATACTTTTATTTCTGGATACGCGGAAGATCGACACATTTTCGGTGTGGTGATTCCTTATGCCATTACGCTGGTATTCTCGATGGACTATCCCATTACCATATGATAAAGCACTTCAGATAAAATTGTCTTGGGCCCATCATAGGTGAGCCCATGTGCATGAGAGTGGCCTTATCAGTGGTGGTTTCTTAGCTTATTTGTAAGATGCTCAATTTTGTACACATATGGTGGTGGTGGGTTTAAATCGTAGATATGGTTGTGAATGAGATTTTGGCATTTGTGAACATAAAAAGTTTTGAATGATTTTATAAGATTTAAGCTTTGTGTTGTGTAAAGTTTTAACCTGGATAAAATCAAGATTATGTTTCAAGCAATTTTAATGGAATTGATATTCTCAATTCTTAGTTCTTAGTCATATTGGACATAGTGTTGTCATTGATGTCAAGATGTCAAGGAGTTTGTTGTAATTACTTATCATGTCATGCTTGTATAGGATAGAGTCCAACATTGTTGGATATATTTCTTAGTGTTATCATGTTGTTCCAGAATTTGTTGCTTCTATTTTTGGCATATTTGTAGAGTTTTGGAATTGTCTCTTGTAGGGTTTTGAGGTTTGTTGCTCAAAGATAATATGTACACTTAGTTTTACTGTCACAAAGTTGATCTCTACAATTTGTTGCAATGAAGAGTTATGGCCTACAGTCTTCAACTAAAGTAAAGTTGCATATTTAAAGTATGTTGTTCCAAAATTTTAATAGAGGTTGATCTTTGGTAGATAGAATGTTAGAGTTGGTAGAATACTCGTAGTGTTAGTTGATTATTTGTGTTGACATTCTTGATGGATGTGCTAGATTGGTAACATGTCCCACCAGGAGGAAGTGTGTGAAGGATGTTTGGGACCACTTAAGTTCACATTGGGTAAGGCACAGTGTGTCCCCACTCCTAGTGTAACATGTGGACTTTAGGATCAAGTCGACTACACATTTAGATTAAGGAATTTGTTGTGGCCGACTTGTGGATATAATAGGGTGACATAAGAATGTAATTAATTTTGGAATACACATATGTTGTTGATCTAGGTTCATTCCAAATAAAGGGAGTTGATAAAAGTGGCAAAAGTTGTGCAAGTTGTCTACTTAATTAAGAGAAACATAAATAAGTTAAAGTGTACAATCCACATTGTGAATCCTATATACACTATGATAATGTTCTAATGCAAATCATAGCAAGATTGAAGTTAAAGGTTGAGTTGTAACTTGTAAAGGTCTACATAATATATCTTTTGTATCTCTTGTTTGTAATTGATTTTGGTGTCTCGAGTTGGTGCTCATTTATTGGATTAGGAGATTTAGGTCTCTTTTAGGTTGTTGCCCCCAAATCAGATTAGGGATTGGTATCTCTATTTGAGGTTATAATTCATAGGGGTTGGCCTACAAAATATTGTAAGTTCTTTATTATCTCTGTAAGGCTACATTCGGGTAGTGGATCTAAGAAGCTACTCTCACCGTGGTTTTTCCCTTTTGGATTTCTCTTTATATCTAGTTGTCCATATGTGTTGATGTGTGCATTTATCATTTGCATTGTTTCTTTAATTTTAATGATAGATGCAATAATGATTTCAAGTTGAATCTGGTATATGTTGACTCGCACTGTACACACATCCCCACCCCCTCTTAGTATATTTGTGTGTTTAACAAGTTGAAGAAGCTTTAATCTATGACTTATGCGCCCATATCACGTAGCTGAGACAATTCTACATTGGATATAAAGCCATCCAATAAATAAATAAATATGGTGATGTTAATGATGCATATTTTCTTTGGTTTTTAAGAGATAAATTATACTATATTTATATTGGAAAATTTAATATGACCTGTAATGTAAAATAGATACATTCTCATGCTTAGAAGTATATTAGAGAATGTATAGATATTTTTGTAAAGGTGGATTACATATTTTAATATTTATTGTTTAAGATATAGATAGATAGATAGATAGATATATATAGATATATTGGTTTTGTAATTAATCAATTTATGTTTATGTTTATTTTTTAAATTGATTTTGATTTCTAAAAGATTTTGTTTAAGTATACAATTAATAAAATTATT
This sequence comes from Chamaecyparis obtusa, assembly GCA_027943335.1. Classification (NCBI taxonomy): domain Eukaryota; kingdom Viridiplantae; phylum Streptophyta; class Pinopsida; order Cupressales; family Cupressaceae; genus Chamaecyparis; species Chamaecyparis obtusa. The sequence continues at coordinate 246,484 of BSBK01003851.1, read as the reverse complement.
TCTATGATATTTGACAATTATAACTATAGAATTAAAGTAATATAACATTTATATATGTCTCTTGTTGAATATGCCTGAGAGGGGGGTGAATTAGTCTTGAATAAAAATTAAACTTTTCTGCTACAAACACTCATCAATTATCTTAATCCAACTAATCATCAATGAAAGATATTGCAATGACAACACAAGCACATGAACACCGGGTTTTTATGTGGAAAACCTATTGTGGGAGAAACCACAACAAGAATCACACTCTCTATATGAATTAAAAACTATAATGATTTAGCTCGTAGGCCAAGGAGCTCACTGATCTTCAAAGGATTTGTAGGCTAAGATGCACAACCTTAGGGTAATATACAAAGGACTTGCAAAACTGAATTAAATAATCCTAGGAAAAGATACAAGACTTTACAAGCTTCCAAAAGGACTCACTACCTTCTAGAAGGCATCGAGAATGATGAATTGAAAAAATGTAGGATCTCCTGATTGATCGCCATAATTTTTTTTGTCAAGCTTCAATACTTGCACATCTTCTATTCCACACTTGCATCACATCAAATTCACATTCAATCCACACTCAATCCATATCTATACATACATCTACACACCAATATATATTATCTTGATCATCTAAAACCTTAACTAGGTTGGCCATGGTAGAGATAAGTATTGTTTACACAAATTCAGCCACCGTGAACATTTGTGCTCAATGTGGTCCACCCTAGGAGATGAAGCCAAACCAAATACATCATAATACGCCTTCCAAAAATTATTTGAATGAAATGCATGCAACAAAACATCCTCCAAAGTTGGTTCTCAGTGATCCACCCTAGGAGATGAAGTCAAACCAAATACATCATAATATGCCTTCCATAAATTATTTAAATGAAATGCACACAATAAAATATCATCCAAAGTTTGTGCCAAATGTAATATTTAGCAAGACATTAAAACATGTTAACTAGTCAACCCAAAAATGTTCTTCAATTCTCATAACTCAATGTGGATCTAACCATGGCATGCAAGGATCCTTAATAACTTCTTAACTATTCCTTTAAAGCATATCTAGACAAAAATTGATTAATCAGATCAACATAATCTGTGTTGATTCAGCCAAAGACCAACACAAACAATGATGTTAAACATGGAGCAACATATCTCCACTTGCCATGCAAACCAATAGAAGATATCTAAACTAGAACACTACATGAACCTTTTGAACATGTCCACCAATTTGCACACCCAAAGACACCAATGCAAAATGTTCTCCAAACTAGACTTGACCAGTCCTGATAGCTAACCTCACTTATATTAGTGAACCTCCAAACATAACTTTAACCTCTAATATTTTGTAGACTTCAAAATAATATAGTGTGACATTCACAAACCATACATATTAACTCCATGACCATAAGCCACCAACTTCTTATGTGGAGAAATGTAAAGCATTCTCCCATAACGACTTTAGATACACTTTCTTGCACATTCCATATTCCCATATTACCACCTTCTAGAAACACCACATACTAACTCACTACCATGTGCCTAGATTTTCACATTATTTTAAAATTTGATTATTCATGAGTGAGAATTATGTAGGTTTTGGGCCCTAGACATTTATTTCTCCTTGGATTCTCACCTCCAAAACTCTCTCAATTTATGCTTCACATTTCATTATATAGTGTAGTCAACCCTCATTTTTAGAAAAATTGCATTCATACGTCAATGATAGTATATGGGTTCTTAAAATTCATTATATCTCACTATTAAACCCTTATTAATATTAAGTCTTACCATGTATATAGTAATGTGTTTATGGAATTGTTATTTTATTGGATATTTGTGATCTGACAACCTTCATGGACTTTATTAGAACTTATGTCTCCCTATTAGAAGCCAATACATTTTTTCCTACATTATTCCCTCCTTTTTATGGAAAATGATTATAATGACCCCCAACTATAGTAGTGACTCTACAAATCTTATTTCATGTGGTGTTGGGATACCTAATGATTATATTATTTCACATGTAATGATGGATCTCCTCTTAAATAGATTAATTATCCTAAATATATATCTATAAGGAACCTATAGATGCATGCTTAAAGAATAATTATGTTTCATCTTCACTTCCATATGATGATTATTTACATTATCCAATGACTAGCAATAAGACTTATATTATGTGTATACTTATACCACTAGTGATGTGCCAAAGTGATATTTAACATTTGATCCTTTACATGTAGTTTACACCCACATGTAGCTCATGGTAGTTTGTCTCCCATATCCATGAGTTCAGGGTTCACTAATTACACAATTGTAAGGAGCATGGTCACCCTCACTTTAGAAATGAACATTATGTGTACTGTATGTTATAACATGTTATAAAAAACACCCAAGTTATTTAAACTTAGGATCATTTTTTCTTTTAGTTATTTTCTATGTGTAGCAGCATAAATTGTATCCCTTAATAATTCCACATTAGGTCTAGACCTACTTTGGTGGTTATGCCTAAATTGTGTGTAACCGTGCCTAGTTGCAAGACTATTTCCATAAAATTCATGAATTCCCCTATTCCCAACCTTTTTTACCCAAATTTAAAAAGATAAATGTTGGCTTCGCAAATAGAGGAAAACCTTTCAATTTTGATCTTCTCCAAAAATTAAATTTGAAATTGTGTAGATTGCATATGTAAATACAACCTTCTCTCTAATCCCAAACTCGAAGCTATCAATTCTAAGTCCCTAAAAGCAATTTCAATCAAGTACTTCAAATCAATTGATCAAATATCTATAATTAAGGAGCAAAACATTCAAGCATACAAATTTGTTATAGCTATCGTGATCAACTACATTGTGCTTCTCCATGATGAAATAACACACTAAAGTGTCCTAGAAACATCAAGTCTTGCATGAGACTTCATTCCAGCTATCTCATACTTGAGGTAATATTGGACAATTATGTATTTCTATTACTATTTAGCCTAAATCATATCAAGGAAACACACTCTTTTCCATCATCATATTTGTTTTAGAGGTGGGAACACCAACATAGGGTTTGAAATAGGAAATCCCTTATACAACACAACTCTTATTCCCTATATTTAGTGTTCAAGTTTACAAATGACTAAAAAATAAGTACAAGAACACAAAGCAATTTTTCATAGATTGTGATGACTTTTGAACTGACAAAAACACCTAGGCCCGAATGTTGGGTGCCCATGTCCAATTGTTTTAGGAAGAATTTTTGGCAGACATACCTACAAGAACTCTTTATATATCTTTCCCCTCTTTGTCAATCATAAAGCTTCATACTAGGAGCCAAACACTTCACTCTGACATGTTTTACTTTAGTTTATGTATCCAAGTTCCTCTCTACATATTTTTTCTAGATCTAGCTTACTATATTTTTTAATCTATTCTTTAATTTATATTTATTTCTAAAAATGTTCATTTATCATTATTATCCCTTGTTCTCATACAATAACATTATAATCTCAATTCTATTGTAATAAAGGAATAAAATCCCATGTCCATCTCTTCTATTTGGACAATAGTTGAATCTATTCATGTTCCTAATAATATGTCATGGAGACTTGAGATCTTAGTTTGCATCCATAGGCCTAGGATCTCATTTCCATACATATCACTATGTTCTCATCTTGTATTTTTCCATTGGTATTTTCAATCTAGGTGAGTTTAGTTGCCCTTTTTTTATGTGTTCTTTCCTTCTCAATTAGTTTAGAAATTTGAAATTTGAAATGTGATTTTCTTTTTAATTAATGATGCTATCAATTCTAAAACTAAGCATATTTCCTTTTCAATCTTATATGTTGTGTCTTTTCTTTGAAATATTAGATCCTCTAAAACATAAAACCTAATCAAATCTTGTTCAAATCAAATATTCTCTTTCAGTTTAATTAGACATGGTGTTACAATATATACCCTTTAGAATATCTCAGATCATGTCTCATGACAATCCCAAAATATAAACCCCTAATTTAATAATAACTCCAAGCTCATAAGATATTAACAACTAGTTTGTGTGAAACAAAATGAGTTGATACATAAAAGGTATGTCTTGCTTGTGAGCCACATGTTGATTTAATAATATATGCAACATAGAACCCTATTCTTGGGACATAAGGAAAAATAGATTAAATTCATTAAATGGTCCATTAGTGACATGTATATGTGTAACATTATGGAATGGTATAGAGATTGTAATGATACAATGTAATATTTGTTGATGGGACAAAGTAACTCTAAATAGTGGTGAAAAAAAAAGACATAATAGTAAAGGAACAAAGGAAACCTAGATTTTATGAATAAAATATGGTTTCTATTAAAAAATATAGGATAAATTGTAAGATATAGATGCTCAAAAGATATCTAGAGGTGATCTCCAAGATATTCTACAATATTAGCATTGTAACCTCATCAACTCTGCAATATCAAAACTTCATCCAACTCCCTCTGTCGACAATCTCCCCCTTTTTCATTGATGGAAACAACCATCAATAAATAAAAAATGCATAGTCGAAGATGCCAACAACCATCAACAACAAATGCAATTGCATAGCCTAACATAGTCTCATCACATAGAAATTTCTTCTCCCCCTTTGACATCAAGGACAAAGGTGAGAAACACACTAATCCCCATGTGGGGAAGCCTCATGTACATTAGTACAAACCAAGAATGTGCAATAAGATCCTTGGACTAATGCATTACTAAAGATACTTAGTTTGAACTAGGAAGGGGTAATATCCCCAACCTCTCCTGAAGATACTCAAAATTATCTTTGCACAAATCTTTTCTAAATATATCTACAATATGTTTTATTGTAGGTGCATACACAAGTTCTACTTCACATTCTAACAATGTTTCCTTCAAGAAGAGATATTGGATCAGAATATGTCTCAATGTGGAGTCAACTTGTATTGAATTTATTACACAGGTGTTATCACAAAATATTGAGATTGGTTCATCAAGTTCTACACCAATATCCTTCAAGATTTGTTTCATCCAAAGAACCTTTGAGTAATATGATGTAACAAAAATATATTCAGCCTCTACATAGGTCATAGATACAATGTCCTACTTATTACTGATCCAAGCAACCAATTAAGAGACAAGGAAAAATTCTCCACCACTAATACTCTTCCCATCATCAAAACAACCTACCCAATTTGTGTCAGTGTGAACTTTTGGAGTAAATCCTAATCCTTCAGGATACCACAATATGAACTCCTATATTCCTTTCAAATATTTGAGAATCCTTTTTATTGCAATAACATGTGACATATTTGAGAATCCTTTTTACTGCAATAACATGTGACATTCTTGGTTTTTGCTAGAATCTACCTGTCAAACAAATAACATACATGATATCTAGTTTGGTAGCAGTTAAATTTAGCAATAGTATGATCATTGCTCTCTATTTTCTCATATTTTCTTTAGAGGATTTTCCTCCTTTATTTGGCCTATATTTGGTACTCGTGGGAGAAAACATTAGTTTTTAATTTTCAAATTAGATTTTGGCTAAGAGATAAAAATGCCTTCATGGTTCTAATTTATTTGTAATCCAATAAATACACTTAACTCACCTATCATAGACATGTCAAATTCATCTTGCATCTAATTAGAAAATTCATTGTATATGTCATCATCTCCTTCAAATATCAATTCATTCATAAAATCCATAAACACTAAGAGTTTTTTCTCATTCAAATATAAAATAGAGTTTGTTGTTAGAAGATCCTTTTTGAAAGTTTTGATCAACAAGATACTTATCCAATCTTCCATACCAATCTATAGGAGCTTGCTTCAATCGATACAAATCCATATTCAATCTGCAGACAATATCTAGATCATTTGATAACTTAAATCCTTTTAGTTGTTCATTGTAAACCTCTTCTTTTAGTTCTTCATTCAACAATTTTGTCTTACATCCAATTGATAAAATTTAAAATTCTCGAAATGTTGAAAATTCCAAATAATTCTTGACAGCTTCCATCTGGGCTACAAAAATTTCTTCAAAATTAATGCCCTCAATATGAGTGTAGCCTTTGTAGATCAATCTTTCCTTGTTTCTCACATCATGTCCATCCTTATCCATTTTATTTTGGAACACCCACTTGGTTTCAATAACTTCTTTGTCTTCCAGTCTAGGAACAAGTTCTCAAATCTAATTTTCTCAATCTATTCCAACTCCTTTTCCATTTCCTTCAACTATCCTTGATGGTTGCAAGATTCTTCATCTGTCTTAGGTTCAATTTCAAAAAGAATGACTCCCTTATTCTTATCTTCAATAGAGGACACATCAAATTCATACTATGTTTGTATAGTCTAGTCCAATGTTTTCATAACATCATTCTGATGTAGTGTCCTAGGAGCCAACAATAGTCTTCTAATTCCATGTATCTCACAAAAGATGTTAAATCCAATATTAACAAATTCTCCTCCTCTATCCGATCTCAAGCATTTTATTTTTCTATTAGCCCCACTTTCAACTCTAACTTTGATTATCTTGAATGTATTCCAATTCATTATAGAATGATCATCAATTGAGAACATAAAATACCTTTCATCTTGTATATTCATTATTTTGGTTGGATTGCCTAAGTCTTTGTTTATCAACTTTAACGGTTGATCTATATGTTCTCCCTCTTTATGTTATCCACAAACATTATTATCCGGTTTGGTTGATCTTGGTTCTTACTACCCTTGCCAAACTAATCTTCTTAAAATTACCACAATAGGTGTGACAGACATCCTTTGATGCCACAACCAACTTTCATCAATTAATTCCTTGTAGAAGCATCCAACATGTAAATATTTCTTCCAATTCTTTTTCCTATAGTAATAGCATTTTTGGATCCCTTCTAGATCACACGACCATTATCCAAAAAGAAACATTTTATCCATTTGTTTGCATTTGTCAAACATTCAAAAGGTTGTTGCATCATTTTACATAGTACACATTGTCAATATTATGTATCCCATCAAAAGTACTATAACTTATTTCAATAATTTGTCCAATTTGATCATCTCCAAATCTAACAAATCCACCACCATATTTTCAAGTTTCACAAACTTACTTTGGTCACCATTCATATGATTAGAGAAACCACTATTAATCAACCATTCATGCTCATTCTTTTCAACATATAATACATCAACAATTTTAGTATTACATTTTGGAGATGTCACAATAATAACTTTAGGTTCAAGTTCAACTTCTTCAACATAAAATAAATAGTCACCTTCTGATTTGTCATCTAAGATACTATCATTTTCATTCACATGATATGCCTTTCTTATTGAATTTTAGTTTTGTTCTTGTTCCTTTATCCAGACATCTAGTAGCAATATGACCAACCTTTCCACACCTGAAACATTTAAGAGGTAAGATACGTTTATACTTATCGGTTCCTTTCTTCAGCCTCCTTACAAGGTTTTCTTCATATTAATCTATACTTTTATCTTTTGTATCTTCATTAGTCACTATTGTAGATTTGGAAATAGTATGAGATCTAGGTTTCTATTTTCCAAACTTCCTCATTTAAAATGTGCTAAGAGTGCCAAATAATTATTCTTTGGTGAAATTTCTTGGATCATAAGTTTCTTTAATTGATGAGACCTTGTTAAAGTCCTCAAAATATTTTCTATCACATCCTTATCATCTAGAGTGTTGCCAAGATTTATGATCTCATTCACTACATCATCAAGTTTATGAAAGTGGCTTGCTATACCTTATCCTTCTTCCATCCTTAAGTTCTCATATCTACCTTTAGTGGTTTGCATCTTGGCTAGTTTAACTATATCATTTCCTTCATAAATATTTTTTAGTTTTCCCCAAACTTCATAAGAAGACTCTAACGCAACAACCTTTTCCAATTTAATTTTAGACAATGCACTAAAGATAACATACCTTTCTCTTTCATTTTCTTCATAGGCATCAATCTCATATGAAGTAGTAGGTCTATTTTTTAGCGCCATATATTTTTTCTCCATAGATTTCCAAGTCTTGTAACTTAAAGAAATTAAATATCCACTCATCTTAACTTTCTAGGAGCCACAGGTAGGTCCGTCAAAAGTAGGAATAGTCAATTTATGCACCATTGAATCTCCCCAAGTAGTTAGACTCACTATATGGGAACCAAAGCTTTGATAGTAATTGTTGAATGTCTCGAACAACTAAGAAGGGGGTGAATCAGTTGTCTAATAAAATTTTATCACTTTCACAAATTCAAAACTAGAAAATTAACACTTTGTTCTCTCAATTAAATTAGTTGTAAACATGAAATAACACACACATGAATCATATACAATGAACACCATATTTTTACGTTAAAAACCCAATATGGGAAAACCACGAAGAATGTTATCTCTCGTGAAAAATACTAGTTAAGTTTATTTTTACAATGGGTGGCTTTCTACCAGAATACTCTCTACAGGTGGGCTCACTTCCCGAAGAAAGAATAGAGAAAAAAGGAAATCCGCCACTATAATGCAACTACCAAAAGAAACCCTTGGCTCACTGCCTCCAATGTCTAACAACAACACCCACTCTACTCACAAATCCACTTCACACTTCTTCCAAACCTTCACACTATATATGAATGATATTTTTCCTCAACAACCTCAACACAAATCCATCACAAATGACCTCTTATACTGAACTAATATTACCAAATCATCTAACATAATTGTGATATAGGTCTAGACTAAGAATTCATGTGATGGAGAGAAATGAAAAGTGGACCACACCACACACACTACCTTGAACAAATAATATGTTATACAACTTCCATAATAACTGAAGCCCAAAAAGAATTAATGTGCTAGAAAATATGCATCTAGATCACATCAACATGATCCAACATAGAAAAATAATGAAACCATACTACCACAAATCATATCCAAAACAATAGAGAATTTTGGACCACTACCAAGCACAAACATCATAGAATACATCACCAAAACACATTTTCTAGAGAACCATCCTCCCACAACACCAACCTCCAAAGAAATATAACCATATCAACATAACATAAATATTTATCACAACATCATCCACCAAAGCAATATGTTTCCATCAATGAAAACCATACTAACACATCAATTGTTTGATAGCAACAAAAGACAACTATACAAAATACTAAAAAAAAATCATCAACTCTATAACATCAACACTGCAACCTCATCAACTCTGCAAAATTGACACTACAACCTCATCAACACTACAACATCAAAATTGCAACCAAGCCCCCTGTCAACACAAACTATGCACTCCCAAAACATTAATCATATTAGAGAAAGAATTATTTATAATTTCTTGAATTATTTTTTTCCATATACATTTTCCCATATAAAATATATATTTTATCATTCAACAATTTATTTGCCCAAAACTTCAAGTGCCAATAAGTCACTCACAAATATTTCTTGGTAATATTTTAATTAACCAATGTTTAGCCAAAGTCATAAGAAATTGGTATTTTATTTTATCCAATGTTTTAATACGAACATGTCATTTTTGGCCCCCCATTTATCACCCCAATCTCAACAAACAAAACAAAATATTCACCTAGTATATAGTTGTGACCAATACATTTAAACCCACAGACATAAAATGGGAAAATTATTTAATTCATTCCATGGAAAATATTTATCAAGCCACAATAATAGTCAATGGCCACCAAATTCAATATTAAATTCGTCCAACAATAAATAATGTAATCATTAATTAAGTCATTTGCAATTAAGTTGCACTTCTATCACTCATGAAACCTCGGAGGTTGGCAAGAAACCCAACTCTAATACCACTGAAATATCTCCTATGGATATTTTCTCCAGATTTATCCCAAATGTTTCATAGGAATTTATAAAATTGTTTTACAAGAAAACCAATTTATATTCATCCAACAAGAATTATATTTAAACTCATATAATATTAGATTGAAAGAGAGATCTATAATTAAATAGGAATATTACCACCAAAATAGATAAATCATTGTACCTCTATTTTCTAAATAGATATGAAATGCCTCTATTAATGGAAGTTTGTCTTTAGATGAAGACTTCAAATATTTGTTTAGCTATGAACCTTGTCGTGAATCCACCAAAGAAATGATTTGAGTTTTTGTCCAATCCAACAAGAAATCCTAAATGTTTATGTCCTTAAGTTTTAGATTTGAGAGCTAGAAGCTCCCAAAATCTCCAAGAGAAAACAATAAACCAAGCATAGCCAAAATGAGTCTCTTAATGTTGATTAATAACACATTCTATGACTCTTTATCTTCCCTTTGCTTGTCTCTTGATATTCTTTTCTTTTATCTCTTTATTATCCCCTCTTTTATTTGAAATTAGGGAAATCATAATAAAATAAAATAAAATTTCACAAAAATCATAATTAAAGTCATTTTAATACTTTAATAAATAATTAAATTAATTTGTCATTAAATTTGATACAATTTGACAACTTACAACTCAATTGTTTAATTGACTTCCAATGTTCCAAAAAGGGGACATTACACATTGGTATCCATACAAAATCTAAATCCAAGTATATACATTCCCCTTCATCTTTTTCATCCATATTAGGTCCATATCCTCCCCCATTAAAAAGCTCACAATCCACTTATCCTTTCATAAATATAAATCAGAAAAGGAACACATCTTTTAGAACCTTCCAATTATCTACCTACATCCACTCATCCCAAAGACCTCCATATAATTCTTATTTATCTATGAATTAATTTTTTTTCCAAGCAATTTTGATGCAAGCATAAAATCTATGTCTAGTATTCTACATGCAGTCAAGGATCAACATATCCTATCTAATTGAAATGTAAAAATAAAGAAAAATATGATACAAAAATAAAAATAAATATCCAAAAGACCACAAGGGTCAATTCAAAAAAAATAAAAATAAAAAACCATATGGCTTTTGAAGTCCCTTGTACAAGCAATATGTTCTACGGAACCACAAAAGAAAGAAAAATCAAAATTCATGTGGATTCCCAAGCAGCTCCTCAAAGCACAACTTCCCAAAGAAAATTCAAAGTTGGCTTTCAAAATTTTTATCCCTCCATCTAAATTTCTTCAACCTTGCAAATCCATTTTGTGTCCTTACATCCCAAATTCTATATCTACTCCATTAAAATCCCAAAATTGAAAAAAAAATTCTTCCACTTCTCCACTCCTCAAGGTGTGTGCCAATATTGATCTTTCCTACATTCCCTTCCACTCAAAATAAATTCCTTTTACACTCCTTCCATTATCAACACTTATTTTCCACCTTTCTATCCATCCTATCCAATCCTTTCCATAAACCCTTACCCCATTTCATCCAATTATCCATTTTATCTACCTTTTTCCATTACCCTACCAATTTCTTTGAGCATACATTTATAGTTATAGTCCATTATTGCATATCTTCCAAGAGTATCATCAAAATAAAAAATATTATTGAGTCCTTCTTCCATGTCCTATCATTCATCCATTATTTTCCAAAAAATGTCAAAAAGTGAAAAATTGTTGCCTTGGTGAAAACCTAGCCAATAGGTGTCTTGGTGACATCAAAAAGAAAAGAAAAGAAAGCTAATTTTTTTTTTTTTGATGGATGGTTTAGGAACCCGATACGGGTCCACATGTGCAACCTCTTCATCTTATAGCCAAGGATTGAGGGGCATCCATACCACCAAATTCACCCAAAGCATGATCCTGGCCTCATCCCTTATGATGTCAAAGCCTTGCACTTGGCAAGACTTGATCCCTGGTGGGCTCTTTGTGAGCCATTCAACTTCACCATTAGACCAAGGGCCCATTGACCTAAAAATATATTTTTTTAAACAAAAAAAGAGAGAAATAATCCATCCAATAGTGAAAAATTGTCAAACTGGTGCTTTGGGTAAGTGCCATGATGAAAACCTAGCATATAGGTGTCATGCATAATTTATGAACTTCATGCATTCCATACTTGGGGGTAGGTTTCATCCATGTTATCCAATCATCTATGTGTGTGTGTGTGTTTATATATATATCCACCATCCTATCTACATCCATGTTCACTTATTTATCTTTGATCTTGACAAGGTTAAGGATCTCCATAAGTCTCATGCATCCTATCTAATTCACATTGTCCATATCCTTTTAGTCCATGTTTCTTGTCTTATCACATCCTTTAGTCTATGTCCCTTATCTTATCCATTTCTGATATTTCTTGTCTTGTCCATATCCATCATTTAACCTTGATATAAAATAAGGACGTAAAAATGAAAAACATGTTTTCAAAAAATTCTTGACATGTTCATTCCTGTGAACCACATGTCATTCAATGCAACATGCCATCACCTAAACTTGTCATGCTCAATGACTTTGGAAGAATCCATGGTATACCATCACATGGATAGTCCTTGGCAACCCAAACAACTCTAATGCTGGATAATAAGAAACATTTGTCCTTCATTCATACATGTTAGAAATTAATCTTTACTCGGGTTAATTTCCTCCTTTTGTATCTTGTAGGAATATTCCTAAGGAATCCCTACAAGTTGTTTGTCCTTTTATGAGTTCTCACAACTCATTTTCTTTATTCCATATATTTGCATATTAGATTTCCTCCTTATGAGGTGACACATTGTACCCACGTAGGATGCTAGATGGCACGGTTAGACTTGGGAGTTACTATATAACTCCTCTCTCTCACCTTTATATGTTGAGGTGCTTTTCTCTTTTCTACCTATGGAAGCATTTTTATGCTAATCTCAATATCTCTTTCTCTCATTGTAATTTCTTTAGGCTTTATTCCATCTAAATAATCATGCGGGTTTTTTTCTTTTTTTTTTCCCCTTACAAATCTTTTGTCTCCATCTTGGATCATCGTGTGGATGCTCTTGGTTTTGGATTTTTATCTTTATGGTAATTTTATACCTTCAAATAATTGTTCTTTGATTATCTCTTTTCTAGTACTTTATGTTATTTTCTTTTCAATATATTTCCAATCTATTCATCCATTCACAATGTCAAGACCTTGCTAGACACTAGGGACACATAAAGTCCTTAAAATCCCTAAAAATCATAAAAAGTCCTTTTAAAACCCTAAATATCATAAAAAGTCCTTAAAATATCTAAAAATTGCATAAAGTCTTGAAAAATATCCTAAAAATTAAATAATGTCCTAACAAATCTCTAAAAATTACAAAAAGTCCTAAAAAATCCTAAAAATCAAATAATGTCCTAAATTTTTTTTAAAAACATTCAAATAGTGTCTTGAAAAAAGAACAAAAAAAATAGTGAAATGTCCTAAAGAATCTAAAAACATCATAGAATGTCCTAAAAAGGTACAAAAAATCAAATATCCAAAAAAATTTGAAAAATTGGAAAATAATTAAAATCCAAGATTAATCATTGCATTTTGTCAATAAATGGTCCCTAGCAAAGAGAGACATCAAAGTAGACATGGATAGGAAACACATACAATATTGTGCTTCACAAATCACACATTGACAAAAAAACAATCACTTGAGTTAGTAATCAAACCAATCAAACTTATCACATCAATCAATTAACATCATTAGTCCTTTATCAACTATTATATGTCTCTATATCTAAGGTGTAGTGCACTCAAAACTAGACTGTATCTATCTTAAACAAGGTACATCATTCTTAAAACCATACATCATGATCATCATATCAAACACAAGCTATCAAGTTTGACAACAAGATCAGAATTGTTTTTGGCTAACTTGGTCTAGTGAGTCTTATCTTTCATTGTTTTATCTTTGGTCATGTTCCTATGCTACTCAAGGATATCCACAAGTGATGGGAGTAGTTGGGATGGTTCATGGTATTTTTTGTCTTCTATTTGTAGGATGTTTTCTTGAAGTTTTGGGGCAAGTATGTATTGGTTGTTTGTGTTGGCATGTTCACTTTGTGACTGTTACACATACCTCCACCCTTAACATACAAATATTTTAGGTTGGATTGAAACATTTATTATTTGCAATGTGTTTATTTTTTGCAAAGGGACCGCATTATCGCTCTTTCTTTCTATGTCATGGTTGATGCATCCATTTTTTAGATTTTATAAAGATATCTGAAGATAAAGTGCACATATTAAAGAAAGGTTTCATTATTATTAACTATTATCCATCTAATTTATACCTCTTAATAATATTTCTTCGGTTAGTCCTTATACTCATCCTAGTCTACGTGTTCTGGTAGAAAAAATAAAATGCATCATGCAATCAAACACATGTTAGGGTACATGCATATCATAGTCATCCATCTAATATATACATAGCATATAACACAAGCATCATCCCATCCTTTATATAAATGTTAGTATCATAATAAAAAAAAGTGCATCCATTTTATTGAATGCATATGCATTATCACAATCCTACAATACATGACATAATCATATGCATATAGATTTCATCATAACATCATGAAACATGGAATTGTATAAGCATAATCATATAGGAAAATAAAACATTCATGTAACATTATTAAATAATATAGTTTCCATCCAATCACTACATCACACACACACATATCATAAAATGTATTAGAGTACAAAAATTAGAGTGTCTATATCAAGTGGATCTTGTAGGATCAGTCTGAGGCACAAATTATCTGAAAAGAGGTATTATTGTAACTAAGTCATATCAACCTATTCTCTCTTGATCCTCCTGGACCCTATCCTATCTAGAAGCTTAAGCTCCTCCTTCCTCAAGATCTATCTATCTTGGCCTAGGTGGCCTCATTTTTCCTATCACTCCCTCACTACTTTGTGTTCTCCGGGAGTGTTTCATGTTGTGTGACCTAATTTATGATCAAGTTTTTGAATATGATGGTACTCTTCACTCAAGTAGTACCTCACTCTCATACAAGCCCCTCCATTATTTTATCTCCTAACCCATATCTGCTAGACTCTGTTGGGTATATTTTAGGTTTGAGGTCTTTGTTTTTGGTCTTGTTTCAATGTCCTGGCCTATGAAAATGTCTAGTTTAGGGTTTAGGTTTCCCTAAAAATGTTGTAGTAATTCTGTGAGAGAAACCCTTGCCTTTGACATTTTTGTTCTAAAATGGTTATTTCCTTGGTTGGTTTTGAGTGTGCCGTAATCTTTATGTTTCCGTGTTACCTTTTTTGGCCACTTAAGTCATATGTGTACACGTGATTATTTCCCTCTAAGGTGTTCGTTGAATCGCTTAACATTGTTTCATGTTTCTTTTTCATTCAGCGAACTAGCGAATGTTGTCTGCCCTTTCCTTTTTCATGTTTTTCACTAAGTCTCCAAGTCTGGCCAGTAGTTAAGTTCTCATCTGGCGATCCAGCGACTATGTGGTCTCCTATTTGCTTGATATCTGGCAGTTTCCTATTAACCTTCAATGACTTGGCACAACAGTTATCTCTGGTTCTCTAAATCAGGTGGTTATGTTTAAGTTTCCTCAATGAACTAATGAACATCGTTGATTGTTTCTTCATCTGGCGGTTATGTTTTAATCTCGCAAAGACTAGGTCCTACTCAAAATCATTTAGTGATCTAGCGACTGAGTCATGATTTCATACTCTCTAAGTTTGGTGGCTTTGACAATGAAATTTGGCAGATGGTTTAAGTTTTCATTTGTCACTTAATCTCAAGAAAAAGTGGTGGTGCCCTAAGTTATTTAGCGATTAAGTGAATGAAGTGTTCACAGGATCTCAGAGTTAATTAGTGAGGTTCTAAATGATTCAGTGACTTGGTGAACAAAGGAAAAGATAAGTGTGTTTTTGATCATCACTGATTCTTGTAATAAAAGGTGATGATCAAAGTCTTTGGGTGATTCAGCGATAGTCGTTGATTGTGTTGAAGATCAACGGTCAGCACGTAATCTCAGAATGTAACCCATGGCGTAAAAAGTGTTCAGTGAACTGGAGGTAGATGTCATTTGCTCATTCTTGAAGCTTGACTATGGTTAAGCATTTCTTCCTGAGAATGTGAGATAGCCTTGTTCGCTGGTTCTCCAAATAAGTGTTGAGTTAAAGAAATAGTTCCGAGAACTCCCGAAGTCTTTAGTCACTGAATCTCTGAGTTGGGCTTAGTGTGAGTTGTTTCTTTTTAAAAAAGGGTTTCCCTTGGACTGTTGATCATCTCTAGGATCAACGGTGGTCGCAAAATCTTGAAGTAAAGCCATGAGTTATGAAATCCTTCTGAGATTAAGAGAATAGTCTTGTCACATGATCTCCTGACTTAACCTTGGGTTAGCATTTCTTTCTGAGATCATGAGATCCTTTGTTCGTGTGATCGCTGAATTCTATCTGGTTGAGTTTTCATGCCAGTCAGTGTTATGAGCCATTGCGACGTGGAACAAGTACCTTGCCAAGCTGGGAAAAAGTAGAAAGTCATCCAATCAGGTTTTAACGAGGGTTTACATCATTAATTAAGGGTTTTAATGCAAAAAAGCCATGATCATTGCTCTCGCGCCCTATTTTTTATTTTTTAAATCATCTTGTTAGCATCCATGCCATGGCTAGCTCTGATTTGAAGGTTGGCAATATGCAGAATTGAATGCAGAAGTGACTTAGGCTGGATTTTCTATGATTTGGCAATCGCATGCATGAGAATTTTGGAGTATATAGGTAGGACTGCATTGCTTTTTGTGCTCAAAGTTGTTCTGAAGACAATTGAGATTGTTGGTGTCGTAGCAGAGATTGCGTAGTGTGAAAGTTGCAGAGCTGATAATTTCCTATTCTATCAAGATGATTCATCTTACGACGAGTGGAACATCATCTGGTGGGGCTGTAAAAGAACAGAGTGGAGAGGATAAAGCAAAGCCGAATTACTCAGAAGAGTTCATCAAGATGCTTCCTGGTTCGAATCAAAATAATAAGGCCATCAACATGGCATTTGAGGATCTCATGGACAAATGTAGGGACCCTATTACTCTTGCAGGTTCTGGTTTTTCCTTGTTCTCATATTTTTACAATAATAGGAGTAGACCTATACCTGTTTGCAATGCCTGGGTGTTGGGAATGGAAAAGTTAATTGTGCCTGATGTGTTTTTAGATGTTGATTTAATCATTGAGCTGGCTAGGTTGTATGACCCCATTTCTAGATGCATTAGGTGTGAAGACCAGTCTGTTTTTATCTCTTTAGATAGGGGTTCTTTCATGAGAACCTTCAATTTCTATTCCTCCTCCTCCACTGAAATTGACTTAAAGAAGGAAAGGGAAAAATATGCTAGTAATGTAGGGTCAGTAAAGAGACAAATAGTCAAGCACATGCCCAAGCATGATAAATACATAGCCCCTCTCCCACCAGGTCTGAATGCCCCTTATTCTTTTGCATCCCTCAATCATTATATGAAACTCTTGTGTCATGGGTTATGTAGGGTTCTGGGAATGGGTGGGGATGATGAGAAATTGCCTGCTGATCTTTTAATGATAATCCTAGACATTCAGAATTCTCACACCAATACTGATTATGATTATATCCAATATATAATCGACAGGATGCATGAAGGGTTTGTGTCTGTCAAGGAGAAGAAGAGGCCTATTAGGTTCATGCATTACTCCCTTCTTATGCATTTGATTATGTACCACCATGTTAATGATTTTGATGCAAGGATATTGAAGATTAAGACCCATTTTAAGGGCACTCCCAACCCAGTGTAGTATTGGTTGAGGGTTTGGAATATCACATCCAATGAGTGTGACTTCTCCATTTTTTAGAATTACTTTGTCCATCCAATACTTGAAATGTTAGGCACAAATGTTGTGAGGTTGCCAACTAGGGTGTTGAGGGTTTTAAGACCATTGCAATATGAGGACAATTGGCCAGGAAACCACAATCGGGGAGATTTCTACTTGGGGGAAAATTCCACAGTTATCAGAGTATATGGGTGCCCTCAACCCCCACACCTGCTTCCAAGATATGTACCTCCTAGGGCAGTCATGATGGATTTTATTTGGCAATTAATGTGGACTGACAAAGAGCACTTAGGGCCTCATAGGAAGGGTACTTTCACAACCAGGCAATTCAGGATTGATAGCTTTTTGATTGGAAAAAGGGAAATGGATCAAGTCAATGGCTGGCTCAATCATTTCAAGATGACTGCGGGTACCTGCCGGTATGTTGATTCTGAGGGTTTCATCAGAATGGCTAGGATGACTTTGATTCCTAGCATTGGAACAATTAGAGAGCATGAGGCCCTTGATGAGGAGGATGTAATAAGAAATGTGCTAAACTTTGATGAACAAAAGAGAAGATGGAGTAAGTATTTTGATTTACTAGACTTGGAGACTCAATTGAAGAAAGCTAGAATTCCTTTTGGTGGTTTTTTCCCTAAACTCTCATACTTGCAAAGAATGGAAAAAATGATAGAAATGCACAGTCCCCTGTCTAGCCAGTTGGAAGGGCTAATTGAGGAGAATTTGGAAGTGTCGAGGAACTATTCCACCTCTGAAAATAAAGAATTCACCGATGAGTCACAGGAAGGTAGCAATCCACCTCCAGCAGGGGAGGGACCAATTATTGACCTAACCCAAGATCCAACGGAGGTGGAGGCTATCTTAGAGCCACCATTGAAAAAATAGAAAATTAAGGTTGGTGAACCTTTTGAGAAGAAGAAACAAAAGAAGGTATTGGACAGTGCTTCAGTCCTTGTGCTTGGTAAGAGGGCCTATCACCATCAATTGAGAAAGGCTATCAGGGAAGGAAAGAAGATGGTGACACAAGAAACAGGGGACTTGGCCTTATTGTTGGGACAGGATGAAGGAGAATTGTACCAAGAAGAATTTCTCAGTGATGACCAATTTATCCAAAGTAAAGAATTTAGAGATTTCCTTATTTGGAGGAAACATGAGGAAGTGAAGAGGTCCTTGCCTGAGGGTATGGAACCAAGCGAAGAGACTCTTAGGGCTCTTACATCATATGATCCTAGTCTTGAAAAGATCACTGTGGAGGAAGCAAAAGAAATGGTTAAAACAAGTGGCATGCTTTTGACTCCTGGATGGGATTTGACTTCTCCTTTATCATTGACCAAATTAGAAAGCAACCAGAGGGAAGCTTGTCATATGAAGTGCATATTGATGACATGATTAGAGGGAGTGTTTATGACCCTAAGTCACAAGTTGTTGCACTTTGGTCTTTAGCCCCAAGAACTCAGAAACCATCTCTAGTAAGCATTGAAGACAAAATGGAAGGTAACAAGATTGTCTGGACCGTCCAAAATACCACTGACCTAGAGGTGTCGAAGGCAGTAACCCATTTGGCTCACCTTAATGAAGCTAAAACTATCCAATTGTCGGAGAGGTATGATAAATTATTTGAGATCTCAATGAGGGTTGCGAAGGATAGGGATTCAAAACTTATGTTGATCAAGAAGATGGAAGGTGAATTGGAGGAGTTAAGGGCAAAACTTGAAGAAGCAGTTAAAACAGTGCCTCCCCTACCTTTGCAAATTGAAGCCCCTCCTCAACTTGAGGTTGAGATCCCTAATAAGCTTGTTGAGGACTTGGAGAAAATAAGATTGGATGCATCTCTGGATACTATAACAAAGATTATGCAATATAGGCAAAGAAAAATCAAGGAGAGGATGGATTCAGTCCATCAATCAGTTGGTCTATTGCACAAGGCAAATGAAAAGGTGAATGAGTCACTGGCCACCTTGGAGCCACTTTACAATATATGGTCAAGTAGAAGCTTGTTGTTTGATAAATTGGATGCTCTGCAGGAAAGTAGGCCTGATATTCCTAAAATAGTAACAGAGGTTTTTGAGAAAATTGGTTTGGTAAGTGCTATGTCAAAGTTTTTTAAAGGTAAGTCTAACCAAATAAAGGCTAAATTGGCTATTTTTGATAAGAACTACAGTAGACACTTGCCTTCAATATACGGTGATGATGGAAGTGTAGTCAGTTTGGATGAGTGGAAGGCATTGATGGATCAGTTGGTAATTAAACAAGATGCTTTCCTTAATAGTGACAGTGCCTTAGACTTGGAAAGGTGCAATAGTACAATTGATAATTTATTCAAAGTTGAAAGTGATTGCATACGGTTTGTAACATAAGCTAAAGGCGTAATTGATTCCATGTGGGACCTACAGATCAAATCACTACAGGAACTATAGGCATACAACTGGCCATCTGATGATGATGTGGTAGCATGGGACAAAATGACAAAGAAGAAGAAGAAGACGTTAGCTATCCTATTGGTGGAAGAGGAAGAAGAATAGAATGCACATGGCACCTGATCCAAAATTTGAGGGAGAGCATGTTTTAAACATAGGATGATGTAAGTTAGCCTATAATGGCGGTCATCATTCATGCTACAAATCAAAGTAAGTACTCTGAAATATCTCCAGACAAAGTGCCACCTGTGAAGATGTTAGTAGTTGTTAACTACTTTCTGTTGCTTTAATCACTACCTTTTGATTTTGTACTTTTTATCTTTAGTGCAAGTCATTTTCCTAGCCATCTGAAGCTTGTTGCATCCTTTCAAGGATTCCAAGATGGCTAGAGGTATATATAGCAAATTTTTCTCTTTTATAAGGTGTGGTCGAAGTTTTTTGTAAAAGAAGATTAAATATAGATCCCGAATTTCTTTTATGTTTTTGCTAAAATTGTAATGGATACAGCTGAAAATTAATACAAATATAATGAAGTTTTGTTGCCATTTTTGGTTGTCTTTTTGTATGGATGCTTTGAATTTCTTATGCATTAATTAGTAAGGCTAGTTTAATGCATTGTTCACAAGGTGAATATAGGGGATGAACTCAAGTTTCTCTCAAGGAGAGAGTAAAACCTTCAGGGAGGTCTCTGGGATTTGAAAGTCAATACATGAATCTGATGGCAGGGTTGGGAATTGGGAGAATGAATTGTTAGGAAATTTATTTGAATTTCAGTATCTTTATGTTAATAGGATTCTGTAGATGTTCAATTTTGACTCTAACCCAATGGATAGGGCACTGGTTTAGTTTGATTTGCATCTGTTCACCATCATTTGATCAAGAAACTATATCCATTTACTTTTATTTGTATGTTGTGAGCTACATTGACTATGTCAAGTACATAGATCAATTCTATTATGCTTTGTAGAAGCATTCGAAAGGTAAACCCGCCTGAGTTTTACACTCAAAGTGAAGAAGGCTCAAAGCCTTAATACCTTAGCATTTAAATTTTACTAGATGCATCTATTGGGAGTGCATGAGTCATGAGCTCAATAAATTTTTGAATATTTCAACCATCTGCAGGTTTAAGTGCTAATAGAGTCTATGACATTTCTTGTATGCTGACATCTTTGATACTCTCAGTGAGCTCATGGACAACCTCATCTACTCTTTGTGCCCTAGAAAAAGTTGTTCCTTGAGATTCTATAAGTGTATCCCTATATAATATCAACCTATCTCTCTCTCTACAATCAAATATGATTTCTTGGTCTCCCAAGTTGTCCCATGTGTTGCTCACTTATCCTGTAAAATTGCTACCTATCTCTGCAACCCTGTAAGTAGGTCCTCTAAATCTTCATCATGGCTTTTAAAGTACCATCATTTGGGATCTTCTTGACCTCCTCACCCATAGATAAATCTTGTATCATTTCATTCTATTGATCTTTTACATTATCATCCTACTCCATATGTATAGGGATGACAGAGTGATCCCCTCCATCCTCATCATCATTGTCATTATCCTCTCCATCAATCACCTCATCCTCAATCTCTTCATCCTCTCCCTCAATATCTACCTCCTCAACCTCCTCCTCTACCTCATCTTTCCCTCTCCTCTATCCTCCCTATCTTGATGCCTCCCTCATAACTAGCCTCTTTTTGTGTGTCAATATTATATATATGTGCTTCATAAACCATCTGTTGTACTTAGCTATGGTAGCTACATCTATCACATCTTGTTCTTGCTCTCTACTATCTAGGATATACCAAACTCTATGCATGCAACCCAAGGTATGATAATTGTTTTCCATGCCCCAACCTCTCTATTATAATGTGCAAAGTATGATGTAGTTATTAGTACAACCCATCACTCCCCGAATTATCTCCATTCCCACTCTTGTAGCTACTTCTCTATGATCCTCTATCTACATACGGTTTGGCCAATCAGATATCTCTCCTATATATAACAAGGAAGATGTTGAGTATCATCAACTCACTTAGTAATTTTTGTAGGGTCTCCATGTGAGATTTGATCTTGTCTAGCTCATGTTTCTGGTGTAGCATGCACCCTAATGGTCCTTACGACAAGCTACCAACATAACTTAGTATGCATATGAAAAATATAGAATCAATTTTCTATCTATGATAGATAAAAAAATACCATGTTCTTCAATGTCCAAACTTTTAGTAGTGTCAAGTTGCAACTAATGGTCAATCCTTGTCTATATTCTACTTGATGAAGATAAAAGTATAGCATGACAAGCATACATTGTCCCCATGTGAACTTAGTCCCCTATATTATCGTGCACTCTAATACTCAACCCCATCCAATAGGGAATCTATGACCTCATTTATCTAGCACTAATAATTTTATAATGAATACACTAATGAACACCACTAGTCACTCATGTTGTGTTTTCATGGTCTCCCATCTGATCTTATACTCTAAAATGTCTAACTCTACAAAATCACACTCAAATAGTCTTCTCAGATATGTCCTCCCTATTCACGACTCATATTTCACTTACTTAGCATAAATTAGGATCCTTAGTATGTTTCACATGTCCTCAAAAGCAATCATGGCCTCTTAAGTTGGTAAATAGAATGAATTGGTCTCTAAATACCATTTCTCATCCACTATGGTGATGAGTCCCATATTTTCCCTTATCTCAGGCATTAGCATGATGTGTTTCAATTCTAGGGCTAAAAGGATTCCCCTCCCTCTCATGGTCATTTAGGTGGTGATGCAATTCTATGCAAGTTTTATGCTCTCCCCAAGTTTATAATTGTGGGACTAAAACTTGTGTAATGGGGAAAATGTGTCAATGCCTAGGTCTTACAGGATTTTTATTTGGAAAAAAATCTTTTAGTGATCTCAAGCACACTTTTTATGTTCTAAGCATGTCCAAATGACATAATTATACACATATTCAAGCATGTGCATGGATAGCACACTCAATTTTGCAATTAGATCCCTCAAGCGTGTAGTTAGTGCTATGCAAAAATATGTGCCCTAGCTACTAAAAGTAGAAAAAAATGGTTAAAAAATGTGCTAAAATTATAAATTGACAAGTAGAAATGATGTGCATACCTTTGGTTATGAGTCCTCCACTCACTTGTAACTCTACACATTCTTTCTATGATGCTTCTCTATTAGAATACACACCAACCTTGCCAAGTCCTCTTTGCTCCATAGCTCCAAATTTTCCAAACGAGAGAGTTAAAATGACCTCTTTTACCCCACCAAATCCCTTTTATACCCCTATGGAGTACCTAGATGGATGTGCATTATTTACCATTTATATTGGTTGTGGTCTTTTTTGCCTTCTAGGACCCATATCTTTCTTGTATGACCTCTAATTTCAAGTTTGTTCATGTTTTTAGATTCCTAGCATTATTTTCAACAAATTGGACCTCTTGTTTTGATTTTTTAGCCAACTTTTTGAGGGGGTTCCCTTGTAACCTATTATGTCTAGGACAACTTTTAATGTGATTTTTCTTTGAAACAATGCCCAAGATCACATTGTCTCAAAGAGGGAAAAAATTTAGACACTTAAAAATGGTCAATTCATGTGGCTACACTTTTTAACATGTCTCTTATGTCATGTGTTTGGTATTCATCACTCATCGATATTAGGTTACTCTTTCATTAATTAAATAATATCAATTATTTAATTACTTATTAATTATATCCTCTATTCTCATCATCTCTTCTTGATTTGGCCCTTGTCACTCCTTGGTGTTAAATAAATGCATAAATTATTTAATCTGTCACCTTAGGGGAATAATTATTTATTTATTTTCCCCCTTGTCCTAACATGTCCCCTCTTGGCATTAATAAATAATATTTATTTATCCCTTTCTCCCATTTTATCACAATTAAATATAAAATATTTAATTGTCTAATTGTCATTTTGGAGGGAATTAATAAATGAATATTTATTAATTTCACTCCAATTTCTAACTCCACTTCCCTCTCCACTTCACCTCACTCTTCAACCTTCCTCATTTTTCCCTACTTAACTCTACTAACATGACATTTTCCTCTCCCCTTCCAAATAACACTTGCTCATTTGGCTCCAATTGGCCCTCACACTCGATCTTGATTTTCAATTGTCCTTTGATCTCCTTCATCCAATTATTTTTGAAAAATTGAAAATTAAGCTCATGATTCTCATTTATTTCAACTATGATCTTTTGATTATCCCTCAATTTACTTTGTTGATTATGTCATTGCTTTATCACATTTTTCACTCATCAATTTGAGATCAACATTCAATTAGAGGAGAAAAAAGAACAATTGAATGGAATAAAGGATATGTATGATGTTTATTTAAGTTTTTTAGCTTTGTATTATGCATTTCAAATTCATAGTTTCATTGATGTGATTAGGATGTTAATTACATGATGTTAAGTATATTTGTGGTTAGCTTTGTCATTTACATTTCTAACATTCCTTTTCCTAGTTGACAATGATGTCATAATATTAGGATGCTTGTTGTAATTGTTGGCAAGTTGGATGTGTTGTCATTGATGTCAACATGTCTGTCATTTGATGTCAATGTGCTTATCATAAATTTTGGATGTCTATTCATACAGATTACATGTCTATCATATAGTATGAATGATTGCTATGCAATTTCACCAATAATAGGGGATGTTCAGACAAGTTGTGTAGCAAGGTTATTGAAGATGAGGATTTGTGCACCTCATGGGGAGATTTAGATGTCATCTACATGATGTATGAAAAATTTTATATGCAGACATACTATTTTGGTTGAGTTATGGCATCACAGATAAAGACTGGTTATTTCACTATTTGACAGTGTGACAAAGTTACAAAGTTGTTGAGTTTGGGTTCACGCAAGAACATATAAGGATATCTTTGATCACATAGTTGGGAATTTGTAAATTACATATCAATGTGTCTACCATTCAAAAGGTTTGTGATTTTGATAATCCACAAGGTAATTACAAGAATTTTATTAGGGGACAATAATGTTCTCAAAGCAAGGAAAGAATTACTGGCAGATTCGAAAAGGATGATGAATTTAATTATTTGTTTGAGCTTAAATGATGCCTTAGGATGATCTAAGATCGTGTGCCTGACGAGCTGGTAGTTTAAATTGATCAAGGTGATTGAGTTCAATGAATTTGAAGAAGGTTTTTGTGTTCTAGGCCGATATGCTAAAGGAAGATTATAAAATGACTTATGTGAGATCGGTAAAATGTTTTAGAGTTATGGTTAAAATCTCAATTTGTTTCAGATGGATCATAGATATGTTTGGAGAACGCACAAAGATACTGATGGTTGATTTTAGAGCTAAGAGATGGATGTTTGAAGATTAGGTTTTGTCGACCTAGTTCTTAATAAATATGATGAAGTAGGGTTTGAATCTGTGTGTTGCACAAAGGAGTTTTGTTACAAATGCCAGGGGATTGTTTTTAGAGTTTATTTTTTAGATCTATTGGAGGCTGAATTGATTATCTATATGTGGTATAAAGAATTGCAACAAGAGATCTAATTGTACTTCAGTGGAACTAAACCAAGCATAGAGAGATGTTATTATACAATTTATTTATGTAATAGGTTGTAATTTGAGTTGTGAATGTAAGTCATTGTGACTTCCTTAGGGTAGGTGCCCAAGGCAGAATTGAGAAGTGAACTCTAGGAAGTGCGCCTGTATGCAAATGTATTCTTTCTATTGTAACAAGTTATACTTCTAACAAGGCATTAGTTTTATTGTAGGTTTCAACACCATCGTTATTTTCACCCTTTTTGTGTTTCCACGATAAAAAATCTTTGTGTTATGTGGTGATTGATGTTTACATGCTTTATTTTTTACAAATTAGTAACACGATTTATGTGATTAAGGGTTTCATACATTAAGGGTTTTAAAGGGGTTTGAAGTTTAAGTATTTTTTGGGCAACTGATTCACCCCCAGTTGCTTGTTGCTATTTACAACAGTAATCTTATTCTTTCCCATGTATGACCCTGGCCTATTTAACCAAGGAGTTTCCTATGTACATTCAATCAATTCAAATCATTATAATTCATCATTGATAGAATGCATTATTCTCAATTTTTAATCTCTCTCATGCTTTTATGAAGTGTCTTGATCTTGGGTGCTATAATCTTCAACCAATCTTGCATGGTATAGAGTACATTCTATATCCAACTCTAATAGCTAATCCAATTTGAACCTAGGATCCATTATATTAATTTTCTCCCAAGACCAATTAGATAAATATTCTTTTACAATACTTTATTTAAATTAATATAATTTGCCAAAATTGTGCATGTACTACAATACTCTACCCAAGTTGAGCCATAATGTGTCTTAGGAATTCTCTAAAAGCTAAAATTAGTTGGGTATGGAAGTTCTATCCACATGGGATAGAGAGATCAAGAACTCTTGGGATGGAAATAAAAAATTCAAGCCTAAAGATAATGAACTTACTCATAAATCACCTATGTGCAATACCACAACATCACTTCAGCATGATCAACTGCTTGAACATATAAGATATGTACCCTTTTCAAAGCTTCAATTTCAAAAGCCTTAGTTCTCTAATTCAATTTAGTCTATTTATAAAAAAATATGTCTTAGTATGTATGATTCAAAATGATAGAACAATAATTTAATTTTGGCATTTAGTAATAAAACCC
The DNA here is from genome assembly GCA_027943335.1 of Chamaecyparis obtusa. Classification (NCBI taxonomy): domain Eukaryota; kingdom Viridiplantae; phylum Streptophyta; class Pinopsida; order Cupressales; family Cupressaceae; genus Chamaecyparis; species Chamaecyparis obtusa. The sequence goes on along the minus strand of BSBK01003851.1, from coordinate 219,653 downwards.
ATAACATATTAATAAGTAGAAATTCTAAGGTTTTACTTGGTTCCTTGTTGAGCGACTACTATGTCATTTTTTAACCCATTCTTCTCCCAAACAGTAGGCAACTTTCTTATTACCTATAACCTTTTATCTAGGGTTATTGATGTCTTTGTCTATCCTATTGTTCTTATCTTTCCTATTTGATCCTATTTCCTTATTGTCTAGCTTGAATGTTGGTTCCATTAGCTCTTATTCATTGGCACTATTTCTTGGTTTTAAGATGTGTTTGTTTACCAGTATTTCAACCCTAGACTATCCTCCAACCGCTTGACCATTGTCTTGAGGCTCTTTATTTTACTAATTAGTAGCAAAATTTATGTTTTTTCCTCCTTGGTGGCTAGGATTTACACCTTTCTAGAGTATTCATTATAGACTTTGATTTTATTCACTTCACTTTACTTCAAATATTTTTGTATTAACTATATATCTTATATAAAAATAAATTATATCCTTTAGACAATGTTTTATTTTTATTTTTTGATCGGTAAAAGGTTGAAGCCCTAAAGTTTTTTATTAATATAAATAAATTTTACAGTGTGACCCCGCTCACTGCAGGCGCTGGTAGGAAAGAGCGGGGTTGAGAAAATCTCCAGCCTTGCCCGGGACCCTAGGTCCTGTACTTATACACAATTACGTGGGCATACCCATGACTCGATACTTGTCGAGTTTTGTTAGATACATAATTTTCGTGGGCATACCCATGCCTCGACATTTGACACGATTTGTTTGATACACAATTTCCATGGGCATTCCCACTGCTCAATGATTTTCTATGATTTACTACAAATACATGATTTCAGTGGGCATACCCACCACTCTATAAGATCGGAGTAAAACATTACAAATGTTCCTTTAACAGATCCCTTCTATTTGTAATTCATTGGTCGGATGAAGTACCTATCCCCCTTACAAATCTTGGTACCTGAAAAATAAGACAGACAAAACTTCCATCTCCAATGGTTAACCCACATCAAATAATATAGATATTTCCTACAATTGTGGATTTTCTATTTGGAATTGCAGATTATGATACTGAGTAACACTTTAAAAGTAATACACACCCATTCAGATTACACGACTAATTTTACTTTGGAACATCTTCCTTTATAACCATATGTAATCTATTAGCAATTTAATCAGTCAAATAAAATTAACAATAGAAACCAAAATATTAGTTGTACTACTATCTTGATTTACCTCTACCTACTATAATCTGAACAAGAAGGATATAAGCCTATATCCATGTCTAGAAAGCAAACTTAGTTAAGATTGAAAGGGGTTGACAGTCTAGTGTGTGTGTGTGTGTGTGTGTGTGTGTGTGTGTGTGTATATATATATATATATATATATATATATATATATATATATATATATATATATTTGTGTCCATGGCATAGGCCCTTTGCATTTTCAAAATGTAGTCGTTATAATTCAAAAAAGCAAAAAATTACCTAAGTCTTCCTGAGCCAAGTTCTATTTTTAGGTTACTATTGGCCACTTAAAATCCTAAAGACCCATGTGCAAAATTAAATAAACCATTGCACAAGTCTTAAGGGTTAGTCGCATAATCGCATAAGCTATTTACGGCCTATGTGATCATATGACTAATGTTCCAATGGGTCCCCCTTGGTAACTACCCTATCCCTAAGACTAAGTGCCTAAAAATAAAACATCTATCCTAAGGTTCTGGATAAGGTTTAAAACCCTTATCGCATGGTCGCATAGCCTTTTTTCATGCTATGCAATCATGCGACTGGGGTTAACTGGTCGGGAGGGGACCCCTCTGATATTCCCCTAAGACTTATGTTCCCTGGGATTAAAAATTCATAAGGTCTGCAGGGACTACTGAGATTGGTTGTCGCATGATCACATGTCAGAAATTTCTAACATGCGTCCATGCAATCGGTTGCCATCTTTCTCAGCGGGCACGTCGGCAGGAGGGTCTGACAGGAATTAATGGGTGTGCAGAATCAACAATCCTCGCTACACCATGATGGAAAGCTGTGGGCTATTTAACCAATGAGTTTCAGCGAGAGCCCTCGATCCGAATCAAAGGTAATGTGATCGGTAGTCCCGCTGTCAAAAAAGGGGGGTGAGGTGTCATCTTTTGGCCTTGTCGCATGATCGCAAGAGCCATTTTCACTACTTGCGATCATGCGACAAGGGAGCCATGTATGCTGCGGGCCCCTTGATGGAAGAAGGTTGGTGGTCCCGCTATTAGGGAAGATGATGATGTACCAGCTTTCAGTTGGTCAATGAATGGTGACATGGTAGTTGACCTGTCAAGGGTCCTGCAGACTTTTAAATATCCTAAGAAGTTTCAAATATTCTAAGAATATTCTAATGTTCTAGAATATAGCCCTTAGAAAGTTATGGGTTAGATCCAATAATTGGAGGGGAAGGTATATCTTTGATATAGATTTTTATGTATATATAAAGGTACTACACGACCAGGGATAGTCTAAGATCCCGGTCTCCTATCTTTATATTTATTATACTATGTTCTTTGATCCATTTGTACATATTATCTATAAGACATCTTTTGAGAAATCTGACCAAGGGAGGTTATCCTTATCAAGTTGATACAAATGTATATTATTGTTGATGTCTTTTTATGATTATATTATTTTAGTAAGTATCTTTAAAACCTATGCTGATCTAAGGCTAGATCTTATAATTATTACAAAGTGAGCCTAGTTATGTTAATGCTAATCTTGTTATACAGAGCATTGTTTCTATTCATTACAAGCTAAAGGTGTCTATTGTATTAAGATATTATGAATTACACATGCGCTATCCTATTGAAAGGGGTGATTAGTGAACTTGGTCTAAGTTTTCAAAGCATATTAATCAGTTGAGATTTAGTTAATGATACTAATGGTTGCTATGTTAAATAGACAACCTCCCAAGATTATCTAAAGGATAGTTCTTAGTCCTATTCTTGTATTGACTTATCCTTTAGAAATTTTTTAGATATATTGATCCACTGTTACCAATCCGTTAGCCCCTAGATTAGCTAGCTTGTCCGCATCTGTATTGCCTTCTCTAAAAGTATGTCTGATTTCATACTTTGAAATACTTTCCATTAGTACATTAATCTCTTCTATTTTAGAGTTCAACATCCAGTTGGGAGTTTTTTTAGTGCGAATGGCATTGATGATAATTTGGGAATCTCCTTCAATAATTACTTTTGTTATATTAAGTTTCTTACATAATTTAAGCCCTTCTAATGCCGCTATACACTCAGCCATGTTGTTTGTCGTAGGACTGATGGGTTTAGAAAATTTAGCAACAACTTCTAACTTCCAATTTCAAATGATCCCTCCAATACCTGCTTCCCCTAGATTTCCCCGCGACGCTCCATCAAAATTGAGTTTGTACCAACCTTCTTTCAGAGGTACCCATTTACAGGAAGCTCTATCAGTTTTAGTTTTGGGGCCCCCTTGCCATAAAGGGGAGGGATTGCTAATTTTGGCCATTTAATCCTAATCTTGTTGTCCCAGCTCTTAAATGAATCCTAATAGCTTAGATTGTCCCTGAGTTTGCTATTAATAATTTCCACGATAGACGCTTCTATCTTATTTGTAACCGAATTCCATGTTAATTTTTGATCCGTAAAAATCCTTCTGTTTCTTTCTTTCCATATTTCCCATGCTACAATCGAAGGTGCTATTGTCCAAATATCCTTAAATACGTTATCTTTGTAAAGAGAAGGCCAAGCTTTAAGGTTGCTGATTAGATCGCAATGCTGGGCAGATTTTCATCCTAAGCTTTGATGTAGCCAATTCCAGCATCTTTGTGCAAAAGGGAAATTAAGAAGGATATGGTTAACATCCTCGGATTGGTTTTCACATAAAGGGCATCTAGATGGCCCTTCAAATCCAAGCTTATTAAGTCTGTCTGCTGTGAGAATTCTATTTTGCATAGCCGCCCATAGGAACATGCTAGCTTTAGGGAGGTAGGCTTTATTCCAGCAAAGATTCAAAGGTATGTCTATATTATCCATATTTTGATCCCTAATAATTGAATTATAACCCTCCTTGACTGAGTAATTACCGTTGTTTGATCCTGCCCATATTAGAGTATCCGATCTATTTTTGAGTGATATCTCCCTATCCTTCAATACTGCCAAAAGGTTTTGCTTCTCATGCCAAACTTTGTCTATTTCTTTAAGATCACTCCACTTAGAATCTTCCGCATTACATAGGTAATCCTTAAGATATAATCCTATGCCTCTCTTGCATTCTTTTATAAATTCCTTTGACAAGCCCAGTTTGTTAAGGGGAGTAAGGCCTGCCCACGAATCATCCTAGAAAAGAGCTAGATTACCTGAACCTACATCCCAAGAGAGATGTTTGCTAATAATCCCTCTGCAGTCCTTAATAAAATTCCATATCCGCAATCCTTTCACATGGGAGTGTGACCTAAAGATATTGATGGGATTCGAGTCAGGGATGTACTTGTTTAATAATATGGAAGCCCATTTACTGCTTGATTCTTTGTACATTCTCCATATAAGTTTAGCCCCCAGTGCTTGATTTTGCCAAAGTAGGTTTTTGATACCTAGACCCCCTTTTGCAATTGGTTTGCATAGGGTATCCCATTTAATCAAGGCAATTTTTTTGTCTTTTGAAGGTCCCTGCCAATAAAATTCTCGAAACAGTTTGTCTAAATCCTTTTTAACGTTCATCGGAAGGGGTAGGATAGACAAATGATAAGTGGGTATGGCTGAAAGGATGGATTTGATCATTGTAGACCTACCTGCTTTAGTTAACCATTTACCTTTCCATGAACTTTTTTTATTTTAAACTTTGGTTATGACTTGTTGCCAAAGTTTGGATGATAGGATACCTTTATCGAGGTCTATTCCTAAGTATTTGCATGAGAATTTGCCAATTTTGTATCCCATCATACTACAAATTTCCTTTTTGATTTTCGGGCATGTATTAATAAAGAAAATTTCCGATTTGGTAGGATTAACACACTACCCGGAAGCTTTCGCATATAAGTTAACGACTTCTTTAAAGGCTCTTGCTTCTTGTCTGTTAGCATAGCCTAGAAGAATCATGTCATCTGTGAACTGTTGATGAGTGATGTTAGGCACATTTTCCGATGCCTTCAAACCCAAGATTCTCCCCTCCTCTTGTTTCTTTGTAATTGATCTACCTAATGCTTCCGCCATAATGACATAGAGAAAGGGGGAAAGTGGATCCCCTTGCCTAATGCTTTTGGAAATACTAAAAAATCCTTCTGGAGTGCCATTGATAAGTATTGAAATTTTGGGGGTCGAGATGTAGTCAAAGATAAGGTTAACCCATTGTTTCAAGAAACCAAGAGCTTCCAAGCATTTACACAGGAATCTCCAGTCTACTTTATCATATGCTTTTTGAATATCAATTTTCACTATCATACTAGGTTCCTTTGTTAATTGGGCAATATGAACTATTTCTTGTGCTATAATAATTCCATCCAAAATAGATCTATTTGCTACAAATCCTATCTGCTCTTCCGAAATAATAGTTGGAAGAAAGGTTTTTAATCTATTTGCTAAGCATTTGGAAAGAATCTTATATATGGTGTTACATAGGGAGATTGGTCTAAAATCCCCTAGATCCGTACTTTCATTCTTTTTCAGAATTAAGGTAAAGAAGGTGTTGTTGATTTCACTAAGTAGGGAACCCGAATTTTTGGTTGCTTCCACTGCTTGCCAAACCTCTTCACCAACAAAATGCCAACATTTTTGGAAGAAGCTAGCTTGGAAACCATCTGGTCCCGAGGCTTTATCCAGATGGAGTTGAAACACTACAGTTTTGACCTCCTCTAGGGATAGCTTGTTGTTCATTATTTTGTTGTCCGACTCAGTAATCAATTTAGGAATGGCTTTAAGAATTTCGTATTGGGCATTGAGGTCAATTGCCTTAGTGTTATTGAGAAGGTATTTATAGAAATTTGTGAGAACAGTTGAGATTTGAATAGGATCTTCAGTAATAAGTCCCTCGGTTGTCTTGATTTTGGCTATTCTATTAATACTCCTTTTATAATTAGTTGTATTATGAAAGAATTTGGTGTTACTATCGCCCTTCTTGAGCCATGACTCCCTGGATTTCTGCTTCCAGAAGATTTCTTCTTTGAGGAGGATATCATTGTATTTTGCCATCAACTCTTTTTCCTTGTAGTAGCTAAGATCATTCATACCTTGTTCTATTACTATATTGTTTAAATCAGATATTTCTTTTTCTAACTGAGTTTTCTCTTCGAATATATTATTAAAGTTATTCTTGTTCCACTCTAATGCTTTATTTTTTATAATTTTTAACTTGGTGGTTAAGTAGAACATTTTTTATCCTTTTACCGAGATATGTTTCCACCAGTCCTCTAAGAGGTTTATGAATTCTGAATTTTGGAACCACATAAATTCAAACTTAAACGGATTTCTCGATGGTTTGGAATTCTTTGTAATGGTAAGCCTGACAAGGAAGTGATCTAATCCTGCTTTTGGGAGGATCTCTGCATTGACTAACTGATTAAAGTTATCGGGGTTTGTTCTAATAAAGAATCTATCTAGTTGTTCTGCTATGTAGCTGAATCCAGCTCTTTTGTTATTCCATGTATAAACTCCATTATTTGTATTGATGCTTATTAGATGATTATCCGTAGCCCATTTGCTAAAATATTTATGGGCTTGTGATATGAATTGAGAACCCCCATACTTTTCTTCTAGATTTAGTATAGCATTGAAATCTCCTCCAATAACAAAGGGATGTTCTCGGTTATTCGTTAAAAGGTCTTGTAATTCCGGCCAAACTCTTCTTTTTTCTTCATTAGAGATTGGCCCATATACATTGATCAGGTTAAATTTTAAATCTGATTTTAGGCTCTTAATTGTTAGTGTCATCCAGTTATCATTAGTATGCGAGGGTAAAGCCACCACTTTACAAGGATCCCATAGGACAGCAAGTCCACCTGAGTGACCTACTGACCAGGCATATTCTGACTTCCAAATACCTAATCTTTTACTAAATTTAGAGCTGTCCTCTTTGTTAAGCTTAGTTTCCTGTAATAAGATGATTTTGGATTCAAAGTTTTTTAAGTATCTTTTGATTAATCTTTGTTTGTTAGGGGCATTTAGACCCCTAACATTCCAAGTAGTAACTCTCATTGTTCCTTGAGAAGGAACTTCCCCTTCCCTGTGTTCAGAATGTCAGCTATCTTTTTTTGATTGTCTGCATTGCCATCTAGAGATCTCAGTTCTACGGCTGATTTCCTGCCTCTTTTCTTTTTATGTTTGTTAATATTAGGAGTGCTTAGACTACCTCTGGTCAAGGCTATGCCCAATTCTCTATTTTCATTAGTTATTCCAAAGAGACCTTCAATTGCTTCTTTAACCAAAGTTGAGTTTCCAAGAGACCCTATTATCGAATTATCCTGATTACCTGGGCTATTTTTTTCATTAATTGTATAAGCTAAGGGTTCCACTCTATCTACAATTTCCTTACCATAAATTTCTATAATATCTTCCGTTTCTCCTGGTAGGTCCAGATTTAAGGTTTCTATTTCAAGAGGTATTGAGACAGCTTGTATTGTCCCCTCTTCAATGGTATGATCATTTTTTAATATGTTTTTGCTTTGCAGTTCGTTATCTGATACTTCCTTATCTGGGATAGGAGAAGGTTGATTCAGTCTATTGCCCTCATCCTTACTTTCATCTACAATACATTCCTGAATCTGTTTGATTAGTATTTCTTTTTGAACTTTTAGTTCGTCAAAGTCACAGATCTCATCTAGAAACAAGTCCATTAACTCATCCGTTAGTGGTTCTCGTAAGTAATTAATAATTTGGTTTACCTCCTCTTCTATTTTATTTACTTGATCCATTAGTTCTACTATATTAGCACATTCTGGTGTCAAAGACCATTCTATTTGAAGATCAGTCCTGTTTCCTTCAGGTTGTATACAGATTCTAATATTTTATTTTATTTCTATATATTCTGGTTCAATTTCCATATTATTAGATTCACACCTAATGCTTGATATGTTATCGATTCTTTGAGATGATGCTTCAGTAGTTTGAGGAATAATTAAGTTTTCAATAGGTATATTAAATGAATTCTTTATAATATTATCTTCCTAAATATTTTTTGGAGACAGAATTTTCTGTGGCGAGCTGGTTGTGTTGCTATGTGATAGAGGGGGTACATAGGTATTTTCAAATACCATGTTTTTGAAATTACCTTTATCATTTTGGATAACATTACTAAAATCTTTATCCATATCTACCCCCGTTTCAAAGGTATTGAAAGGAGTATGTATCTCTTTCTTATTCTGAGAATAGGTTGGTACCATGTTGGACAGACCTGTGTCAGACAATAGTGGGGGAAAGGGCCTAACTATTGTTGGGCTTGAATATTCTGTGTTCAAAGACTATTCTATTGGTGTATCCTTCTTAAATACATCCATTTGCTTTTGGTCTGTATCTGTTGGTTTGGAAGCAATTGTATTAATACCATTGAAAATCATAGGCTGACTTGCTTGTGGGCCTGCCTCTTCTATAAATATATCAGTCTTTTCTTGCACATTTACAATGGTCTTGTCAGTAAGATTTAGTTCTAACTGCTCTACGGTACTATTCTTACAGCCATAGTCTAAAATTTTATGATTATCATTAACATTTGCATTATTCAAACTAGTATCTTCAAAGTTATTGAAGAGGGGAGTTTCCAGCCTCCTTAACAGAGTAGGAGATTTGGAGGATTCCTGGGGATTATTAATGCTAACCGGAGCATTAATTTCACACAATTTGGGAGGTCGAGCTTCAGAGTGCCCAAATTTAGTGTTCAAGAGCTCAAAACCCCCTCTATTGTTTAAGAACTTTATTTTTACCCTAATATCAGGGTCATGGAAAACATCTACACAATTTTTAAGTGTAAGTGAGGGTGGATTCCTTCCTTTCTCAGAATCTTCTATGAAGTCCTCTAGGATCTTGGGATTTGTAATTGTGGTGTTTGAATTAAAACACAGCTGGAGGGGGGGAATGTAACTTTCATGATAATTTACCTTAACAATGATAATCACATTTGATTTATTATATTCAGCTTTAACCATCCTTTTAAAAGTTCCAATTTTATCTCCTATTCTTTTCACAATTTCTAGATGATTACACTCTAGTGGCAGATTTCTTAACATAATTGCTTTTTCTACTTGGAAATCCGTTGTTTTTATTGGATTAAATAAAGGGAACCAAGAACATATGAAAAAAGAAATTTCTCTGAATTTCAAATAACCTTTCTCTAAAATTTCATTTTTAAGATTACTGCTTTTGCAATCTACATAAATAAAGTTGTCTGCCAAGATAGTAATACTTACCTCCGAGGGGAGAAGAGATAACAGACCTTTGATTATATCCTTTATATGGACACCTGTTCCCATCCACTTGCATATGACACCTGTCTCTGCATAAGCATTCTAAATTTGCAAAATGTGACTTTCATCCAATGTCACCATAAAATGATTAGGATCGTGATTACCATATATTGGAAATATTGAATGTTTATGGTTAGCTAAATGCCTATGTGGCGGAGTGTAAACATAATCATTACACTTAGCATGTGACGGGTTACCCTCATTACCAGGTTTAACCATATTTTGTGGCTTGTTGTTAAATGATCTCATTTTTTCCTTCCTACGATGAGGAGGGTTGTACACATTTGGAGATTTATGAATACCTGTTAAATCATTACTATCTTTTAAAGCTTTTTGCTCCATAGCTAGGGTTTTGGGCAGGGGGAGGGGAGAATTCCTCACATCGGATTGTGCAAATTTACAATCCAGATGTGATTTCCCCCTGGAAACTTCTCCCCCTCCCAAAACCCTATTGCTTTGATGATTTGCTATATGCGGAAGCTTTTTACAAGGAGTATTATCTCTGCTTAGTAAATCAAAGGAGTTTTTAAGAACAATATTACTGCTATTGTAATTTTTAGGAGAAGATTTTACTAGTTTCTTGCCTTTAACCGTGTGCCATTCTTCTTTTCTTGATTTGCCACCATCGGAAGACACCTTGGTCTCTGGCATTCCCCCTCCCCTCGCAGCAGATAGAGGTTCGTTGGAGCTAATAGCCAGAATTGTCCTAGATGACAGAGCCTTTGCGGTCCCAGTGTTTCTACATGTTGGTAGCCGTGATGGGGGTTTATTTACTATGCGAGCGGTAAGGGCCTGAGCGGATGCCACTCCACCTTTCCCCAATTTGGAGATGGCCTGAGGTGAGACCCGTTCAGTATATTTTACCCTGACCGGCTCTAAATTAACTTTCCCCACATTTGCATATTTAGTTTTTTCAAAGAAAGCCATTTGTGCGTCCAATGTATTAATAGAGAAAATCTTTTGTTCCAATATCCTGTTTTGGAACCGGTGGCCATAGTGAGTCTGGGATTCCAAATTGGGTTTCGAAACCCTAGTTTTAGGTGCTGGAAAATAATCTGTTTCCTTCAAGCTAAGATCCTTGGTTACATTATCCGTAAGATTATTTAATTCGCCGAGAGGAGAAGAGACCTTGACCGAAGATTGTCCACTTTTTTGGGCTTCCAGCAAGCTTTTAGCCTTCTGCTTTGCGATAAACTCCTTGAGGTGATCCTAAGTGGGGTGAAGATGTCTAACATCCCTCTGTTTACAATCTTTGTATTTGTGCCTGTATGACCAGTAATTGAAACAATAGCTGGTGAATTCCTTGTCCAGGCTTGAGGATTTGGTTGTCGAGTTTGAAGAATGCTTGGAAATCGGATTAGCTGAAGCAGAATCCAGGTTACTAACTTTTGCCCGGTCATGGTGAATTAACCCTAATTTCACCTGGCGATTCTGCAATGTGATTTTTCTTTGGACTCTGATTTTTTGCATTTTCGCTTAACAAGTATGTTGCCCTTTAGACAATGTTTTATTATTCTAATGTAATTTTTTTTTTTCTCAAATTTTTAAACACATATTAATGCACTTTTAAAATTTCCAATCAGCCCTATTATAAATTTCTACTTGTATTTTTTTTGCTTTATTAGAAAAATGAAATATAAAAAAATGTCAAATTTAAACCAAAATCCACTAAAGAATATTTCCAATTTTTTAAAGATGCTTCTAATCCAAAGAAAGATTACTCACAAGTTTCACAAAATTAAAATTTAAAAAATGATGAAATAATGCCACAAGTACAATAATTTCAATAAAAAAATATTTTTAATGAAAATTTATTTTTTCCAAAATTTACTTGACCAAAATAAGTTAAACAAAAAATTATGTAATGTAAATATTTTGTATTATAGTGCAATGGTATTGCATATTCATAATGTATTATAGTATATTTAGATAAAATATACTATGTGAAAATGCCACCCCCAGCACATAGATAAATCAAGGCATGGTAATGGTATGAGCTAATCTAAGTACGCGCGTTTTCCTAGTATAGAAGGCAACAAATCTATCATTTTCTTGGGAGGCACGGAATTCGAAATATGCAGAAAACGGAGGCCTAGCGTACGCCCACCGTTTTCCCCACTTTTAGTCAGTGCAATTATTATGTACGACATATTTATGACGCGGCTCGGCTTTGATTGGGATAAAGTCACGTCGGCTCATTATTAAAATGGATGTGTGGAAATTCATCAGGCATTTTTGAAGTGAATGACATTGAACTATTGACTTTCTGGTAAATTTATTTATTATTTAAAAACTAATATTTTTAATATAATAAATATGTAATTTAGTTTCATAGCTTTTTTAATCAAACTTGAGTATTGATCTTAAGTAATGTAAATTTGATTTGAATAATATGAGATTAGTTTTATAAAGTCATGTACCTTCTCAATAATTGAATAATTGAATATATTAGGATATCATTGATACGATTAGGAGATTTGACTTAATAAATGATCGTGGTCTCTTAAGCAAAACTTGTTGGCAAGTAAAATTAAGAATGATGAGGAATATCAAAGATTGTCTTCACCGATATACATATGGCTTATAGGTATATGCAGTTCTTTTGTTGTTTAATTTATTAAGTGTATTCTACAAGTTCTTTTTGTTCCTCAATCCAACTATGAATAAATGGCTTATTGAATATTTTTAAATATAAAGGCATAGTAACAAGTCACACAAATGTTTACCAGGTCAACTTATAACAAGTAAAAACTAGCATACAATTTGAAATTTGAATTTGGAAACTTGAAATTTGGGGTCATACCCATGTGCCTTGGGATTGAACAATGTCCATCTCAAGTAGTTGATCCTCGTGGATAAAATAATATTTTTGAGGCATGGAGCAAATTTACCTATGATATTGCATCATAATTCAACATTGGATTTAATAACATACCATAATTTATAAAATCATAATATACTTTTTTTTTATTAGTGAACATGGCAAAGGGTGTCACTCCTAGTACATACATATGCTCGTCTCTTACAACACCGTCAAAGTTTTCTTTGACCCAGCCGATCTCTGATGGCATCCATCTAGCCTTTGCCTTGAATAAGGAAGTCAAATAAACTTGTGAAGCCCCATTCATGAGAGGGATCTTCAAATCCATCTAGCACAACATAATCCTCTCACCCTAGTAAGAGGGAAAAAAAATTTAAGATTGAGATTTCTCAAGTCATTAACTAGTTATCTAATGGAGCTTTCAATCTTATTTGTGAGTCTTATTGCATACATCACTTTATCCTAAAAAGTTTCCTATTTTTTTTCTTTCAAAATCTCCCAAATTATCAATGACAAGCTAATTGACCAAAGACTAGAAGAAAATATCTCTTCTTCCTCAGTCGCCCTTGAAATAATTTCAAAACACTAGAGGGAGATGATGCATTCTAGCTAAGTTTGTTCATGATAGTTTTTTAACAAAAAAATTGGTATTTGTACTGTAGCAACATATAGCTCCTAGTCTGTTTAGCTTTCCACAAAGAGGGCAATTGAAGTGGTCTAAGAAACCTAGTTATTTGTGTAAGGTTTTCTACCCTTAACTATCTCACAATATTAAATAAATATCTCAATATCACATAGATATAGAAATGAAATGAAACATCATCAACATATATAATTTACAAATTACATCTAACATGTAATAAAAACTAGTTAAGATTACAAAGTACATAAAATACAGTATACAAGAAAGTCACTGATGAGTCTAAAAACCTATTTCTTTCTTAAGTGCTTTGGGTTAGCTTTATGTTGTTTTATCAGACTTTGTTAAGACCCTTTTATGCTTAAACATACTATGATGAACCCATAATGTATATAATAGGATGGTATATATTATATCTATAAATCTATGTGATGTGGTAATTAATTTTAATGTTATGATGGTTTGAGTTTAAATTGTTTTTTTGTGTATCCTCTCTATTATTAACTAACTTGTAGCTTCAAAGGAAGGATGATGAGATATACTTGTGAGCGGTTAAACCCGATATAACAAGAGGAAGTAGTCAAAGGTGATGATCAATGAGGCTTCCTTCACTAAAGTGACTTCACCCTACTACTTCCATATGCATTGTAATGAAGACTTAATGAATTGGTAGTGATCATCCATTGAATGATAATTTTGTTCCTATAAAAATGCATGATTCATGGTGGAGTGTTTGAGTTTTATTTGGGCTCCATGTTTATAGCTTTGTTAAAGTAGTTGTTCTATTTTAGAATAAGTCAAATATTCTCAAAGAATGGCATGTATGTAATAAGACTTTAATAACATTTATGACCATTGCTCTTAAAATTTCCTATAAAATTTAGGATAGTCTATTTTTATGTTGTAATTTCGAGTGATATTCAATACAAGTGGATGATTGTCTTCAGTTGAGTAAAGCTTTGATTTGATTCAAGGTTACAACCCCTCAAGTAAGGGCCACTTGAGGTGAATTAATCCTTTGGTTAGAATAGATTAGTTAATAATTTCTTTTATTTCATTTGTCCATAAGTAGTGTAATTAATTGGTTCCTAGCTCATTTATAGTGGTTTCATTTCCTTTACAGTATTCAATGAAACTGGTTGATGATAGATTCAATTAAGCTTCATCATGATGAGCATTTCATTGTCAAGTTAGGTTTTTGTAGTTCATTGTTTTGTTCACGTGAAACCACACTTGTGAGGTTATACTTACAACCATTGTTATGTGATTGGAGTTGGTGTTATATTACCTTTATTTTGTTTTATCTTTAGTTTTTTTTTATTCTTTCAATAGACAATAGAACTACTTTGTTGCACATACAATGTTAATACCATCCAAGTAGATATGTCCCTAGTTGATAATTAAATGAACCTCCTTCGAAATGAAAAAATTCTTAATAGGGGATTAGTTGCCCCATTAGGAGTGTGCGTTGAGTTGTCTCCATCCACCAATTATCTATAATGGAGGCCAATCATTTTTGGTGTCATTTCCAAGGATGGTGCTAAGGCTTAGGATTTATAGTATAGATTTTCTTTCTTGTTATCTACTTTCTTATTAAGAGAAAGCAGATTTCCACAATCCATAAGAAAATCTAGAAGCACATGTAATAAAATCCAAAATCAACTCACATATTAGTTTCTTGTTATATATTTTCATAGTATAATTGTTAGGTTTTCAATTTTTAGAATTTAGTTTGCACAATCTTTGTTTAAACACCCTCTACTAAAAAATGTGGGAAGACAATTATAAGTTCAAGACACATGGAAGATAGTGGCAGAGAGATGCATTAGGAAGATTTTTTCCATCTACTAAAACATAATATATATACTAGCTACACATAGAAGATAGTGGAAGAGAGATACATTAGGAAGATTTCTTCCATCTACTAAAATACAATATATAATAGCTAGACATATTGACCAAGAAGATCCATTCAGTTTGATATGAGAACCAGATGAAGGAGATACAACAATAGGGGAAGGGGATCCTTTTAGGGACCTTGAACTATATGATCATTTAGGAAGCTCAAAGCATACTCATCACACAACCAACATGGTTGATGAAGAGGTCAAGAATCCAAGAGACCCTATTACCTTTGGTTCCCAATATCAGACTAGGATAGAGTTGTTGTCTTCAAGAATATAACCTCATCTACTTTCCCCAATTTCTATGGTTAGCTAAAAAAGACCCTGATACTTTCTTGTTTGAATTTGATGTTATTTTATAGAGAGATGATTATACTGATAATTCCCATAGACTGGAGCTCTTTCTAGCAACCTTGAAGGGTGTTTCCTTGAGATGGTTTATCGTCCTTGGCAGTAATGACATTAATAGTTGGGAAAAAATGAAAGAGAAACTTTTATAAAAGTATCAAGACTACTATAGAGGTTGGGACTCATGGAAAGAAGACATCTTTAGGATGAATCATAATGAAGAAGGACCTCTAGAAGATTGTAATTTCCACAAAAATGACTTTCTCTTGAATCTCTTAAGCTTGTTTTCTTAAGGATAGTGAATGATGATTGTATTGATGTATTAAATTTTATGGGACATAGAGACACTACCCAGTCAAAATTTGAAGATATTTTTAAGTTAGCTCAGAATTATTCAAGATCAATGCACCAAACAACTATTGCCTACTTCCAAGTCTTTAAATGGTGTCTCTCATGTGGAACTTGGTAATCAACTCTAAAATATGAAGGAGGACATAATCAACCACATGGCCACATAAATAGACACACTACATATTAAGACGAATCAAGAGGAGGTTGATGTTGTGCTCACTAAATATTGCCTACATTTTTTACATAAGAAATCAACCTGCAAATGCAAGGTGACCACTTTATTTGAAGAGAATTCCTCACGATTGGAGTTTTATGTAGTAGAAGATGATGAGGGGAAAATGTTCTATATTTCTCAAAGGAAACCTTGGAAACAAAAATAAGGTATGCAACCCGATCCATTATCTTATGGTAATGGATATTTAGAAATCAATCAAAATAGTATAAGATGGAATGCTCAACCATGGGGACCTATAAATCAACCATGGGAGGGTAATTCAAGTTCTAATTGGGTACCCTAGCAAGGGGGATGACATCAAGCATCTCCTTATTAAAAATCCAATTATAATCAATGGTAAGGAGCATAGAATGCATGGTCTCAACCATGGAGAGGAAACTAACAATGGCCACACGCTAATACACCATACCCACAACCACAAAATTTGAATATGTAGCTTTCTTTAATACTTAATGCAGTCCTATAACAACAAGCTATTATGGAAAATCAAAAAATTTCTATCACCACACACCAACAAGTCATATAGTTGCCTACTCATCACGCACCCAATCCTAAAAATAAGCCTATCCAATAAGCTTATACTAACAATGTCACTTAATAACCAACTTATACAATTGAGATGAGTGATTTCCATCTTCTTTTAGGAAGGAATCTTATCAGTTCAAATACTCTGATAATGATTGAAATATCTGATGAAGATCTAGAAATTGACATCACCAACCCATTACAACTACAATCAACTGTTGGCTAAGATAGTCTATCAAAAGACCCTCCATTTTTTATGGAGGTTGGTCACTCAAAATTATCACCTAGAGCCAACCTTTGACTTGACAGAGTAGTTGAGAGATATATATTAAAATCCCTCTCATCTAGGCTATTGAGTATAATCACATCGACACCAAGGCTATTAGAGAACCATGTGTTAAAAAATCTAGGTAGGAAGAGATAAGAACCTCAAACTATTCATGTTATAGGTCAATTGGCTGATATTATGCTCAATACATTAGTTGTCCCTATGTATGCAGATTCTAGTAGCCTAGTTGTAAATGTTCATATAGAGGACACTCATTAAAAACACCATCATTGATCTAGGGGCAGCCACTAATTTCATGACTAAAGAAACCATAAATATCCTCCAATTAGTCAATATTAGACCAACCTCAATTGCGTTACAATGGGCTGATAGGTCTATTGTCAAACCAAGATTCATAGAAGATTTGGTCATTACTATGGATTCATAAGAGTATCTTGTGGATTTTATTTTCTTGAAGTTGAAAGCCACTTTGGGAGGATATCCTTTAATTATTGGGAGACCATGATTGGTAGCAAAAAATTATTTTGTTGGTTGTCACTCTTGCAATATGAAAATCTCTAATGGGAAGACAACTAAGTAATTGATTTTCTATCCTCCTTCTCAACCTCACATTGACAATGAGCTATTTATTTGGCCTACATTAGAAGATGAGGAACAATATTCATTGTAGACATTGATGATGATTGAGAGGATCCCAATACTCAACACTTAGGATGAAGATGATATCATTTCCCATATTGCTCAAAATTCATATTGATTACATCTGGATGAGGAGGAATTTTTTAATTTTCTAACCTCTCCATTACATAATTTGATATCTCAAGATGATGCTTCCATGAAAACTATGATGTATGATCTTCTACCAATGGATTGGAGCCTCGATGATGCCAACTTGGATTTTGCTTCTGTAATTGAATCTTTTATTCTTGTAGAAGTAGCACTACACCAAAACTTGAATATTAGTTCTTAATTGTTTTAGACACAATGAGAAGCTCTATTCGCAATGTTGTAAACACATATTATTTCATTTGCATGAGACTATAGTGACATGAAAGGAATCGACCTGAGTTTGTGCATGCATGGAATTTAAATCAATGAAGGATATAGACTATTAAGATAGACATAGAGGAGAATGAATCCATCCTTAAGAGACATTTTGAAGACTAAATTATAGAAATTGCTAGATGTTGGGTTCATTTATCCAATCCCTGCTAGTGACTGGTTCTCACCTCTGGTTATAGTACTAAAGAAAGGAGGCAAGTGGAGAGTTTCTATTGATTATAGGGAGCTGAATGCAACTACCAGGAAGAATCATTTCTAGTTTCCATTTATTGAGAAATTATTTTTGAGGTTTAGAAATACCACCCCAACTCAGGCATTAGGGCTCAACAGTATTCTATCCTAACAATGAAAACCTTCCCGAGTTGTGGGTGGACTCTGATTAAGAAGGAGTCTCTGGATTCTAGGCCAGTTCCTATTTGATATGGAATATCACCTCCTGATTGAAAAGGAAAATTAAAGCTGAAAGGGAAAAAGGGGTGATACACCAAAATGAAATCAGACTTTACTTAGAAACTAAAAAAGTAACCCTAACTCATATACCATAAGCTTGACACCTTCAATCACTGGTCAACATATAGGTTAAAAGACCCAACTACTAGGGTATAAACCACAAATAGCTTAATCTGTCAATAGACATACATATTCTTCATGAGGCTTGAATTTTTTGCTCACATAGAGGAGGAATAATGAACATTCACTTCTCCTAGCTTCCCAAATGAATAAACACTTATGAAGAAAGATGAAAACATGATTTGAAATCAAAACTCAAAAGTGTATAGAGAAATAGATCATCTGCTTTATTATCCTCCAAAAATCTGACAAATAGGTTACAAACAAGATCTCCAAGGCATCAAGGAACAATGTGCTCACTTTCAGCCTTCACTCCAAAATCTGCAACCCCTTAAAACTGATAATCAAAATCATTTTTATATCTCTCTATGCCTCAAATTCAAAAATTCAAGCCTCTATTATTTGCCCTAATTTGGCCTAAAATCATGCCAAAATCCTAGCCTAAAGACCATGCCAAAACAAAAGCCCTAAATGTTAGTTCTAAGTTAAGGACATAAATCCTTTTACATTTTTTTAACCAAACATTTAATTTATTTAATTTGAGATAAAACTCAAAATACATAAAAACCTACACTACCTAAAATCTAAACTCAAGAAAATCTCCTAAGTCTATGAAATGCAAAGTGTAAGAAGGTTGATGTGACCATTCCACCCACTTGCACACTATGTGAAACACAAGGTAGTGAGGAGGCACTATGGTTTTCGGGCTCTACCACAATGTGGACATATGCAGTTATGGCATTGAATTCGATATCAGTCTGGAACCCAAATAACTCAAAACTCATTTTGTTCTCGGACTTAGCATTTTTTTGTTCAGTGTCTTCAAGAAGAATAGGGAAAAACCCTAAGAAATAATCAAAACTCTACAAAATTTTGGAATATAGCTCAACTTGACTAGCATGAAGCTCTCTGTTTATTGATAGGCTTCTCTGGCATTGATTTTGAACAACTGAAAGTTTATTTCTTTGGCATAATTTACTTTCTCTTCTCTATCTATGATCTAGAGATTACTTTGCATGATCTCGACTTGATTTCTCTGCATGTTACTATGAGCTTTGAAGCTCGGCTTGCAACTATTCTTAGCTTGTGACTATGGGTCCTTTCTCAGCCTACAAAATTCAGCCTCATGCTATAATCTCGGCTTGTGACTTGGCGTTATTTGGACTGTGGATACCTATGTCACGACTTGGCTTTGAAAATTGACCTCGAGCTTTGTTCTCAGGCTGTGACTGGATAACTCACGGCCTGGGAATAGTAGTTTTGGACTATGGCTCATCTCTTAGCCTACAACTGGTGTTAGATTGTGGTTTTGAGCTGGCTATGAGACTCAACCTCAAACTATGATTTCAGGCTATGACTGGTCTTCATGAGCTGTGGGTACTTTCACATCTTGAATCACGGCCTGGCTGTGACTCAGCCTTGAGCTCCTTTTAATCTTTAGTCACGGCTTCACTGTGAAGTTAGCTTGGGATTTGATTTGGTTGAACTCAAACTTGAGCTATGTTGAATGATTCACGACCCATGGCTGGAAGATGACTGTGACTTTGAGCTTGACTTGAGCTAAAGCCTGGGCACTTGAATCTTGGCTTGAAATGTGACTGGTCTTTGGTACGATCTTTGAACTCCTTCATGATGATAAGCTTGATTCTATCTCATCTGGTGTTAACCCATGCAATGAACTTTGTTTGTTTTCCCATTTTTTATTTAAGCTTTATCTTTGAAAGTGCATGATAGCTCCATGATTTTGGGTTTTGAATTGAAGTTTAAGCTTAAGCCATATGCAATGAATCATGGCTTGAAATAAGGATGAACTCCAGTGGTCTCGGCTTAGCCTAAGATGTGGCTGGAAGATGTCAAACTGTAGATTCAGTTAGACAGTTAGAAGCTTGGGCATCTTTTAGCCATAGCTTTGGACTGTGATATGACAGTTGAAACTTGATGTTAAGCTTGGACTAACAGAAACAAGCTATTTTGTGAGAAACATGCAGATAAGTTCTATTGTACCCTTCATTTTCTTGAAATAGGGCTTTGTTGTTCACTGAACTCATATAGCTCGGTTTTGTATCCCTGTCTATAGCTTGAATACATCATTTTTTTCACTGTCTTCTTCTCTTTTGAAATACATGATAATGCTAAGAAAAATAGTATACTTCCTTCAAGCTACTATAAAAAATGATTTGATAATATAAAAATGAAAACCCACATAGAATTAAGCCCATGGCTTCTCTTTCACTGCCAGTTTGGGAAAAACTTGTAATACATCAGTCATTTTTTATTTGGCTCACAACTTGATAGATAAATAAAAACTCCATGGCTTGACTGTCTTGTATATATTTGTTCACTGTAGGAACCAACATGCTCACTATTTTTATATTCCGCCATACTTGATGTTTACACAACCTCTAATATTGCACTAGAACACATAGGTCATTTCATTTTCATTTCAATATGACTCAGCTAATAAAATGAACAATAAGGCTACACTGTTGCAAAATAGTGACCATATTTTAATCTTTTTTCAACACCAATCATTTTAATAGCTGTCACCCGAGCCTAAGCATCATTGTCTCTTATGCATCAGTCATTATTTTCAATGTGCTCCAGCTGATTAAAAAAATGAACAAACATTTTTTGAAAATATTACTTTATGTATATTGAAAACAATAAACACCTTTAGCTTCACTAGTGTAAACCATGCTTGAACACAGTCTTTCCTCTGTTTGATGCTGAATATAAATCACCGATGCTGAAAATAAATCTTTATCATAAGAAATGCAAAAGATGAAAAATGTTTATTTATTGTCTAAGAAGTTTGAGCACGGGCTTGTGACATTCAAAAACATCAGGATGAAATTCAATGAAGTTCGAGCACGGGCTCATGACATCCATCAAATACATATTGATAACATTTTTATGACATTTAAGCTCAGTTCTGTAGCATTTCTCTTTTGTTAATCAGCAACAGTGAATTCATTGATATCGTATTTTGAATTTAGCAATACTATTGAACATGGTACTTCAAAATATGTAATGCCAGTGACTATGCAGTTGTATCTTGGCATTTGAACTTGATTGTTTTGTAGAAATTTGGCACTTTGTTGTAGCATGTTGTAAGGCATTTTACACTGCATCTTCTTTCTCTGACTGTGATGTTAAAACCAGTCAACTTAGAGCACTGCAATATAATCTGTTAACCTCTTCAAACAACATTAGTGTAATCTTGTTAGGTTAGTGAACATAATAAATAATTCAACTTAATGAAAATGCCAAAAATGATGACACTTGTGAATCAAAATTCGGATTATTGTGTTCACTAATCTAACAAGAGCTTGCTATTTCTGAAAAAGGTTTCTCAGTTAGAAACACTAAGTCCTTTTCATTTAGATATCTAGCTTTTAAAAAGGACAACATACATCAGAATGACCATTAATAGTAAAAGGTTTCATGTTTAAAAACAGGTCCCTTTGATACTATCTTTCATTTAGTGTGGATGCACATTTCCTTACTGGCTTGAATTTACTAGATAGATATGCAACATTGAAAATTTGATTGTTATTGTATGATGTTTTTTTTTCATGCATTGCTTAGATCCAGTTGGATCTAACACCAATTTCTCTCTCATGATGCAGATAAACCCCTAAAAACCTAGTGAAGATGAAGACTTGGACTTGAAGAACTAGGACCTGATAGACAACCAGCTGACAACAAAAAGACAATAAGGCAATGCATGGGACCCCTACTCCATACTTCTATCATGCTTTCTATTCTAAAAATGCACTCTTTGATTGACATGAAATATGAAATATGAAAGGACACTTGTATACTACATTCTGTTTGAATGCACAATGTAATGATTAGTTATGAATTTGAAAATTTGAAATGTGATCAATACTTAGAGTACAATAATGAAATCTAATAATGAATGAAATAATGAAATTTTAATCACTAATACCTAAAAGATAGTGTTAATTGGACCCTAAAAATGCAATCTTTTTCTATTTGTGTTTATTCTTCTACATGTTGTAATTCTAGGTAACAATTATATGATTCCCTTTTTGGAAATTTGTATTTATCTTTTCTAGATGGCTTTAGTGGTTATAATTAGATTAAGATAGCTCCTAAAAGATTAAGATAAAATAGCATTTACTTTCCCATTTGGGACGTCACTATAACCATTTGGTTTATGTAATGCACTAACTATATTCCAATGAGCTACACTCAACATATTCTTTGATTATGTACATGATACAATGAAAACTTATACAGATGACTTCACAACATATAGTAATTCATTTGAGGAAGCATTATCTAATTTGGAGAAGTTTCTACAAAGATATCAAGAACAAGCTTTCCCTCTATCATGAGAAATGCTTCAAGATGATGGAAT
This sequence comes from Chamaecyparis obtusa, assembly GCA_027943335.1. Taxonomy (NCBI): domain Eukaryota; kingdom Viridiplantae; phylum Streptophyta; class Pinopsida; order Cupressales; family Cupressaceae; genus Chamaecyparis; species Chamaecyparis obtusa. Next base: position 197,065 of record BSBK01003851.1, on the reverse strand, counting down.
AAAGTGTAGTTCTTGGACAATTTATATCTATCAAAGGAATAAAAGTTGACCCTACCAAGGTATAGATTATTTACATGAGATGTAAGAAGTTTCCTTGGCCACACATGTTATACTATTTTTTCATTAAAGATTTCAATAAGATAGTAGATCATTTGTATACATTGTTGACTAAGCATGGAGAGTTTGAATGGACCATTGATTGCGACCAATCATTTTAATTTGTCAAAAAGGCTCTAACACAATCACCGGTTCTTAGAGGACCTACTTTCAAGCTACCATTTCATATCCAGATTGATGCGTGTGATTTTCTATAGGAGTAGTTTTGGGTTAGAAAGAGGGAAATTTGAAATATACTATCTACTACATAAGAAAAAATATATAAGGAGCCGAAGTAAACTATACTACTATAGAGAAAGAAATGCTTGATTTCATCTATGCAATTGATAAATCTGGGTACTACATTTTAGGCTATCCTATTTTTGTTCACACTTACCATGCAACTATTAATATCTAATGAATTACTCAATAGTCAATGAACATCTGGTACAATGGCTCATTTTTTACAAGGGTTTGGCTTTACAATTATGGACAAGCCTGGGAAGGCAAATGTGGTAGCATAATTTCATTCTAGATTAATAAATTCATTAGCTGATCCAGTGATAAATGAATCATTCTCTAATGAAAACCTATTTTCTCTCATTTCTTATGATCCTTGGTATGTTGACATAGCTAACTACTTGGTTATAGGGAAAACCCTACCTTACCTTTCTCCAAAAGAGAAGAAGTTGCTTGTTCAATGCACTTTTTCTTACTCATGGATTGCAAGTTATTATTTTCTATAGTGGACCTAATCATGTCATGTAAAGATACCCGTGAGAAGATGATACATTTGAAATCCTCAAAATATATCATGATGAGCCTTGTGGTGGCCACTTTGCAACCAAAATAACACTTAAGATTATAAATACATGGTACTATTGGCCTACTCTCCACAAGGAATCCATATAGTATACTAGGAGATGTGATAGATATCAAAGGAAGGACTAACCTACAAGGAGTGAGAAATGTCTTTCAACTATAGTTGGTGGTTATATTATTTGACAGATGGGGTTATTATTTTATTGGACCCATTGAGCCAACATCCAAAGGGAAATATTATATTCTTGTATATACTAACTATCTCACCAAATGGGTTGAATTTAAGGCTTTAACACATGTTAGGGATTATACATTTGCATAATTTCCATATGAAGCAGTATTTACTAGATATGGTATCCCGTGAGAGATAGTCATTGACCAAGGACCATAATTCACTTCTAATCTTATTGTACAATTGGTCAGAGAATATCAAATTAGGCACAAGAAGTCTACACCCTACCATTTGTAGTACAATAGACAAGTTGAGGTCACAAATAGGGAGCTTGAGAATATCCTCATCAAAATGATGCAAATTCATAGGCAAGATTGGGTTTCTCATTTACTTGAAGTGATTTGGGAATATAGAACTACACGGAAAACTACTACAAGATTTACTCCCTATGAACTGGTTTATGGAAAAAAGACAATTCTTCCTATTGAATTTGAGTACAAGTATTAATGCATAACACTTTAATTATAAATGGACCTTACACAAGCCTAACAAGAATTCTTGCAATAGCTAAATGCCCTTGATGAACCACAAATTAAAGTAGTGTAGTGTACACAACTTTTTCTATAGAAAAGAACATGATGGCATGATCAATATATCAAAACCAAGGAATTATGTTAAAAGGATTTGGCGTTGTTGTATGATTCTCAATATCAAGATCATAAAGGTAAGTTGAAAAATCACTGGTTGAGGCCGTATTAGATAGAATAGGTGTACCTAAATGGAGCTATCAAGATCACTACTATTGATCATGTTCAATTCACTCTCATGGTCAATGGCCATAGGCTCAATTTGTGTAATAAGCCTCACAATGAGGAGGAATTTATTCAAAATTTGAAGAACTATTTCACAATATCCCCTTGATTAACACCCATTTCACCAGATTCCATTGATTTATCCACTATAATTTCATCCACTTCCACCAATGATACCTCCACTTCATAGAATCCACTCTATGATGAAACTTTATCATCTCTGCCTATTGCTAATGAACCATTTGGTTCACTTGTAGCTATTGAAGATCCATAAATAAAAAGTACTTCATATGCACACATTGCATGATACTCATCCAAAAGTTTTCTTTTTAGTTTTTTTTTAACTTCCAATAAGACCAAATGGAACATGCAACAATATTGGTATGGGACTTGTCATCCGCCACCCATGGGGCTTGACTCCTTGTTTTGAACAAAGTGTTGTTCTTTAAAACTTACACATAGAAACTCCAAATCTCATTCATCATGCAACCATTTCTTTCTTTCCACTTCTCAAATCTTTCCACCATCATTACCATGTCTTCCATTGGTCACATTAGTAACTTCCATGTCCTTTCATCCTGCTCTTTTTGGCTTGTTTGAAGATCTTGAGTTGTACTTCTTGATTGTGACATGTACACAAAATCTACTTTTTTCCTTTACTATCATTATATTGTGATTAATTATTAAATTTTCATTTTTACATCATTAATTTATACCATTTTATTATGAAATATAAAAAAAAAATTAATAATTCATAAACCTACCTTCCTCATCATAATTTGATGACAAATTAATATTTAAGTTTTTTTTTTCTTTTTTTTTCTGGTGGGCGGGGGGGAGGGTGTGTGTGTCTTGCAAATTATGTAAAGTAAATGTGAGTTATCTGCATGACAAGACAAGGAATATTTTTTTGGGTTAAGTTCAAGCATAGTAAGATGATATGCCACTATGTCATGGGATTTGATTTTAAACTTCCTACTACTCCATCCATGAGTTGAAACATTAGTTATGCAAGAGAATTAAGAATTGCATGTGTGAAGATATTTTGTAATTTTTTATGAAAGGTTATATCAGTTGTAATACATTGAGTTTGGTAAAAATCTAAAGTTAGCTTACAAAGAAGAGTGTATATTTTTTTGAGAAGGTGCATAGTGGAGTTCAGTTTACATAGAAGATTGGTAAAATTTTCTAGGTAAGTATAAGTAGAAGAATGAAGAATTGTGAAGAATTAAAAAGAAGACACAATTCATAGGGAGTTGACCTACCTTAGGCTAGTACTAGAGGATGCTGATAGTCTTCCTTTCTTTGAGAGGTCGGCTAAGATACATTAATTTTTAAGGCTGAATGAGTTATATCATGCAATGACTAAGGAATTTGCTAAGACCTTCTTCAATAATAAAGAAATTATTTAAATAACTCTGGGTTGACACTTTAGAGGTGGACATATCAAAATTTTTAGGAAACCCTAGGACATGAGAAGAATATCCACTATTGCCAGATGAAGAGTCCACTTGGGCTGAATTTTCTAGACCAAATGAATAATTTTAGTCTAAATGCCAAGGCACACAACAATTATCTTTTCTTCCATTGTATAGAGAAGTTGTGACCCATATGATTAGGTACACAACATGTAATGTCTACCACTCTATAATATACTATTTATTTTAAGTTGATGATCCATCTGCATCATAATGGGCTAGTTAATGTATCCAATTAATTGCATAGAATGTTAACCAGAATGGAAACTAAGTATAGAAGGAAAATGACACAATCTTCGCTATCACAAGAATTTTTAGTAGTGTTATTAGTGAAAATAAGTCTTTCTTCTCAATACCATAATGTTTCCTAGAAAGAATTGAAAGAGTGGGATAACCCACCCAATAGAATCCTTAAGGATAGTCCATACGAGAAATTTATGGCCAAAGGGAATGGACATATAATTAACCATGATGATATACAGTTAGAGAATGAAGGAATAGATAATAGTGATGAGGGTTTGAATTTTCCCAAGTTCCCTTCAACAAAGGTAATTACACATGTCTATAAAGGTTTTGAAGACCATATCCACAAGGGCTGACTACCTTGAACCTTAATCTTTTCTTTGTTTGTAGTTTCCTCATACACCTCCCCACACAACTGCTAAAGGATAAATCAGGTAGCTCCCTCTAATACCATGTGATATCACCATAAAACCCTAGCCTAAATCTACCAAAGCAACTCCAAAAAAACATGCTATCATTTTTGGAATTGGTTATGTAATATGTGTTGACTCTCATTGTTTGTCATTGTTGTCAACATATGTTTTAGATGAAGGTAGATGAACTGGTTAATAATGATATATGGATGACTAACATAAGTGTACAACTATTGTACAATTTTTTTAGAGAATGTGAAGCTATGAATATGTACAAGGATGAGTTATGATATTATGTCTAAGGTTGCTTGGCTTCGTATTGTAGATGGAGAGAGTTATAATTGTTTTAGTGAAGACTGGTTACTGGACTGTGACAGTGGACAATGATAGAGTTAGTCTCTGTATTTCTGAGATAACTCTTATGTGAGCATGATTTGTAATATGTGAGATTAAGGCATGACAGAAGACATATTGGAGAATATTATTTGTGTTTATAGATTTTTTATGTTTGTGGTGATGTCAGCTAGAGCGTATGTTCTTGCGAAGACCTATTTGGAGCTGACTGGAGATGTGTAACGTGTTGTGAAGATGGAAAGCATGGATTTTAGATCCTAGAGTGTATTTTATGTATTGTAACTATTGTATACTTGTGTAAGGTACCATGTGTATCTTAGCAGGGTCTATTTAATTATTTGTTCATTGGGGAAGTCTTAATTGGCCGACCTAATTGATTATTGCAATAAGGTATAAAGAAGAGTTGTTTTTTGGAGAATAAAGTGTGGATGAATATCTATAAGCTACAAGCTTGTATTTGTGAAGTCTTCTGGATGTAGAGAAAAGGTTTTAATTGAGGAGCTTCATTGGAACTAATCAAGCAAAGACAATCGCTAGAAGATAGTTAATTGGATTGTATATCTTTTATAGAATTGTATTTCGAACACTGAGTCCTAAAGGTGGATTTAACCCTCTTTAGGTAGTGTCCCTCGGTAGTGAGCCTACCATTTTTCTCTTGACTCTTAATAGGGTATGTCCTTCAATAGGGACTATGTACTGTATGCATTAATAAGCTCCTAACAAGGCTAAATCTTTTAGCAGGGATACTATACTTTCAATACATAATTAGTGGGTGCTAATTCCCACCGGGGTTTTACCTGTAACATGGTTTCCTAAACAAAAAAAATTGTGTTATGGTGTTGCATTCATTGTGTTAATATTTTGATTAATTGTTTTGGTTTATAAAGTTTAAAGTTTAATATTGTGTCTCACAACTGATTCACCCCCCCTCTCAGTTGTTTTGGTGGACTGTTATTCCTAACAATTGGTATCAGAGCTTTTGGTCCTTGGAGAGAAAGATTAATAGCTTGAGGTGATCTTGGAGATGGCATTCTATAGGAAGGAAAGTTTGAATTTTGATCTTGATAATTTTTACAGTTGGAAGAATAAGATGAGAACACATATGTTGTGTTTGGGTATTGACTACTGGATGATAACAAATAAAGAAGAGAAGATCAAACCTGAAGATGAATTGGACAATGCTACTAATAAGGAGATGAAGATGTTTTGTTGTAACATGGTTGCAAGGGAAGCATTGATTAGTGTTCTCTCTGAAGGTGAATTTACTGAGGTTAAGGAATTTGATTCAACACACAAATTTGGTTGAGATTAGAAGAACTATATGAAGGAGATAGATTTACTAAACAAGAGAAGTTGTAGAACTAGAAGACAAAGATGGAGAATTTGAGAATGAGAGATGATGAAAATGCTAGAGCATATGCACAAAGGTTTACAAAGGTTTTTATTGGCATCCACAATTCTGGAGGCACATAGAGTGAAGAGGAAGTGATTGCAAAGATTATTAATCTAGACTACTCTCTAATCATACCTTTGACAATGAACTTTAATAGATAATAGTGCAAGTGATAGAGGGGATCATACCTTTGACAAAAAAATTTAACAGAGAGATGTTGATTGCTAAATTAACTATAGATGAAGGGTGCTCCCCTTAATACCACAAACACATAACAAAAATAGAGAAACAACAACAATAATATGCAAGAATAGAAAATTGGCTTCTTATTATCTCCACAAATGTGGAATTACAAACTTTCAGAATTACAATATGCAAAGCCACATGGGCATTCCCTTACAATATTTTGTAGGACAAAGCCTCGAATCAATACCCAGATCTACTACCCAGAACTACCCTAGACAACACTACGGGCCTTCTTTATATAGACAATTTCCATCGCCCGAGAAGGTTCCAGAAATTTAGCCCTAAGGGCCGACCCAAGTTAGAATTATTTTATTTTTCAATTTATTACATCAAAGCCAACTCAAAATAAATATTGAAACCCAAACAAAAATTTTGAAGGAAAATTATTTTCTGCCATTTCAGGTGGCCTGACTTCTGGAGGCCATAAGTCATCACCAGTTGACCCGATTGACTATTATAACCCCATTTTAGAAATGCCACGAAGCACTCTACAGGCTTGACCCACACAAAGAACCCATCACCTAATTTTTCAACCTCATCTGGAGCCTCTAAAGCCTTCAAAACTAAGTTCAAAGTTTCTGTACCCTGCTGCCAATACCGAAAATCTTCAATATCTTCAAAACTAGACCTGATCTAGCCATGAAACTTTGGTGGTAGGCTGATATGACTGAGATGAACCTCCACATGTAAAATCATAACATTCCGAGATCGTAAGGCCAACTTACTAAAAATAGCAAGTTTCCATAAATAGCAGCTCTGCACAAGATAGCCCTTATTGAATACAAAAATAGAAATATTTTTTGGGTGATGCAAGATTGCCCTTACACCCAGGATGCTCCTGCATCAAACACTCGGGGTAATTTGAGAAGTGACCCTGTCACAACTCAGGTGTGCAGAGGAAAACCAAGACGGTTAACCTCCTCCTTTGTTAGCCATGATGAATCTTCTATAGGTCATCCTTTCCACTTGACCAAATACTCTTCATATGTCCTGTTCCTTGTGCTTCTGCCAACATGATTGTCCAGTATGTCTTCAATCTCCTTGATATCTAAACTGGTTGCTGGAATACTCCACTGTGCTGCTGCAACCTCATCTTCAACACCTCCTTCATGATACTCTGTCAAATCTAAAATGTTAAACACTAGTGAAATATTCAGCTCAACAGGCAATTCTACCTCATATGCATTTCTTGAATCATGCTTCTTCAGTATCGTACATGGTCCAAACTTCTTCATTTTCAATTTGTTATATGTACCAACCGAAAATCGCTCCTTCCACAAATGAACCATGACTTCATCCCCAACCTAAAATTCCTTATGCCTCCTTTTCTCATCTGCCTTAGTCTTATACTGCGCATTCATCTTGGTAATATGCTTCCTCACCTCCTCATGGATGTTCTTCAAGTGTTCTGCAAAATCCTCAGCTTCAACACTACTTGTTTCTCCTTTATCTATCTTTCTCAACTCAGATGCATTTCTTGGACTACTTCCATATACAATCTGGAATGGTGATTTACCAGTGCTCCTATTGACAAAATTATTGTATGCAAATTTTGCCTGTGGTAAAATCAAATCCCATCCTGTTGGCTTATCTCCAACCAAACATCTCAGCAAATTTCCCAAACTTCCATTCACCACCTCTGTCTATCCATCAGTCTGTGGATGATGTGATGAACTGAACTTCAAATCTGTCTTCAACTTCTTCCACAATGTATGCCAGAAACATCCAACAAACTTAGTGTCTCGATCTGAAACTATGGTCTTTGGCAAACCATGTAGTCTCACTACTTCTCTTAAAAACAATTCTTCTACATGAACAACATCATTAGTCTTCTTGCAGGGAATGAAATGTGCCATCTTCAAAAATTTGTCAACTACTACAAAAATTGAATCATGTCCCCACTGAGTCCCTGGTAAACCAAGAACAAAGTCCATACTGATATCCTCCCAAGGCTTCTCTGGTACAGGTAATGGCTGATATAACCCTATATTCTACTTCACTCCCTTCGCCATCTGACATACTTTGCAACTCTGTACAAACTTCTTCACATCTTGCTGCAACTGTGGCCAATAATAATTCTTACCAACCAAAGCAAGGGTTTTATCACGACCAAAATGTCTAGCCAATCCTCCACTATGCTTCTCTTTGATGAGATTCTCCCTCATAGAACTTCGTGGAATGCACAACTGACTCCCTCTGAATAGCATATCATCTTGGATGATAAAATCCAGTCATTTTATCCTATCTAGAGTAACAGGTTCTTTACAAGCTTTCCAAGCTCCACCAAAATCAAGATCCTCTGGATATAAATTCTTGAGTTCCTTGAACCCAACCACTTCAATCTGCATCTCTGTCAGCAATAGTTGCCTTCTGCTAAGAGCATCCGCAACCCTATTAGACTTTCCACTCCTGTGTTTCAAAACAAATGTATAACTCTGCAAAAACTCAACCCATTTCAAATGCCTCTGATTTAACTTTCCTTGACTATTCAAATATTGCAAAGCTTGATGATCAGTATACAAAACAAACTCTTTAGGAAGAAGATAATGTCTCCACTTCTTTAATGCTTGAACTATAGCATAAAATTCTTGATCATAGATAGAATATTTTCTCTTGGCATCATTTAACTTCTCACTGAAATAAGCAACAGGTTTACCTTCTTGGCTCATAACAGCTCCTATTGCAGTACCGCTAGCATCACAGTCTACTTGAAACACCTTATTAAAATCTGCAAGTGCTAAAATAGGTTGTTCTGTAACTTTTTGTTTCAACAATTGAAAGCTCTTTTCTGCCCCATTAGTCCACTTAAACTCTTTTCTATCCCCTCTCATTGTTTCAGTCAAGGGTCCACAAATACTGCAAAAATTTTTGATAAACTTTCTGTAGAAACTAGCCAAACCATGAAAAGATCTTACCTCAGTAGCACTCCTTGGAGTAGGCCATTCAAGGATAGCCTGTACCTTCTTTGGGTCCATTTTTAGACCTTCTGCTGAAACTACAAATCCCAAATACACTAACTCTTTCTTCACAAAACTGCACTTCTTCAAATTAATCAACAATTTCTCATCTCTCAACTTCTCAAACACCATACAAATATGCATCATATGTTCCTCCAATGTCTTGCTAAAAATCAAAATATCATCTAGGTAAACAATGACAAACTTACCCAAAAATTCTTTCAGAACCTCATTCATGAGCCGCATGAAAGTGCTCGGTGCATTGGTTAGCCCAAAAGGCATGACTAACCACTCATATAGTCCTTCCTTTGTCTTGAAGGCAGTCTTTCATTCATCTCCTTCTCTGATCCGAATCTGGTGATATCCACTCTTCAGATCTATCTTTGAGAAATACACAGCTCCACTCAAACAATCCATAATATCATCCATTCGTGGCAATGAAAACCTGTACTTGATTGTGATCTTTTTTATTGCTCTGGAATCTGTACACATCCTCCACTCTCCATTCTTCTTTGGTGCTAATACTGCTGGTACAGCATAGGGACTCAGACTCTCACGGATCAATCCTTTCTACAACAACTCATGTACTTGTCTGTTCAATTCCTCAATTTCTGCTAGTGTCATTCTGTGTGCTGCCTTGTTCGGAAAATTAGCTCCTGGAATCAAATCCATCTGATGACTGATCTTCCTTATCGGTGGTAATCCATTAGGTATATTATTAGATACAATATCCTGAAACTCATTCAACAAATCTGCAACCTCTACAGGTACATCCTCTACTTCCTCTTTACCAGCTTTTGGAATTAAAGCAAAACACACATGCTCATGCCTCATACCATCTAGGAATTTTCTTCCATCAAGAAAAGTTATTCTTGCATTACCACATACCTTTTCTTCAGTCTCCTTCAATAGTTTTAGCTTATGTTGCACTCCATCCTTTGTCAGGGAATAGGTATTCACATGACCATCATGTACAACACATCTGTCAAACTGCCATGGTCTACCCAACAACATATGACATATATCCATAGATATTATATCACATAGTACCTCATCTTGGTACCCGCCGATCTTGAACTTTACCAGGCACTGTTCACTGACCATGACCTTGTGGTCATCGTGCACCTAGGCAATCCAATATGGATGTGGGTGTTTCTATCTCTTGAGCTTCAACTTTGTCACCATCTCTTCTAACACCAAATTGTCAGTGTTTCCACTATCGATAATCACATCATAGCATTTACCCTTACACTTGCATCTAGTGCGAAATAGGCTCCTCCTTTGTTCAGGTTCATTCTCACCACTCAGCAGGACTCCTCTGTTAATTAGCATTTCTCCTCTTTTAGCGTCTTCAAAATTTGATGATCTGGCATCTTCATCTACATGTGCAACTCTAGCCTGGCCTTCATTCCTCCTATCTGTTCTACCTTTTCACTGAGGACATTCAAATGCCCTATGACCTTCTTCTCCATAGTGAAAATATGTTCCACGGAAGCCTCCTCTTCCAGATCCTTGTCCTCTTCCTCTTCCTCTCTGATCTCTATTATTCTGATCTCTATTATTCTGATCTTGGAAATGATTGGAATTGTTTCCTCTCTGATTCTGGCTGCTACTAGCCTCATCCTTCTTTTTCAGATCTTCATTTTGGCCACCATATGACCATCCACCAGATCTTCCACCACGACCTCTTCCATTTTGTTTGCTCTCAAACTTCTTGTTCAGCTTTTCCTCTACTTTTAGGGAAAACTGGTATGCCTCCTCAATACTGTTCATTCAAACCAAATTCAACTCCTCCTGAATGCTTGGCCTTAACCCATTAAGGTATCATGCAACTTTCTCCTTATCAGCTTCTGCATGACTTGTTCTGATGAGGAGTCGATAGAACTCCTCTGTATACTCCTGAACAGATCTTTCTGCTTGCTTCAAACTTTGCATTTTCTTTAGTAGGTCAAGCTCATAATCAACAGGAATGAACTGTTGCTTCAATTTATCCACCATCCAATCCCATCTTGTGATTTTATCTTTCCCTCTTCTATTTCGCTCCAATTGAATTTCTTGCCACCAGATCTTCGCATGACCTTTCAGTCTGGCATTCACAAATTTGACCCTATCAAGATCCTCAACATCTTCATACTCAAAATATTCTTCACATTCATGGATCCAGTCAATCAATTCCTCTAGGTTAAGATTTCTAGAAAATGTAAGAACCTTAATCTTAGGTCTTTTCCCAATCTTGAAAATCACCCGAAAAAGTCTTTCTTCCTCCTGGTTCACAATTTCAGCTTCTCCTTCTTGATATTCTTCTTTGGCTTCATCCTCGCTTTCGTCTTTGACATTAAGATTCATTCCTCTGCGAATCTCTTCTTGCAATGTTTGCACTTGTCTCTGCAGCTCTCTAACCTCAGGTGTCACAGCACCAGCTCTTCCGCCACGTTCTCTTCGTGGAGGCATTTTCGCGATGCGCACTGAAATCCTAACCACGGTCCTGGTGCAAACTGCCTCATAGTCGGCGATCTTTTTACACACTCAAGAACTCCTACTCTGATACCACTTGATGAAGGGAGCTCCCCTTAATACCACAAACACATAACAGAAATAGAGAAACAACAACAATAATATGCAAGAACAGAAAATTGGCTTCTTATTATCTCCACAAATGTGGAATTACAAACTTTCAAAATTACAATATGCAAAGCCACATGGGCATTCCCTTACAATATTCTATAGGATAAAGCCTTGAATCAATACCCAGATCTACTACCCAGAACTGCCCTAGACAACACTACGGGCCTTCTTTATATAGGCAATTTCCATCGCCCGAGAAGGTTCCAGAAATTTAGCCCTAAGGGCCGACCCAAATTAGAATTATTTTATTTTTCAATTTATTACATCAAAGTCGGCTCAAAATAACTTTCGAAACTCGAACAAAAATTTTGAAGAAAAATTATTTTCTGCCATTTCAGGTGGCCTGACTTCCAGAGGCCATAAGTCATCACTAGTTGACCTGATTGACTATTATAACCCTATTTTAGAAATGCCACAAAGTGCTCTACAGGCTTGATGTGCACAAAGTGCCCATCACCCAATTTTTTGACCTCATCAGCGGCCTCTAAAGCCTTCAAAACTGAGTTCAAAGTTTTTGTACACTGCTGCCAATACCGAAAATCTTCAATATCTTCAAAACTAGACTTGATCTAGCCATGAAACTTTGCTGGCAGGCTGATATGACTGAGATGAACCTCCACATGTAAAATCAAAATATTTTGAGATCGTAAGGCCAACTTACTAAAAATAGCAAGTTTCCATAAATAGCAGGTCTACATAAGATAGCCTTTATTGAATACAAAAATAGAAATATTTTTTGGGTGATGCAAGATTGCCCTTACACCCAGGATGCTCCTGCATCAACTATCTTTGAAGCCACATAACTTGGAGATTCATTACCTAAGCCTAAATCAGAATTTAAGGCAACTGTGCACAATGTAAAAAGGACTCTATCAAGTTTAGTTAGCAATAGAAAAAATGATACATGCAAGAAACTTGGTGATTATGCAGATGAATATGAAAAGATATAGGAAGAAGAAAGGAAGTTCGATGAGATTGTGGCCTTGATCGCAAGAAGAGAAAAGAGAGGTAAAGGTAAGTTTGAAGGAAATCCACCCCTGAAATGTTTTTCATGTAATAAGATTGGTCATTTGGCATTTAGATGTCCTACAAGGGTTCTTAAGCATAAACCTAAGTTTCACAGACCTAATTACTCAAAGGATAAATAATGTTACTATGTTAGTGAAGGTGTTTATAATGATGATGAAATAGACTATGATGAGGTTGGATTTATTTATATTAAAGATGATGAACATATTCATGAAGAAAAAACCCTATTTTCACATGTTGAGAAGAAATAAAAATGGACCATAGATAGTGGTTGTTCACATCATATGATTGATGATAAAAATAAGTTTGTTAAGCTAACAAAGTATGATGACCTGGTGTAGTTATATTTGGTGATGATGTTCCTAAGTTTATCATTGGAGTAGGATCAATTTCTCTAGATGGAAAGATTAATATTGATGATGTATGGCTTGTTGATGGACTTAAACATAATTTGTTGAGTGTTGGACAACTTGTAGACAAGGGTTATCAACTGAAGTTTATTAATGGGATATGTTCTATCAGAAGCAAGTCAGGAGATTGATTGCAACTGGTACTAAATCAAGAGGTAATGTATTTGAGTTGAACACATCTGAGGCTTCTTGTTTTGTTGCGAAGATTGATGATATTTGGTTATGGCACAACATATTTTGTCATGTGAATTTTGATAATATTGTGAAGGCAAGTATGAAAAATGTCGTTAGAGACCTATCAAAGATTGTAAAACCATCTAACACCATGTGTAGAGAATGTGTAATGGGGAAACAGACTAAAAGAAATTTTCAAAGAAAATCTTTCTCAGCTAAAGGAAAGTTAGATTTAGTGCATACAAATATGTGTGGACCTACAAGAATAAGATATTATTATGGTGAGAGGTATTTTATACTTTTTGTTGATGATTTCTCTAGGATGATGTGGGTTTTATTTCTTAGAGAAAAGTCTGAGGCTTTTGACGAGTTCAAGATTTTTAAAGCAAAAGTTGAGAATGAATGTGGTTTAAAGATAAATTTTTTGAGATCAGACAAAGGTGGAGAATTCACTTTAGATATTTTTAAACTATTGCAAAGAGCATGACATTTATAGACAAACATTAGCTCCTAGGACTCCACAACTAAATGATATTGCAAAGTGAAGAAACAAAACAATTTTAGATGTTGCTACAACTATGATGCTGGAAGGAAATGTGTCACATATTCATTGGAGAGAAGTTGGTGTTTCTATTTATACTTTGAATAGAATGTAGATCAGAGAAGTTACAAGTAAGAATCCTTATGAATTATGGTTTAATCATACTCCTAATGTGAAATATTTTATAATATTTGGTAGTGAATTCTATATCAAAAGAGATGATGACATAGGAAAATTTGATGCTAGAAGTGATGAAGGGATATTTATTGGTTATTCTACTAAGAGAAAGGCTTATAAATATTTTAATCTGAGATTGAGAAAGATGATTGAAAGTGCTAATGTGAGAATTGATGAGAAGTTTCAGATTTAGGAAAGAGTTTATGATTACAGTCAGAATTTAGATAATAGAGAAGTTGTTACAAATCAAGAAGGACCTTTTGAATTTGATCATGAGATGGAAATATGTGTGAATGAATCTACTGATATTCAAAAGACACCGAGGTATGTAAAGAAGAACCATCCTGAAAAATCAAATCATTGGTGATGCTAATAAAGGAATGTTGACAAGGTCTAGATTAAGGAATGAAATTTGTTTGATTTCTCAATTTGAGCCTAAAACTACTAATGAAGCTTGTAAGGATGAATCTTGGACTAAAGAAATGTAGGAAGAATTTGATCAGATAAAGAAAAATAATACTTGGGAATTGGTTCCTAGACCTAAAGACAAGAATGTGATAGGAACTAAATGGGTTTTTAGAAATAAGATGAATGAAGAAGGGGTAGTTGTAAGAAATAAAGCAAGACTTTTTTGTAAAGGATAATCTCAACAAGAAGGCATAGACTTTGAAGAAACATTTTATCCTATTGCTAGGTTGGAGGCAGTAAGACTATTTCTTTCTTATGTTGCACATAAAGACTTGAAAGTATATCAAATGGATGTTAAATCTACATTTCTGAATGGTGATCTGGAGGAAGAAGTTTACATTGAGCAACCCGATGGATTTCCTTTGAAAGAGAATGAGGACATGGTATGTAAAGTGAAGAAGGTATTGTATGGACTAAAAGAAGCACCTAGAGCATGGTATGCGAGATTGGATAAGTATCTATTGAGTCTTGGTTTTAGAAAAGGTAATTTTGATAGTAATTTATATTTAAGAACTAGTAAAGAAGGAATTCTAATAGTTGAAGTTTTTGTGGATGACATTATCTTTGGAGGCAATGATGAGATGAGTAAGAAGTTCTCTAAGGAAATGGAAAATGAATTTGATATGTCAATGATAGGTGAGATGAAATTTTTCCTTGGGTTACAAATTAATCAGAATAAAGATGGAATTTTTATTTCTTAGACAAAGTATCTTAAAGAGATGTTAAATAAATTTGGAATGGAAGATTGTAAACTTGTTGGAACACCCATGGCTACTAGTTATAAACTTGCTAATACTGATGAAAGTGGAAGTGTTTTTTTTTAAAGTACAGATCAATGATTGGAGGCCTACAATATCTAACCCATACAAGACCTGACATAGCTAATGTTGTTGGAATTATGGTGAGATATCAAGAAAATCCTAAAGAGACACACCTTGCTATTGTGAAAAGGATATTCAGATACTTGAAGGGAACACTTGAGTATGGATTATGGTATGAAAAATATGATGATTTTGTGTTACATGCTTATACTGATGCTAATTGGGTAGGAAGTGTGGATGACAGAAAAAATACTAGTGGAGGTGCATTTTTCCTTGGGAAAAGATTGGTTTCATGGCTAAGTAAGAAGCATGATTGTATAGCTTAGTCTACTGCTGAATCAGAATATGTTGTTGCTTCTATAAACTGCACTCAAATTTTTTGGCTGAAATACATGATGAAAGACATTGGAATAATTTTTGAAGAACCTATGGTTATACATTGTGATAACACTAGCATAGTGAATATGTCGAAGAATCCAGATATACATTCTAAAAAAAGCATATATCAATAAAGTATCATTTCTTAAGAGACAAGGTAGCAGAGAAAGAGATCATATTGGAGTATATTAGCACAAAGGAACAGATAGTAGACATATTTACAAAACCTTTTTCAAAAGATACCTTTGAATATCTCATAGGTATGCTAGGTGTGAGAGCCCCTCCTTGTGAGAATTAATTGATGTAGAAATGCATCAGTCCAGTGGTTTTCAGAACTATATCACTTTTGGACTTGATGCTTGGATCTACTCCTTAGGGGGAGTGATTGCATGAATAGAACAGGGTACATTTGGGTGATTTTGCACCTGAGATGAGATAATCAAAGATTGGATAATGGCACCCTTTTCCATAGATGTCAAAGGGGGAGAGATTCAGTCAAAATCCCTACTATTTTAGGGGAGAGATTTTGAGAAGATTGTGTTGAGAAAGTTGTATTGAGATAAGTACTTTTGGATTGATGGATATTCTCATATATTGCCATCAATGCCAAAGGGGGATATTTTTGGAATTGGTTTTCTAATATGTGTTGACTCTTATTATTTTTCATTGCTGTCAACATATGTTTCAAATGAAGGAAGACAAATTGGTTAATAATGATATATGAATGACTGACAGAAGTGTACAACTATTGGATGGTTGTTTCAGAGTATGCGAATATAAGAATATGTTCAGGGATGAGTTGTGACCTTATGTATAATTTCTCTTAGCTTAATATTTCATATGGAGTGAGTTACATTTGTTTTAGTGAAGATTGGTTACTAGACTATGACAATGGACAGTGACAAAGTTAGTCTCTGTATTTCTGAAATAACTCTTATGTGAGCATGATTTGTAACCTGCGAGCTTAAGGCATGATAGAAGACATATTGGAGAATATTATTTGTGTTTATGGAGTTGTTGTGTTTGTGGTGATGTCAGGTGGAGCATGTGGTCTTGTGAAGATCTATTTGGAGCTGACTGGAGATGTGTAACATATTGTGATGATGGCGAGCGTGGATTTCAGATCCTAGAGTATATTTGATGTATTGTAAATATTGTATACTTGTTTAAGGTACCATATGTATCTTAGAAAGAGTCTATTTAATTATTTTTTCATTAGGGAAGTCTTAATTGGCTGACCTAATTGATTATTGTAATAGGGTATAAGGAAGAGTTGTTTTTTGGAGAATAAAGTATGGATGAATGTATGTAAGCTACAAGCTTGTATTTTTGAAGTTTGCTTGATGTAGATGAGAGGTTGTAATTAAGGAGCTTCATTAGAACTGGTCAAGAAAATATAATTGCTAGCAAATAGTTCATTGGTTTGTATATCTTCTATAGAATTGTATTTCAGACAGTGATTCCTGAAGGTGGATTTAACCCTCTTTAGGCAGTGTGCCTGGGCAATGAGCCTACCATTTTTCTCTTGACTCCTAACAGGGTCTATCTATAATGCCCCACCAGGGAACCTAGGAGAACTTAACCTAAACATGCATCTAAGTTTATAGAATAATTTTTTTTTCTAAAGTTAACATACAAGATAAACACCAATGCAGAAGCAATTACCATTTACTCACACTAATACAACAACCAACGTAGGTTACAACTCTCAAGGGTTCCTCGACAAAGATTACATTAACATTAATTAATTAATTTAGATTAGGTACAATTACAAACTCATATAAACAAATGGAAGATAAATGCAACATCACATAAGATAACATAAATACAACTAGTACCATAAGGTATCCATAATAACCTACATTTCGCAAGGTATGTAATACAATAAATTAAATAAAGCACACATGATATCTGTGAATAACTGATACAATGATACAAGATCACAAAGAAGAATAAGAAGAAGAATAGGAACACAACTCCAACAATGAAGATCAAGAAGGAACAACTGCCATAGGGATCATCCAACACCAGTACATGAATGTCAGAATCTCAAATGGTAAAAGAATCACTACCACCCGACCTCGTGAACCTAAATGGTCCACTCCCACCATGCTGAGGAGATAACAATAGATCCCACTCGGATAACAAACATCAACACGACAAGCTAAGGAAAAGATCTTGAAAGCTCTCTACTCAAGGTGTACAAAAGATAGCAAGGTAAGACTCACTAATCCAGAGGCAACCAACATATGTAGAATAACTAGACTATGCATAGGAAGGTGTCATCATGTACATCTAACCCTTGAGTCTCATCCTGGTAATCACTCTAGATCCTGACACTCAAGTGACCATACACAGATCAATGAATTCTCGTACAGATGAAGCCATTAACTATGCTAGACACACCTCTCAAGGCAGAAAACATCATCTCCATTCCCATCTTAGTCTGTACTAGCACTCAAGCATGGGTGAGGAAACATATCTTATTAAGTTCATTTAATTCCCTTTAATTTTATTAGGTTATCACTTGATTACATATACTTACAATAAGTGATCTTAGTAGCCACTTGTGGGCCCCGACGCTTATTGCAAGCCACCTCCTACTACATATCTAGGTAAATGACCCTAGGCTCACAAATCTCACATAGATCACAAGATGATAATAATGTCCCTCAGGACTGTTCCACAAAAATAACAAGAACACACTAGTTCTCACATAACCATAATATCACAAAACACTCTCCAAGTGTTTACAAAAGAATATACTCCTGATGCCATGGATAGGACATAAAAATTCAACACCATATTCCCCTCTATAAAATATGAAGCAGAACACAACACAACATGAGCCCAAATGGTCAAATCAGGTGATGATCAGAATACACACACACACATCAAAACATAATGCTAAAATCATGATCAACTGACACTTCCCCGACCTCTGTTTTCTCCCCTAGGTCTTCTAGTATTCCGATATCACAATAAGCACAAGAAGACACTTCAGGAACAAAGAATACAACACTCACATCATAGTAAACTGAAATTGATCTATAAGCATTTAAATTCCATTTTGATCATAATTGAATCCAAGTATAGAACACATAAAACTGCTAAAAGAATCTTAATCATAAACATCACAATAATGCCACAAATAAAATAATATTCCCTATATACGTTCTATGAATTCGACAGAATAAAACGCCCAATTACAATACATGTACTTCAATTTCCAAAAATTGTCCATCTAAAAATTAAACATAATTTACGTGACAATACATGTTCCAATGTAAATGTTTGTTTCAATATAAATATGTCCTTAAATAACTCACAAGAAATTCAATTGATTTATTTGTATTTAAACAAATAACAAAATTATATATACATTTAAATAAAATATTAAAGAAAATACTCCTTTAAACATATATAAAAAGAAATTTAATCTAACTATGAAACCAAACTACATTTATTAAAAATAATTAATAAATCTAAGCTTTAATTTCATTTTAATTAATAAAATTTAATAATACTTAACATATTAAAAATAAAATTAAAACTAAATTAGAAAATATAATTTAAAACTTTAATTAAAAACAAAATTAATTTAAAATAAATTAAAATTAAATTAAATCTTTTAATAAATGATTTTTATTAAAATAAAAATAAAACTAAATTGAATTTAAGTGGGGGGGCCCACGACTCCCTCCCCACATGCTAAGGGTACCGCCGCTGTAATTCCCAAGGGACTGCGTACGACAGTACCAGGGCTTCCATGACAGTCCCCTTAGGGTGGCTACTCACGGTACCCCTTGGGGCCTGTGCGACAGTCCCTCTAGGGGCCGCACATGACCCTACACATGGTAAGTATTTTTTTCAAGAAAAACTTTTACATTTGCAATGCACATTAGTATATTTATTTTATATTTCAAAAATAATAAAAAAACTCAAGAAATATATATATATATATATATATATATATATTTTTTTTTTTTTCTTTAAGAAACAATCACAAAGATTTTGATTCTTGCAGAAGAATATATACTTTTTTTTTTTGAAGGGATATATATTTTATCAAACACATAATATTAAAGTCATGCCTTGACTTTTCTTTTTGACTAGTTTAATTTTGACTGTATATATTTTTTACAGAATGTATAAATTTTTAACCAAAATTGAGTTTTTGTTTTGGATTTGATTTTTCTTTACCCACAAGCAATTATTTTTGAACCCTATAGTCAAACTATAGTCTTGGTTTAATTTATTATTTTCTAGGAAATCTATGAGGAATCTTTTAATGAAATTTTGCCAGCATAACCTTGTTGTGCTAAATTTTCATAAAAACTAAAAATCAACATAACTAGGGTTTACTAACTACCTAGAACAATAAAAGCTCTAGATCTATCTATCAAAACATATTGAAACTACTCAAATAGGAAAAACCAAATAAATACAAAATAGAAACTAACATGCAAGATTTCAAACCCTACGTTAGATCCAATGCAAGAAACTGAAATTGAAAACCTTTGTAGAACTGTAGACACCAAAATTCCTCTGAAAATAGATTCAACTTGCAGATCTGAATCCACGATGAACACAACACCAAGAATTCCAAATGCACAATCTAGCCAAAATAACAAGCAATGACAACAACCAAATTCTCCAAAATCCAAAGCACACAAGGTCTCCCCAAAATTCTCCTCCAAACTTGTCTAATCTCTAAAATGAAATGCCATTCCCCTAATAGAGATTCAATTCCCCCTTTTCATGCAACCCTAGAGATAACTCAAAAACTAACTCCCACATCAACTCCAATCAGAAATTGAAAATAAATCTTAATTAATAATTAAAAATGCTTTTCATGCACAACTTGACTTTTTAGAACAACTTGATTACTTTTTTAGAACAATTCACTTTTCAATGCACATGTTTTAATTAAAATTTTATTAAATAGATTAAATATTTAAAGCATCCTAAAACCATGCAATTAAATATTTAATTATTTAATAAAGCACACAAACATAATTAAATCTAATTTCAGTTAAATAATCAATTAAATCCAAATATTCAAATATTTGACTTTTAATTAATTTTACTCAAATAAACTTAGAATATGATTAATATTAAATTTCAATTATAATCATTAAATCATAATCACAAAAAAATCACCCACTTAAGAAATAAATCAACAGAGACCAAACAATGTAAAACCAAGCAACCTCAAGAAAGGGATCCGTGAATCCATGTCAACTAGACAAATTCGGGTAGGGTAGTCAAACTGATACTTGTCCAATCCTAGGACAAATGGGCTTAGGTTAGGGTTTTGGCCCTATTTTATCTCCCCTCTCTTACCATTTGAGATATTGCGATAGGGCATGCTCATCCTGATAATTTAGGGAAGTCGATGCCTGGTACCTGCAAACCTGTATACAAAACCCGCATGTATATACATATATAAATATATAACAAATAATGGTAGGGATTGGCCAATCATGTGGATCTCGCAAGCAAGTAACTACGACTCCATCCCTCAACCACATTAGGCACGTCATATAGAAATATAAAACAAACACATCAACCATACACATGCAAGTATGGGGTCAGTAAAATCATAAGCATTAATGATTTCCTAGCATATAAATAATCATCCTAAAATAACCATAACATATAGAAAATCAGACTATGGGAGGGGTACTACACTATCCTTTAATAGGGACTATATACTATATGCATTAATAAGATCCTAACATGGATAAATCTTTTTGTAGGGATACTATACTTTCAGTACATCATTAGTGGCTCCTAATTCCCACTGGGGTTTTACCTTTAACAAGGTTTCCTCGACAACAAAATATTGTGTTATGGTGTTGCATTCATTGTGTTGATATTTTAATAAAGTACTTTGGTTTATAAATTTTAAAGTTTAATATTTTGTCTCACAACTGATTCACCCCCCCTCAGTTGTGCTGCTGGACTCTTATTCTTAACAAGCATGACACATGTCCTAGTTTGTCATGGTTTTTCAAAAACAAGAGAAATGTCCACCTTCCCATGCACCCATGGTCACCTGTCCACTTCAAATAAATATCAAGGAAAATATTTCTGCAAGACGCCTATGTCAAGTCACACCAAATTATGGGTGGTCAAATTTCTATAGGGGAAAATTCTATATAAACCCCATTGGTTTGCCTAAAAAATATATGTATATCTACATATGTACAGACATAGAGTAGTTCATTAGTTGTAAATTTCTATAATATTAAGGAATCTATTCCTAACCTTGGTGCTATGGTTCATCATTCTATGGTGTGTTCTACAACATATGTATTTTGTGGCTTGATTTATAGCCTTTTCATGTTTTCACGTAATAAAGCATGAAGAGTGTACCTATGTCACCTTTCTTCTTTTGTTAATTAGTGTTTACCATGCCGATTTCATTTACATAAAGTATAGTTTACTTATGTCGGTATCTTTGTCTTCCACTTATCCTAAGAGTAAATGGATCAATTAATTTATTTTCTCTCCCATTAGTCTTGAAGTGGGTGTTGAAATTTACGACCTACAATTTTCTCCTCTGACTAGAAAACTAGTTGGGCATGGGTTCTCTTATTTGACCTTTATAAGAGGTATTTCTATTTGGTACACAAAGACACTCTAGAGTGTCTCTTGTTTGTATTTCACTTAGAGATAGCTTTCCTCTACTATGTCAATTTATTGGAAAATTTTCACACTTGTAGGGGGGCCCTCTCATCTTTACACAAACCATTTCTCATGCATTGTGTCCATACCCAAAGGTAGTAGCCTTGTAATGAAATTTTCCAAGGTTTTTTTTAGGTTGTTCTATGAATCTATAAAACATTGTAAAATTTTATAATTAATTAATTCTCATTTATTAATTAACCTTATATTTAATGTTTTAATATATCATAAGGTGTAATTATTTAATCTCATTTAATTAATCTTAATTAATTCCTCAATCCATTTTAACACAAAAACCACATCAAACCACATAACATACAACCATGAAGCAAAACCAACTAAACCAAAATACAAAAACCAAGCCTAAAGGAAGGGCTCACAAATTTACATCACCTTGATGAATCTGGATAGGTCAAAAATTAGATACTTGCCACTATTTTAGGATAATTAATGGATTAGGTTGGGATTGGACCTGTATGTTATATCCCCTCTCTTACCATTGAGATATTGTGATAGGGCATGCTCATCCTAAAAATTCAAGGAAGTTGATGCCCGATACCTAAAATCTTGCATAAAAGATGAGCATGTACATACATGTATAAATATATATAATAGACAAAGGAGGGGATCCAATGATCATGTGGATCTCCTAAGAAAGTAACTATGAATCGTTCCCTCACCAATATAAGGCACATCAAACAAAAATATAAAACATACACACCATCCATACACATGCAAGTATTGGGTCACTAAAACCATAAACATAAATAACATCAAATCTATCTGAGGATCTAATACAGACATGAAAAGTGGCCTACAAGAGTTTGACCAATTAAAGTGAAAAAGAAACTATGGGAGGGGTATTACTGTTGGAGATTTGCCAGCAAGCCAGAGTGCTGACTATATGTTTGTCATTGATGACAACATATGGTAAGCATCATGCATGGAATCCTGATGGAGAGAGCTATGAGTATATGTTTCCTAGATATGTTATCAGCATGATATCATAGACACAAAGGTTGATTATAAGTGAATACAATAATACAGTAGTCTGTATCAGTGAGTGTTCCTGACAGGTCCCATAAAGAGTTCTATATGAGATTTACAATATGGTTGTAATGAAGCCTTGCATGTTTATATTTATGTTGTAGACATATTTATGATGCTATGTTCATGGACACAGAGTCAGATATGTAATACATGTTGAGTTATGAAGTCTCCAGTTGATAGTTACAGTTTCCTAAGTTTATCTGGTAGAGCTGACATTGTTTTTATTGTTATAGTAGTTGCACCTATTAGTTTGATATGCGTGCTTGGATTAGTTCTTGGAGAAGAGATAATAATGTTTGGTTAAGAGTGCATAATGTAATTTAGTATGAGAAGAAAGTATCAGTTAATTTGGTGGAGTCGACAGCCGACAGTGTGAAGTGACGCGTCTACTCATATTGAGTTGGGCGGTCCTAATTTATGTTTTGTGCTTAGTAGAGCTGACTGAGATGTTATCAGAGAGTTATATTGTTTCTCTAATGTGATTTCAAGATGGTTCTAAGAGGCCGACTTGATTATATCATTTAGAGGAAATATATTTATAGGTAGTCATTTGTGATTGCTAGTTATGGAAAATAGTTGAAAGTTAAGAGTAGAGTAGAAGGTGCGAAGTGGTGAGCCATCAACAGAAGGTCTATGTGAAAAAGTAGAGAGTGTATTCTATTCATTGGAACTAATCAAGACAATAGGTGTACATGCAGTTCACCAAGATATAGATATAGTGTGTATCTGTTAAATAGAAGGTTACCCCTTTGAGCAGTGTGCTCCCGGACAGTGTGTCCTCACTCCTAACAGGGTTAATTGTAAAAGAATCCTAATAGGGTCCAACCCTTGACCAAGTCACTATACTTAGTGCATTGTAAAGATCAACTCCTAACAAGGTTGTAAGATCTTCTAATAGGGATCATAATACTCTAGTGCAGTTTATAGTGGGTGCTAATTCCCACTGGGGTTTTTACCTATTTGGGTTTCCCCGTAAATAAAATTGTGGTGTTGTGTTAAGTGTTCTCATATTGTGTTTATGCTTAATGTTCTTTTGTACTCAATTGGATAAATAATTGAATCTTGTAGATAACTGATTCACCCCCCCACTCTTAGTTATCTCTTGGGACTATTCCTAACAATTGGTATCATAGCCAAGTGCCTCAAAGAGAAATTTTAACAACTTGAGGTTGATCAGATGGAATTATTTAGAAAATAAAGTCCTAAGTTTGATGGAGAGAACTATATAGATTGGAAGAACAAAATGATGACACATTTGTAGTGCATTGCCTTTGAGATTTTTGAAGTAGCTACCAAAGAAGTTCAGATTCCCTCTTTAGCAGATCTTGCAAAGGAAGATACAACTCTTAAGCAAAATGAGATGTTCACTCAAAATGCTATTGCCAAAGAAGCCCTTATCAACGCCTTGTTTGACAATGAGTTTTCAGAGATCAAGAAAGTTGATAAAGCCTACAAGATATGGAAGTATCTAGAAGACATGTTTGAAGGAGACATCCAAGCTAAGAATGCACATAGAAAGACATGGAAGAAAAATTAAAATACATTAGAGATGCTATTTGAAGAGAACATTAGAGCCTACAATCAAAGGATTAATGAAGCAGTTGTAGGAATAAGAAACAATGGTGGTGAGATCTTGGAAGAAGACATAATGGATAAGTTGATGACTACTTTGACACTAGAATATGAGAGCAAGATAAACATCTTAGATGAGATTATGCAATTCTCAAAAGAATTCAAAAGAGAGACCTTAATCAGCAAGATTCCAGCTTTTGAGATATCAAGTCTAAAGACAGAACCTAAAAGTGAGATAGCCTTCAAAGCTTCAGTCCATGGTAAGAAATATTTGAACACTTCTAGTAATTTTTATGATGATGATGAAGAAAAAGAACTAGATGATTTCATTTCTTTGATTGCTAAGAAAGAAAGGAAAGGAAAAGGAAAATATGAAGGCTAGTTACCATTCAAATTATTTTCATGTAACAAGATTGGTCACTTTGTATCTAAGTGTCCTACGAGAGTCAAGAAGTTCAAAACTAACTACAAGCCTAAGTATACAAAAGAATGTTACTATGCTAGTGATGGAGTATCAGATGAAGAGTCAGTAGAGGATGAAATTGGATTCATTTCTCTTGAAGACATGGAGAAAATGTTTGATGAAATGGACCTTGAAGATGAAAAGGAAGCACAAGAGTTAGCACTAATTTCACAAGCTGACATCAGGATAGATTGGATCATTGACATCGGTTTCTCACATGACATGACATGAGATAAGAATAGATTTGTACATCTAGATAGATACAAAGGAAACATGGTTATATTTGGAGATAACACTCCTAAACCTATCATAGGTAGAGGAGCTATCACCTTGGATAGGAAGAACAACACTGATGATGTTCTTTATGTTGATGGATTGAAGCATAATCTACTAAGTGTTGGACAATTTCTTGAAAAAGGATATCAGTTGGAATTCAAAGACAACAAATGCATCATTAATAAAAAGGAAGGAGAAATGATTTCATCAGGTTCAAAGACTAAAGGTAATGTTTTTCAGTTTAATCCAAAAGCAATTTGTTTTGTTGCTAAAGTAGATGACAGTTGGTTATGGCACAAAAGACTATGTCACATCAATTTTGAAAACATAGCGAAGATAAGTAATGTAAGGTAGTAAGAGACCTTCCTAGTATTGCAAAAATAGTTGATACAATATGCAAGGAATGTGTGATGGGAAAGCATGTGAGGAATTAATTCAGAAGTGAGCATAATTTGGTAGAGAACAAATTGGATCTAGTGCATACAGACCTATGTGGACCAACTCAAACGAGATCATACTATGGTGAAAGGTAGTTTATTTTTTTTGTTAATGATTATTCTAGAATGATGTGGGTTGCATTCTTAAAGGATAAATCAAAAGCATTTGAGAAGTTCAAAATATTCAAATCTAAGGTTGAAAATGAGTCTGGATTGACGATTAAATGTCTGAGATCAGATAGAGGAGGATAACTCACCTTTGACAGATTCTATGAGTACTATGAAGAACATGGGATAAAAAGATAGTTAAGTGCACCTAGAACCCCTCAGCATAATGGAATAGTAGAAAAGAGGAAAAGGATCATACTTGACACAACACACACCATCATGATTGAAGGAAAGGTCGCACACACCTATTGGAGAGATGCGGTCAATACTGTAGTCTATACTATCAATAGAATACAATTGAGGCCATGTGCAAACAAGACACCTTATGAGCTATGGTTTGGGAATATACCTAGAGTAAAATACTTTAGAATCTTTGGAAGCAAGTGCTACATCAAGAGAGATGAAGCAAATGGAAAGTTTGATGCAAGAAGTGATGAAGGTATTTTTCTTGGTTACTCTACTAAAAGCAAAGCTTATAGATGTTTCAATTTAAGATTGAAGAAGATCATTGAAAGTGCTCATGTTAAGATTGATGAGAAGTTTATGATTCAAGAAACATATCATGATTATGAACCTATGATTGAAGAAGAACCTAGACCTACCACTAGAGAAACAGTTGTCGATGAAATGTTTGACATCATTGATGTATTATTCAATGATCCTGAAACTAGTGAAGAAGAATCACAAAAGTCAGATGAGAGAGTCTCACCTAATGTTCCTAAATTCACATCTAGATATCATTCAAAGGAAGACATCATTGGAGATCAAAATAGTAAAGTCATGAAAAGATCAAAAGCAAAGAGTTCCACAACAAATGAAGAGGTATGTTTACTATAATAGATTGAACCCTTAAGTGTTGAAGATGCATGTAATGATTTAGATTGGCATGAAGTAATGAAAGAAGAGCTAGATTGGATAATTAAGAATGATACATGGGAATTGGTCCCTAGGCCTAGTGATAATAAAGTTATTGGAACCAAGTGGATATTCAGAAATAAGATGAATGAAGATGGAACAGTGGTAAGAAACAAAGAAAGACTAGTGTGTAAAGGATATGCGCAAAGAGAAGGAATTGATTATTCAGATACATTTGCCCCTATAAGTAGATTGGAAGCCATAAAGTTGTTTTTAGCCTATGCTACCTTCAAAGACTTTAACGTATACCATATGGATGTCAAGTCAACATTCCTTAATGGAGAGTTGAAAGAAGTATACATAGAGTAGCCTGAAGGATTCAACTTATCAGACAAACCTGATATGGTATGCAAATTGAAGAAAGCCCTCTATGGACTTAAGCAAGCCCCTAGAGCATGGTATGAAAGACTTGATGGATACTTGACAAAGATTGCAATCAAGAAAGGAGAAGCAAATTTTAATTTATTCATAAGAGAAACATCTGATGGATTATTGTTAATTTCCATATTTATTGATGACATTATCTTTGGTGGTAATGACAAGCTTAGTGCTGAATTTGCTAAGGAGATACATAGTGAATTTGAAATGAGCATGATTGGACCTATCAAGTAATTTTTGGGATTGAATGTACAGTAGACAGACAAAGGCATATTCATAAATCAGACTAAGTATGTGAAAGAGATCTTGAAGAAATTAAAGATGGATGATTGAAAGCTAGTAAATACCCCTATGATAACAGGATGCAAGCTTTAAAAAGAAGATGATTCACCAGTAGTAGACATAACCTTGTATAATTCTATGATTGGTAAACTTATATATCTTACTCAAACTAGACCAGACATTTCCAATGCATTGGTATTATTGGAAGATTTGCAGCAGAACCTAAGCAAAGTCATCTCATGACAGTAAAGAGGATATTTAGATATTTGAGAGGAACTATAGACTATGGTTTATGGTATCCTAATTCAGAGAATGTAGAGCTTCATGTATATACAGATGTAGATTGGGAAGGATGCATGGATGATAGAAAGAGTACCTCAGGAGGAACATTATTTCTTGGTGATAGACTTGTCACTTGGACAAGTAAGAAGCATAATTGTATCTCTCAGTCAACAACATAAGTAGAGTATGTAGCATCAACATTGAATTATTCTACAATTGTGTGGATCAAGTAGATGATAAAGGATTTTGGTATTTAGATTGATTATCCTATTGTTATTCATTGTGATAACACTAGCACTATCAATATGTCAAAGAACCCTGTGATGCATGTAAAGACAAAACACATTGAGATAAAGTATCACTTCCTAAGAGAAAAAGTAGCAAAGAAAGAAGTAAAGTTGGACTATGTGAGCACAAAAGATCAGCTAGTAGACATATTCAAAAAGCCTTTACCTAAAGATACTTTTGAGTATCTCAGGGAGAAGCTGGGAGTAATCCCCTTCCCTGAATCTGATTAGAGATTGCAGGAGTACATCAGTCTTCAATGACTAATGAAAGGTTGACTACTCTACTTCAAGAGTAGTACCAGTGCTTAATTGTTTGGCACCCTTTTCCATTGATGTCAAAGGGGGAGTAAGTATATAGTCATTAAAAAAAAAGTAGTAAATAATACAACAGTTAATATTTAGAGCATTCAGTTGTAGATGAAGCATTCGTCCTTAGGGAAGTTTTGATGAGGAAATGGAGAATGTTATAAAAGAATTGCATCAAGGGGGAGTGAGTATTTAGCAAGAAGAAACAAAACAATAAGAGATGGAGGATTCATCCTTGGGGGAGTTTTGTTGAGGAAATGGAGAATATTATAAAAAGATTGTACATTTGGATTGTTGGTGTTTTTCATTCCATATGTTGCCATCAATGCCAAAGGGGGAGATTGTTGGAGATTTTCTAACAAGCCAGAGTGCTAACTGTATGTTTGTCATTGATGACAACATATGGTAAGAAACATGAGTGGAATCCTAATGGAGAGAGATATGAATATATGTTTCCTAGATATTTTATCAACATGATATCATAGATGCAAAGGTTGATTATAAGTGAAGACAATAATATAATAGTCTGTATCAATGAGTGTTCCTGACAAGTCCCAGAAAGAGTTTTGTATGAGATTTACAGTATGGTTGTAATGAAGCCTTGTGCATTTATATTTATGTTGTAGACATATGTATGATGCTATGTTCATGGATGCAGAGTTAGATATGTAGTACAGGTTGAGTTATGAAGTCTCCAATTGATAGTTATAGTTTCTTGAGTTTATCTGGTAGAGCCGATATTGGTTTTATTGTTATAGTAGTTGTGCCTATCAGTTTGATATGCATTCTTGGATTAGTGCTTATAGAAGAGTTAAGAATGTTTGGTTAAGAGTGCATAATGTAATTCAACATGAGAAGAAAGTATCAGTTAATTTGGTGGAGCCTACAGTGTGAAGTGACGCATCTACTCATATTGAGTTGGGCGGTCCTAATTTATGTTGCATGCTTAGTAGAGCTGACTGAGATGTTATTGGAGAGTTGTATTATTTCTATAATGTGATTTCAAGATGGTTCTAATAGGTCAACTTGATTATATCATTTAGAGGAAAGATATTTATAGGCAGTCATTTGTGATTTCTAGGTATGGTAGATAGTTGAAAGTTAAGAGTAGAGCAGAAGGTGCAAAGTGGTGAGCCATCAACAAAAGGTCTATGTGACAAAGTAGAGAGTGTATGCTATTCATTAGAACTAATCAAGACAACAGGTCTACACGCAGTTTATCAAGATCCAAATATAGTGTGTATCTGTTAAACAGAAGGTTGCAGGCTTCACCCCTTTGAGCAGTGTGCTCCCAGATAGTGTGTCCTCACCCCTAAAATGGTTAATTGTAAAAGACTCCTAATAGAGTTTGACCCTTGACCAGGTCACTATACTTAATGCATTTTAAAGATCAACTTCTAACAAGGTTGTAAGATCTTCTAACATGGATCATAATACTCTAGTGTAGTCTATAGTGGGTGCTAATTCCCACCAGGGTTTTTACCTATTTGGGTTTCCTCGTAACCAAAATTGTGGTTTTGTGTTAAGTGTTATCATATTGTGTTTATGATTAATGTTCTTCTATACTTAATTGGATAAAAAATTGAATCTTGTAGATAACTGATTCACCCCCCCCTTTCAGTTATCTCTTGGGACTAATCCTAACAATTACATCCACCTCCCCTAGAAATAGGCTTACTCTTGGAAGCCTAAAAACAAATAAGGATATGCATCCCTCAATCAACAAGTGTCCTACTAAGACAAAAGACAAAATGATATCTAAAAAAAGCTAGAAAATAAGGACATGATATATAGTCATCAAGAGAAATCTAATTATAGTTTAAGCATAAACCAAAAATCACATTTATCAATTATTCATTATTTAACAATTTAAATAGATCTTGGTCTTTATTCATTTATTATTATAGAAAACATCTAGTAATTAATTTTATAAAGAAAACATTCCTATCTACATCAAATAATAAGTTGAGAAGTTCATGCAAACCTAGTTAATGAAAAACTCATATAAAAAAATCCAATCCAAATAGACAAGTCTAATATCATACCTCTAGGGTCATAAAAAAATAGTTTTAAATACAAGAGAGTTATAAGTTTTTGTTTTAAGTTTCAACTATTAGACATATAATGGGCGTACAAATTCCTAGAGTTTACAGTTTAGAAACTCACACTTTGATACCAAGTGTAATTTTGTATCATGGAACCCTTGGAAATCATAATATATAAATGAGTTACATTTATGAGTATGTATTGGCTTATGTTATATTGCTTCCACTTTGTTATTCATTATTATTTTTAAACTCTTAAGAAAAAAAATTATTGTATGTAAACTTAGTAGCATGTTTTAGGTTAATTTCTCATGGGTTCCCTGGTGGGACATTACACATCACCTATGTAGTTTAGATTTTAATATGATAATGTTCCTTCTCCTTTTTTCCCTTAAGGAATGAAGAGTCAGTCTAAAATCTTAGAGATTGGTTATAAAAATACATTAGGTCCCACATATGCTAAGCCTCTCAACTGCCCTTATTTAGGCGTGAGCCTCTTAAGGATCAATAGGTTTAAAATAAAAATTAACAAAAAGACTTACAAATAAACAAATTAGTTATAAGGGTACCCCTATACAAAAATGACTCATATCCATTATAGAGAAACCTATAGCTTCAGGGGAACATAACATTGTGTCTTCACCAAAAATGACACTTCTTCTCTTAAGTCTCGATTGAGGAAATAAAAGAGGTCATATTCTTCCTCTTCTAGAAAGAGGAATAAAAAGAAAAAGGGGTAGAAACCCTCTAGGCTGAAATCCCCTAAGTCTAAAAAGGATGACCTGAGGGCTGAAGAGAAGGAGAGAGGAGAAAATACAAGGTGTGGATAGTCCTAGGGAGGAAGAAACTAAAGATAAATGTCATTTGAGATACATTCTTATGGAACTCCTAGCTATTAACAAAACTGAACCAAAATCAAAGAAGAAAACTATAAAAGAGGTAAAAACCACTAGATTCATTCTAAGTTCCTTTGTAAGAAAGGAGAAACACCAAGGGACTTAGGGGATATTTTTACCAATGAAGACACTAATTTAGAGAGATAAAGTTGGTTTAAAAATAATAGGGAACCCCTAACTATGAATGAACCAAATCAAGAAGAGAAGTTACAAGAGGAGACCAAACAAGGAAATTATGAGGAGTCACAAAAGGGAAAGAAATAAATGATCAAGAGGTTGACTCAAATGTAGAACATGAAGTACCATATGAAGTGTATATATTTGAGGCTCAAAAAACTAAGGATGTCCTAATATTCAACTCTTTGACACCTTTGGTATCTCCTAGGAAAATAGACACATAGTTGGAACATGTCCCTTAGTAATTAGTGATTGAGGGTAGTGATAAAGATGAACTTCAGGTAGCACTCTAGAGAATAAAAGTATTGGAAGCATATTTGGAATATTAAAGGATTAAGGAACACGAGCTTAAGGAAAAAGTGAGGAAAATGGAAACACATACCACACTTTAGAAAAAAAAAGAAAAAGATCCCAAGGATAGAGAACATAGTTGAAGCACAATCTACTTCTAAGTCAATGTCTGTACTCACTACTATGATCCTAGGTATGGAATTTATGGAAAGAAAATTAGAAATTTGATTGGTGGAGAGATCAGTGGGAGAAAGAAAAAGGAGAAAATAAAAATTTATCATGATGTGCAACTGGAAGAAAATGATGCATGAATACAAAGGTTATAGGTTTCCCTAGAACACATGGAAAATCTTTCTAATTAGTTACGCAACTGCAAGACATTGACTAGGGTATATTCCCTCTATTTGTAGGAAAAATTTGTAAGTTTTCAAATTAATCAATTATTAAGTGATCTACCAATTTTAATAGTTACTTTAAGGTCATTCCTAATTTGTTTTTTAGAGGTTCCACAAGATATATAAGACCAAATTTGTGAGTTTTATCTACATAATTTGGTTTTACCATAAAATTCTACCTAGAATCCTATCTTTTATGTTGGAGACATACATATAAGGTCTTTGACCTCTTGTCTATAGAATGAGGAGGAGAGAGGTGACCTATCAAAAGCCTACAAAGAATGAGAAAATAATCATCCAATTTATATTAGGACAGAGGTTGAAAATTAAAAAAAAATTATTGATGAGTGGGTAGACATGTTATGTAGAAATGAAGTTGAAGAGAAAATCCATCAATGTAGGTTACAAGACTACAATAGGATTAAATAATCTTTGAATACACAAAGTAGGGAGATCAAAGATGCTTGTCAGGGGAGGTGGTCTAAATTGACACATGCACTTATAAAGAAAGAACCCCATTCAATCTATAATTATATAACACTAGAGCCTTGAGTGGCCAGGTACACTAAATAAGAATTGTATATCACCCATAATTTTATCTTCAAAAGTGATGTCTAGATCCCATGAATGTTCTAAAATTTTGGTGAGTCGGTAATCCTTGATTCTATGTACCTTAAAAATTTCTCTGATTAAACTTGGTGTCAACTTGATTAGACATAATTCAACATTTACCAACAATAGTAAATTAAATTTATTGATCAGCAATAACAAACACATAAATCATTCAACACATATAACACCAATATTTAATGTAGAAACCCAGCTTTGGGAAAAACCACTGTGGGAATTGTTACCCACTAAAGAAAATACTCTTCTAAAGTATTGTCAGTTAAAAGCCAATCCTGTTAAAGATTACAATGCATACTGCTTAAGCATGACCTGATCAAGGGATTTGACTCTAATTTTTTAGGATCTTCACCCTGTTAGGAGTGGCCTAGTTAAAGGTCTTCAAACACTCTTTATAATGTTACCTTTTGCTAGGATTTTACAATAAGACTGTTAAGTCCACTCAATTAAGAGATTTTTCTGTTATAAATGTTAATAAACAATAGTGAATAAATTGACCTATAAATCCACAACTATCCTTTGCATAATTAGATCCTTTGTGTGCTCTTCTTCTTCACTTCAATCCTTCACTTTCCACTGGCTTTAACACTTCATCAAGTTCATCTTTCTGACTCATAATTCAACCTTTTCCTTCTTCACTGCATCAGTCGGTGACTCAATAACCCTTCAATTTTCTATCCATTTGTTCATAAAAATTCATCCTTTATATAGAATTTTTTTTCCACTTAATATCCTTTATCATGTTTTCTTTTGATTAATTTCAACCATCCAATCAACTTCAAAAACTATTTCAATGAATCTAGATCTCAGCAACACGTTTTACCATCACCTTGGTGTTGGAAATAGGGAATACTGAGAGGGGGGGGGTGAATCAATATTCTAAAAACTTTTACTTTTTCCCAATTATGGATATAATAGATAATCTTAATGCACACATAACATAGAAAGCTAAACAATGTGCATAGCAATAAAACAAAAGAACTCATAACACATTATTTGTTCTTGAGGAAACCTTGACCAAGGAAAACCTCGGTGGGTATGGTACCCACAAAGATCCACTAATCAAAAGTATCTTGTTAAGGATGTTAACCCTGTTAGGAGTCTATTACATGCATATAGTGTCTTAGTCCTGATTAAGGGACTATAGGCCTTGTTAGAAGCCTCAACCCTGTTAGGAGTTGGCAGTACAAAATGTGATTACTAGATGAGCCCATTGCCCAAACAAGTAATGTACAATATTCACTGATTACAAAAGTAGGTCAAGGTACATAACCATATACTTCTTGCATCAATATCTCTTTGCTGATCTTTCACTATCGCTATTACATATACATCATATATCTTGCATCATATCACTTCATTATCCTTCTTACAATTTACAATTACATTTTTACAAGTTATTAAGGCTAATAAATTTTCATTCAGCTACCATATTAGAAAATAACTTTACCCAAGGGTTAACATCTAGGATGTCATCCCTTTATATTGTTAAGTCATTATTTTGATAAACAAAATAATCCCTTAACTCTTTATCAATTCTATCTTCATATTCTGTCCTGTCGACTTGACACTATCTTTAGAAAAACTATCATAACTTCTTCTATACACGCCGTACTGACTTGCGCTCTAAGATGAGTCTTCAATAGTCACCATAGAGTCTATGTTCAAGTGCACAAGCACTGAACTTACTCCAATCAACATCGTAAACCAAAATTGTCTTCAGGTTCACTGGTAAAAACACACTGTCTCATACTTAGACAATTTTGCATTGCGCTCTGACATACTAGCTCTCTAACCTAGGCAATCTTCATGTACATCATATGTTGACATAATGAAAAAATCTATGTAACCAACTCAGCCAAATTTCCAACAATCTCCCCCTTTGTCATTGGTGGCAACATATGAGAAAATTGGCTAAGTCTTACAACTTCAAAATCTCAAAATTGTGGCCATAATACAAAACATATATATACTATCCTTATGACTTGATTAATCCTTTCTATATATTATACTCCCCCTAAGAGTATGTATCCTTAATAATTTTCTACTATATATCTCTCCCCCTTTGACAACAATGACAAAAAAAAGGTAAGGAGGGTAACAAAACTGTGTTCACAAAAAGTTATACCTTAATTCAATATTGCAAAGCCGGTACGCTTGCAACACAATCTGCAAAATTGATCTTCATAGCCTCTAACTCTTTCTCCCATGATTTCTTAATTGAATCTACCACACTAAGTAGTGCTCATAATCCATAAGATGCTATCTCACATGCTTGGAGATTCTCAAAGCTAAACTTTTGAAAAGATGTCTTAGCTAAAAGACATTCTTCCAATTTCCCTTCAATAATACTTAACTTCATAGAAGTGTGCTCTCTTAAAAGAGTGAATCTTTTCATTTTCCTATCCTTTTCATCTTGCAAAATTCTGATCTCATCATATATCTTAAAAATTTTCTTCTCAACATCAGATACCTTCACATTGGGGCTTGAAAGAAGGTTTGTTTCATTCTGAATTTCTACTTCCTTCATCTTCATCTTTTGATCTTGTTCTGCTACCAAGGTCTCTGATTTTGTACACTGAATGTACAAGGATTTACCTCTTTCAAAATTCTTCCTCAAGTCTTTTATATAGATATCAAGGTTATTGATATCATTCCTGATATTCTGACTGATGTTCAAGAGTGTTTTGGCCTCATAAGCTGCATGAGCTTTCACTTTTGCTATATTAGATAAGTTTGTAAACTCATTATCAAAAGTGTTCATTACTTCCTTTGCTCTTTCCAAAGGGTCATCTTTTGCAATCTGTGTAGTAATAATGCCTTGTAATTTCTCAGTAAGCTCCTTCAGGCATCCTTCAAGACTCTTTACTTTCTTATTCTTTCCAATGATCTTGTTCAAAGATGTGATCAGTTCCATTTGATCATCATCATCTACTTCCTTTCCCAAATTCTCAATCATAGAACCAGTCTGAGTTTTCTTGCCAGTCTCAGGTGTAAGACTGATTTCTTCTTGAGTGGGAATAGGTACATGTTTTTCTGTCAATTTAGGTTCTACAACTGTGGTCTTTATTTTCTCTTCTCCTTTGGTAGTTTCCTACTCTTCAAAAGCCAAATTGTCAACAATGTTTTCAAGATTCTTGAATAAGTTATCATCACTATCCAAGGTGATCTCTTGGAACTTGAACTTTCTTGAAACTTGTTCCCTCTCTTTTTTACCGCTTAGATCTGTACCATAGATCATCATCTTGAATTTTCTTGATTGTAGATTTCTCCAACTAAGTCTTCCTTATCATTAGAGTCTTCCAGTTCATCATAGCTCATCATTAAATGTTGTTCTGATCCTTGTATTTAATTTATGTTCCTTGCTCGGTGACTAACTTCTTCCTTTAACTAAATTTTAGTTAACTTCACTCAGTGACTAAAACCTTCTACTCGGTGTCTTGAGTTCATTTTCCTTTACTAAAACTTACTTTCCTTTTACCGAATGACATTTTCTTCTCAGTAGCCAAAACAATTTTACTTACCGACTTGATATAATCAAATGTTAGGTAGAAAACAATTATATCAACATAACCTTAGCATTGTCTGATCTATATCAGTTTCCCAATTAAGTTCTTCATCTTCACAACATTTTCATGTCTTCTTCTTAACTCATTCAACTTATATCATACTCTGAATGATATGGCAACACAGTATAAATCAGATATCAATTTCTTAACATCAATGCCAAGCTAATAACTGATCTATTCTTTCTACTATCTTGTATACCTCTAATTTTAGTCGGTCTTCGTCATCATCACCATCAGTTATAGTAACAATCTCCCTCTTTGGCATTGATGGCAACACATATTGTCAATTGATACTGGAAACACTTATTGTCATTCTTTATCATGTACTCCCTCTGAACTTTAACTTATCCTTTGCTTGATATCAATATATGCATCTTCTCCCTCTTTATAATCATCAATATAGATCTTCTCCCTCTTTGACAAGAATTCCAAAGACACATACTCCTAAAAAGTTTTATCAAGCAGTAAATCATACCTCAAATGCATTGATTTATCATTGCACACATAAACATATTTCACAACTTCAAACATCACCCAATGAGTGAATACTAGCATCAACTCACAAAATATATATTCTGAGGAAAACTTGAATTGATGCAGCATGCATCTTGCCTTAGTGAATATTGGATAGGGGAAGAACCCCTAACATACCTTAGAGATACTCAAAAGAATCCTTTAGTAGTGGTTTGGTAAATATATCATCTATCTTTTCCTTTGAATTCACATAATCCAATATCACATGCTTGTCTTGAACTTGTTCTCTCAAGTAATGATACTTGATAGAAATGTTCTTTGTCTTTGAATGCAACACCATATTTTTTGATATGTTAATAGCACTAGTATTATCACAGTAAATTGTAATTGGATCAGTAATCTCTTCTTGCATACCTTCAAGTAATTATTTGATGCACACAATGTTTGAACAAGTCATAGTTGTAGCAACATACTCAACTTCAGTAGTAGACTTTGAAATACAACTTTGTTTCTTTCTTATCCATGTCACTAATAGTTCTCCTAAAAAGAAAGCTTCACCACTTGTTCTTTTTCTATCATCAATGTTTCCAGCCCAATTAACATCAGTGTATACCTTAAGATTAAAATCTCCTCCTTTTGTGTATAGAAGACCAAAATCTTCAGTCCCTTTTATATATCTAAATATCCTTTTCACTATAGACATGTGTGTTTCCTTTGGGTTGGTTGAAAATCTAGTAACAATACCAAAAACATGTGCAATATCATGTCCACTATGTACAAAATATTGTAACTTACCAATCATGGATCGGTAAAGTGTTCCATTTACTTCCACTGTCTCATATTCCTTTGAAAATTTAAACCCAATAGCCATTGGTGTACCAACCAGCTTTGACTATTCCATATTGAATGTCTTTAGGATCTCCTTGATATAATTTGACTGTATTATGTAGATATCATCTTTAACTTGTTGAATTTGTAGTCCAATAAATAATTTTATCTCTCCTATCATGGACATCTCAAATTCCTTTCTCATCTCTTCAACAAATGATTTAGACATTGATTCATTTCCTCCAAATATAATATCATCAACAAAAATTTCAGCAATCAAAATCTTATCAGAGCTATCAAATTTAAAAGACAAATTCTTTTTGTCACTTGTCCTTTTAAATCCAATCTTGATTAAATATGAGTGTAATCTTTCATACCATGCTCGGGGTGCTTGCTCCAAACTATAGAGTGCCTTGTGTAGTTTTATCAGAGCACTAGGTTCAACTCTAGGAACCTTTGTGCCATTACGCTTTGAAAAGAAAGTAGTCGTGTACGCATAATAACCCTTTGAGTTATGTATGTGAGGAGCATGTGTGAGTACATTATGGAATGGTCATACTAACATCATCGTGTGTGGGTGCCCTAGGATGACTACGGGAATACCTCGGAGAAGCTGAACCCTTATAACACCGGATATTTGGTAGGGGAACTTCCTAAATTGCATAGAACCTATAGATGGACACCCCTTCAAACCATGATCATGGAATTAAGAGCATATATTGAAAAGAGACTAGCAACTTGTGACCCATGTGAGGGCGATACGGTTGGCAGTCTTTCCATCGTGGTAAAAATGTTGCTTGTTTGAGCTTAGTAAAATCAACTTAGGTATTGTCTCCTAGTAGACAGTGTCATTAAAAAGGTCTTTGAGTGACCTACCTCCGTGATGATTACATGAGGCCGATACTACTATTCAGTGACGGTGCATGTCTAAAAAGGGACTTTTAACCCTATTATCTGTTAGAGTACGGTGTATCATTTGTGCTACGTAATCTCTGGATATAGTGCAGTTGAAGAAATTGGGGTATGCTTGGGAACCCTCGAATCATGCATCAGTGAGGGGGATCCCACTTATGGTTCATGGGATTCATGCTCTTTAATAATAGGATTTGTAGGAAACATTCAATGGATGGAAGAGTAATTGTTCTTATAAATAAGATATTTACTTAATGATCATTGTCCCTAGAAGCCATGACGACATACATTCCACATAGGGATGTAACGAAGTTGGGATGGATGGTATTCTAACATAATAACATTAATGAGGCCTCCCAGACATCCAATATCCCACACATGTAGTTTGGATAATGAGGTGCACAGAGTGTTGTAGAAACTGGGTAGAATGGCCTAAACCTTTTTAGTATGTGGTGGAAAATTGTTCTATACCCTTGCAGGATGTACATTATTAAGTTATAGTAGGGCCAATGCCATGGTGTAAATATATATATACTTTCATATATGATGGAAACACTCCAGGATCATCGACAATTTCTCCTTGTATAGACTAGGACCTTCTTGGAGCATTGGAAACTTATGATACAGCTTGGGGAGGCTAATTAGTCATAGGAGATGGACGATGGTAACCTATGTTATGAAAAGCATTGAAGTACCAGAGTAAGGTAAAGGAGACTCATTTATTTAATGCTTCAGACAATGAAAGTATGGTGCTCTAGTCGAGGTATAGATTGAATCATCATTGGATATGTAAGTTATAGGTTGAAATTCCTCAGTATTCGGTGGTGGGTACTCCTTCTTTTGGATTTGATGTCAGTTGTTTCATTTTGCTTATGGTCTTCTTGAGTTGTTTATCTTTTTGGTGGAACTTTCCACGTATTGGACTGGTACCTTTTTGTTTTCTATCTTTAGTTGGGTTTTGTCTACAACTGTATAGTTCTTATCTTGGCGGTTGCCACCATTGATTTTTTTTGATTGAAATGAGCTCACTTTTTATTTATTTATTTTATTTATTCGAAGTTGAAGCAGACAGACTTCCTTTTTGAAAATTACTTGTATCTATTTTTGGGTGACTCTTATGAGCATTCTCTTTTTCTGCCAGTCCTATGTCATTTGAACTCTTTTTTTTTGTTTTAAAGAGTCCCACCAATCATATGTATATGAGGTAACACCTAGAAGGAGATATTATTCCATGTCGGAAGGTACTATAGGATTGATAAGATTAGATCCATGCTCTACTATGATGAACAACATAAATGATTGGCTTCCTTGTAGTTGGGGTAGGTGAAAGTTGGTGATTTGGAAAAACCATGGTGGTGTAAAATATTTTATAAGACATACAGTTTTGTAAGTGGCCTTGCACGGGTGTTAGTATTATGAAGTTCATCATTTGGGTAATCATGTACCCTAATAGGAAAGATCTATGATGTCATGAATGACCTTAAGAGGTCGATGATTATTGAATGTTCTAAACTACCCTAGTAGGGGAAATTGATTAGGATGGATAAGAAAGGGGCTAGTTGGAGTGTAATGCATTAGTGTTATATTTCAAAAGGGACAAGTGTAGGAATCTTATAATACGCATACGATGCAATCTGATAAGGATTCGTATTTGCCCCATAAGTTAGTTTGTGACAGAAA
This sequence comes from Chamaecyparis obtusa, assembly GCA_027943335.1. Classification (NCBI taxonomy): domain Eukaryota; kingdom Viridiplantae; phylum Streptophyta; class Pinopsida; order Cupressales; family Cupressaceae; genus Chamaecyparis; species Chamaecyparis obtusa. The sequence goes on along the minus strand of BSBK01003851.1, from coordinate 156,453 downwards.
GTTCCTCCTTTCTGTAGCCTTGTTGAGAGTGAAAAGTCGAAAACAATTGGGTGGCTCATTAGTTGGAGACTCCATGTTGCAGATCTTAATGATCTAGTGAAAATGTGATGACGGCACCTCTTTGAAATATTATTGTGATGAAATTTGGGAGAAGATATTTCTTGACAAGACCCTAGGTCATGAAGATTGAGGGTTCAGAAGGATAGGATAAAAGAGTAAAACTTGCCTAAAGAACTAAGGAACAAAAATCATAGAGTATGTACCACCCAGAGGGGGTGTTGCTGCAAGAAGAATATGTTCCTTATATGTTCATGATCACCCTAAAAAAGAAGACTGTAGCCTATTCGGTACGTGACCCTAAAGAAACTAGGAATGGTCGCACTCTTGACACCTATGTTCCTAACCCTCTTACGATCGAAAATACAATGATGCTTTTATTAAACTATCAATAAGGGAGAAGTACTTTTGTACCCTATTTTAATATGTACTCTGGAGAGAGAGGACTCATGTGTGTGGTATCTCCATACACTTATATCAAAAGAGAGTTTCCTTATGAATGAAAATTTTTGATGAAAGAGCCCCCATACCCTCTAATGGGAATTGTGTTCTAGTAATAGTCCTATTAAATGAATAGATGCAACGGTAAAAGGTGGTAGTAACCCACTAGGATTGGAGTGAATTTTTTTTCTTGAAATAGGAACTGGTAACTCCAAGTTTCTTATAGAAAGAACTTAGAGGTTTTCTTCATCATTTGATGCCTCATGGTAAATAGAAGGTTTACGTTATGCCTACGGTAGTAGAAACCCTTATGGATTATGTTCTAACCACACTAGATCCTTGAAGACCCTTTGATACATTATAAATTTTTGGTGTTGTGAGAACCATCCTAAATGAGAAAAGACTCCTTCAACCCCTATCTAGTTGGGGGGAATAAAATTATATATATGAGAATGATCTAGATAAGGAGACCCTATAGGTATACTTGTTTTGGAATACGTAGCTTTCTTTCGTAAGCTTGCTACCTTTGATAGACCTATCGGCTTCCGGGAGTAAGCCTATTCCTTGGGGGGGATGATGTAAGGCCCACCCCATTTCCACCTTTTCCTTGACACTTTGATGTCGGACGATTAAGGGGTTTTGTAGTATCCGGTTGATTGGTAAATCCCTAACATAATTGTACCCCAGGATAGACCTATATATTGTACCTTCATATCAATACCTATCAATTAATTGTCGCTATGATATAGGAGATATCTCTAGGTTATTAATTGTGTAAGTGAATCTTGGGTGCAATATGTTACCCTACGGATCTCAGATCCAGCAAGACTAATTAAGGTTCCATTGAGTAATGCTTTGATGATGTATTATATGGCTATACCATAGTGATGTTTTGGCGATATTATTAGAACAGTGAACAAGGATTTGTTAGACCCTAGACTTATAGGATTATTCTGCATTTTGTTTTCCTGGATTAGGAAATTTAATCATACTTGTGATAAGAATTTAATAGGACCCGACGGATATGGTTACCCCCTTACCGATGTTGAACCATCGATTTATCTTAAATATCATGCTAAGGAAAATTGAGAATCTTTGAGATTAGGAGTACTATGAAGTTATGCAATCAAATTATGTAGATTGAATTGAATTGAAATAATGAATGTATTCTATATGTTTGCAAGCTTGAATTTGGATTATGATCTATATGTGGGCATTGTACTTTATGTGACTTTGAGTACGTAGTAGAAATTATAAATTATGTGTATAAAATTATATGCAATTAAATTATGCACTATATGAAAGTGATTAGATGTATGCATTGAATCATGAATTATGAGAAAGCGATTGTAAGAATGCAATCAAATTCTATGTTGCAAATGAATATCATGTTAGACATCTTCGCTGCATTGATGTTATGAGTAATTGATGATTACCTTGTGATGATGTTAGATTATTGATGATCATGATTTCAATTGAATTACAAGATTAGTAGGCATTAGAGATGCAATTGAATTATGAAATTGAAACTAAGCAATTGAATTTTGATTAAATTGAAGATGTTATATCTTATGTGTTTATTCGTATTGGTTTTTCTTCCTTGAATTATTGATGCTGCATTGAGGAGTGTGCAGGTAAGAGAACCATGGAATTAATCAGAGAACCAAGGTTAAACATATGTGAATTGAGTAAGCCAAAGCTTAATCCGATATGGGATTAAAAGCCTCGTTGTAATGTGAACTCTTGGTAAATGTGGATTTTTGCATGTGTGTTATTAGTTAATTTCTTGTTGTCATCCAGGACATGACCTTGGGTATGTAATGTGTAATCGTTAGTGTCATTTGACACTTGTTATGTACTTATTTTAATTCATCCTTGTTCTAGTCACTTCTAGAGGCCAATAAGGGGTTCTAAGGGTCATTTTTGGCATAATTTAAGTACCTTATGGATAGGGTTATGAGTTAAGAAGGTTTTGAGCATGTCCCTAATTCCCTAGTGACCTTGGTAACCTATTTTATGACCCATTTGCCCTCAACTTCGAAATTGGATAAGTCATGATCTTTACCCAACTCCACCTTTTCTTTCAATCATGCATTTATCATGAGGGGACAAGGGAAGACAACAAGGCCATAGAGTCAAGTCTACATTTATGGATGGTGGGTGGGTAGAGATTTGGATGCCTTTTTAGAGGCCCTTAGGAGATTTAGTGGGTGTTCACCCACTCTCCACATTTGGAGACATTAGGGTTTGGATTGAGGAAGGATAGTGGATAAGCTCTTCTCAAATTTCCATTTCCATCACACTTATGGAGGTTGGTTACTCTTCTCATGGAAGCCTTTCTACTTGCTCTTTAGATTAACTTATATTTTGCTTTCTCATGCATATGAATCTTGGTTCTTGTTCTGACAATGTGTTGTAATGGAGGGATTTTGGGTTTTGATTTCATGGTTTGATCTTGTTCTTTTTGCTTGATTGAGGGAGTTCTTGTTTATGGGTGTGAGACATTACTCACTCTTTGGGAAGAGAAGAAGTGGCCTATGGGTGGAGGGGTTAGTTGGGCTCTCCATGAGGTGAGAGTCTCTTCTCTTGGAGAAGAGGGATAAGTCCATGGTGTATGGGCACCATGGAAGCCATTGCATTCTTGTATTTTGAAGAGGATGTTAAGAAAAGTATGTGTATGAAGAGGCATTTGGATATGCATGGATATGTAGCCTTGAAGAGGCATTTGGATATGTAGCCTTGAAGAGGCATTTGAATACTCATGGTGAGAAAATTTGTATGTAATGGCATTCTCCCCTTGGAAAAGCCCACCTCCACCCTCTCAATGAGCTTGTAAGACTCATTTGTGTAACCTTGGAAGGGAGTAATTTGTTGTATGTGCATTTGTGTATATTGTTTGTGAGCATCTTGTTGATCTTGTTGCATACCCGTTTAGCCTTGGTTCTCCAAGCTCGGGGGTGGTCTCATAAGAGACCTAGGTTGGGTGGTGAGCACCCATGGTTCTCCATTTTTTTTTTATTTGCAGGTTTGGATGTCAAGACTCATGTGGATGATGCTTGAAAAAGTCCACTCTCTTGGTGTAGAATTATCCTATGATGTGGTATTGTTGATCCTTGTTGAAGATCATCTTCTTGTTGTATTTTGTAATGTTGTTTGTATGCCTTTTGGCTATTGTGAAGTTGTAAGAGATTAGTAATGAAGATGAGTTTTGTTATTCCATCTTGAACTCTCATTGAGTATCTACACCAGTTTGGATTAATTAGTTGTAAATGTGAATACTTCTTTATCACAAAGAATATGTATTTTAGTTGAGGAGATGACTATATTGAAAATGATGAATCATTTCTTCCATATCCAATGTATTCTACTTCTTGAGATAATGAAGTTATTCCTTCTTGTGAAATGAAAATCAAAGTTGATAGAATAGATAAAGGATATAGTTGAAATTACTCTCCTTTTTGCAATGAGTCCTCAATATTGATAGAATAGATATTGTATCAATTTCAATAAGATTTCATATTTTGGTTGAAGTAGGAATATTGCAGATTCATATATGATGATTTAAATGTCATGATCATTGAAAATAATCTCCATTTGATTCATATCACTCTTTTAGACCTATCAATTGTAATGAAACATCTATGAATGAATGAACAAATTAATTTATATGTTGATATCTCAATTGATTTGCAATCAAACTATATTTAACCCTGATTGATACTCTATCAATCTTAAGACAATAGACTTCCTTATGCATTAAGGAGACTAATTAAATGATTAAGATATACTACTCATAGTTTACAAGAAGATGTAAAAATACTGCAAGCAAAATAACACTCTCCAGATTTTAAGAGAGCAAAATGCTCTCTGGATTTTGTATGGGATAAAAATCCCATACAAAATCCATACCACAGTCATTTTAATATAATAAACTTGCCACCTCAATATATATTAAACAAATAAAATATTAATCTACTTTACCTCTTACCTTCTTAAATATCTCCCCTTTTCTAGGCGCATGTGAAGGAATGCAAAGTCAATGTCTTTAATTCCAACCTTTTTATTGGATGGAATAGTGTCCTTGAGTGACTTTTTTTATTAGCTTTAAACTCTTTGTCTTCAAAACTCACGCAGGTTTTAAAAGACCATACCTTGTTTTAAATTCAAAACTTGTTGAGGGTACTTTATTTTGACATGGAAGGGAGTGGGACCCACTTTCCACTACCCTTTCCATGCTTCCCTCTTCCCTATGCATTCTAGGCGCATGTCCTTGAAGAGGGGCATTTAAATTTGTTGGAAAACTTTTTTTTTTTTTCTTCCTTCTTGGAACGCACCCCCATGTACTTGCATGATGGGAGGTGTGAGTAGGGGGTACGCTAGGAGTTGATAGGTTAATAGGTTGTTTTGATATGAAGTTTGAGTAGGTTAGTAGATAAGAGTAATTAGTAGGATGTTTATTTTAGTAGATTAGATAGTTTAGTGTTTAGATAAGTTAGTTTAGAAAGTAGATTTAATACTAATTAGATATTAATATCATGTTAATAATTTTAGTTTAGAATTAAGATAGTTAATGTTAGATAAGCTAGTTTAGTATGTTTGTATTAATATTAATTTGTAAATGATGACATAGGTAATTATATTTTATTTGTTCATGGTTATTTGCTTATTTTAAAATTGTTCAATGTTTATAATGATATAGTGTGTAAATATTACTAATTAATATATTGTGGTTTATTAATTTAATTAATTAATTAATACATTATAAATATTAATTAATAATGTTTATATGTTATTTAGTAATAATCATTGGTTATAAATCTTTAATTAATATACGATGGTTAATGGTGTAGTTGATTATTTAATTTTATTCACAATATTTTCATATATGATAGTCAATTTGACTTTGATTTATATATATAGGAAATTATTTACCTATATATATAAGAATGCTATATTCGTTTACCCTTGAAAATCTTTATGACAAATAGATTAACGTTGATATTGTTCATAATTCGAATTAACAAAACCTCTTAACTTTGAAATAATTTAGTATCTTAATTAAACTAAGTTATGTTATTAAGACCTTCCTTGATCAAATTCTTGGTGGGAAATGGTTAACCTAAGTATAGAACTACACTAACGATTAACGTTCCATTCCACTTAGTTAACCTTTTAGCCTGTTAGACTGACGATCGATGAACTTCTTTTGATCATGTTCCAGCTAGCATCTTTTAGAAACTACCATGTTGAGGTGTGACCACCTGTCTCTTGAGACGTTGACATATTCACTCTTATCCCGCATCATCGATCATGACAAACTTTTAACCTTTTTTTAAAAAAAATAAAAAAAAATTTGGTTGTGTTTTGACCCGAACTTTTGGGCATTACAAGTTTGCATACCATATCCTTGTTATAATTCTTAACAAATCCTTCAGGTTGCTCAATGTAAACTTCTTCTTCAAGAATTTCATTAAAAAATGTAGACTTAACATGCATTTGATAAACTTTGAATTCTTTATAGACAGCATATGCAAGTAAAATTCTTACACCTTCTAATCTAGCAACAGGGGAAAATGTCTCACCATAATCAATACCTTCTTCTTGTGCATACCCTTTGCATACTAGTCTTGCTTTATTTCTGATCACATTTCCATTCTCATTGAGTTTATTCATGAAAATCCACTTTGTTCCAATCACATTCTTATCCTTAGGTCTCAGTACCAATGAACAAGTGTTGTTCTTTTCAATTTGATCAATCTCTTCTTTCATTGCATTAATCCAGTCTTTATTTTCAAGTGAATCCTTAACTAATCTTAGCTCAAACTAAGAAATCAAACATGTATTATCTTTCAACTTACTTCTTGTCATGACTCCTGCATTCTTGTCTCCAATGATTTTTCTTGGTGAGTGGTGTATTCTCATATATTTTTCTAATACAAACTTGATAGACTGTTCATTAGTGTTTTCATCTCTGGTGGACGCTGAACTTGCTCCTCGATTTCTTCTTTTTGCATCTCAGTTACATTACCCAAAATATCTTCTTGCGCATATACAAATCTTTGGTAATCTTTAGGTTCATTTTTTCTATCTTCTTCATTTCTTCCTGCAAATTCATCAGTCCTCACATTTTCACTTTCAACAATTTTTTTAGTAGCCTTAATCAAACATTTATAGGCTTTTCTCTTTGAGGAATATCCTAGGAATATACCTTCATCTGATTTAGAATCAAACTTTCCATTCTTAGCATCTTTCAATATGTAACACCTACTTACAAAAAATTTATAGTAACTAACATTTGGTGTATGCTCATACCAAAGTTCATAAGGTATTTTGTTTGTACCTTTCTTCAATTGTACTCAGTTGAGAGTGTAGACAACAGTACTGATGAATTCTCTCCAGAATGTTTGTGCAACCTTTTTTTCAATCAACAATGTTCTAGAACAATCAACTATAGATATGTTCCTTCTTTTAGCTTTTCCATTTTGTTGTGGAGTCCTTAGTGTAGATACTTGTCTTTTAATTCTATTTTCATTGTAGTAGATAGTAAATTCATCAGAGATGAATTCGCCTCCTCTATCTGATCTTAAACATTTAAATTTCTTTCCTGTTTCCTTTTCAACTCTTTCCTTATACCACTTGAACATTTGGAATGCATCAGACTTCTCTTTTATAAACATTGCCAACATCATTCTTGAGTAGTCATCAACAAACAAAATAAAATACCGATCACCATAATAACTTTGAATTCTCATAGGACCACAAAGACCGATATGAAATTATTCCAAAAGACCATTAGATGAGTAAGACTTTCTTGAGAAACTTGATTTTGTCATTTTTCCAATCTGACATTCCTTACACATCACTTTATCAAGTTTTCTTAATTTCGGTAGACCTCTAAATCTATTCTTTTTTCTCACCTAATCATGTTGTCAAAATTTACATGACATAGTTTTTTATGCCACAACCAAACATCCTCAACTTTAACAAACTAGCAACTCTTTGCAACATTATCAAGATAGAATAAATTACCTTTAGATTGTTTACCAGTTCCAATCAAATCTTCGTCAGCACCATAAATCTTCACTTTTCTATTTTGAAACTCTAGCTGGTGACTAGTGTTGTTCAGTTATACAACACTCAATATATTGTAGTTTATTCATTGAACCCAATAAGCATCTAATAACCTACAACTGATTGAATATCTTGAAGGAAAGTTTGACAATGAAAAAGATAATTGAAAGACAATGATTGAGGATCACCGAGCTACTAAGGTGCATGTAAGACAATTAAATCAGTTAATGTATTATCATTTATGTTAACTAGTTTTAATTGTACTTATCATGATGTCAACTAGTTTTGACTATACTTTTCAGTATACACCAAGAAAGTGTAGTGTATACTGAGTATAGTATTAAATGAGCTAGTTTTCACCAATGCATTACGGTATTGACTAAGTGAAAGAAATAAATGGATTTTATTGAAGCTGACTAAATTGATGAGTTGGACAATTGGTTATGATTTCGAGGTAGAAGATAATGTTTTTTATTATGATCAAACAGATGACAAAATTTGAAGATGATCGTATGAAGGAGAATGAAACGTGTTAATAACACAACTTTCAAGGAAGGTTAAAGAGGAAAAATGAATGGTGAATATTAAGAGGCAAAATCTATGGATGAAAAAAAAATGGTTTATGATGTCTATATAAGGAGACATGAGATTCATTTTTGAGTTTGGGAAAAACTGCAGACAACACCAAGCGTCAAAGAAAGCATATACCGAGAAAAATAGAGTTGGAGGAAATGAAGATGTTGAATTGATTATTGATCAGAGGTATTTTTGAGCTTAGCATAGATCTGAAAATCTGCAAATCAAGTTGTATTTGAATTAGATCATTACTGTCTTAGTTTAACCATTGCTACAGATAAATCTCTTAACCAAGTGGGACTTAATAGTCTTTATATTTCAATATGACATTCAATGAATGTTGATTGTTTTCTTATTGACCCCATAGTGAATGTTTGGTCAAAGGAGAACTGTTAGTGATAAATCCTCTAACCAGGTCACACCTCATAGTGTATTTTGTAACCTTTAACAGGATTGTCTCCTAATTGAGCTCACTTTAGAAGAGTGAATTATTTTGAGTTACTGGTCCCAGATGGTTTTTCCCCTAACATGGTTTCCACATTAAAATCTATGTGTTATATGTGTATGGATGTGTTGAATTGTTATTTTACTTTACATATTTTTATAACTGGATAGATTGGTTAACATAGTACTTAATTTACTGGTAATCGGTAGATGAAGTGAAAGACGCAGTTGATATCTTACCGAGTTGATTATTTGATTTAAAAGTTTTTTTTGTATATATCCATGATAATTTGGGACGGTAGGATAACTGGACTTAACTGATTCACCCCCCCTCTCAGTTATCTAACAATTGGTATTAGAGCATAGAGTGCTTGGAAAGAAAAGTTTGAAGGACTTAAGCAAAAGATCACAAGATGTATAAGAGAGAGGTTCCATAGCTGAATAAAGACAACTTCTCAACATGGAAAAGAAGAATGATATTGCATCTATATGGAATTGGAGAATCTGTAATATACTACTTGGTTAATGAATTCATCTAGCCTACTGGACCCTTGACTGTTGATAATATGAGAGATAGACATGAGCACAATGTTTCAATGCTAGAACTTGTTGCTTCCTTATCAAATGCCGAATTTGAAGATGTCAAGACATGTACTTCTACTAAATAGATGTAGGACAAAATTGCACTAGTTCATGGAGGAGATGAAAATGTACTAATGGATAAAGTTGAGAGTCTTAGAGGAAATTTTGATGAAATGAAAATGAAAGAAGGAGATAACATATCACAATACAACAACCGAATTAAGGAGATGGTCAATGCTATCCGAGGAGCAGGAGGTATTATTGAAGAAGACACTGTTGTAAGTAAAATTATTAGAACCTTGCTACCTACTTATGCTATTAGAGTCTCTGCAATTCATGAAATGAGATCAACTCTAGGTAATCATCTTACACTTGATAGTCTAATCGGTAGACTGACTGCTTTTGAGTTGAGTAACTTTGATAATAGTATTGTTGGTGCTGTTGAGTCTGCATTTATGTCATCCTTGAAAATTGGTAAATCAAGTAGTAAACATATGATAAGAAATGAGAGTGACAATGATATTGATGAGGATGAACTTGATGAGCTTAAAGCATTAATGGCTAGAAGACTACAAAAAGGTAAAGGAAGATATAAAGAAAAATTACCTCTGGTATGCTTTAATTGTAAAGAGATTGGCCACATTGCAACTAGATGTCCTAATAGGAAAGAATATGAGAAAGACAATGACAGATCTGGTGAAAGGAAATTTGACAGGAGAGATTACCGAGAACATAGAGGCAACCGGTAGTATAACATAAGAAGTAACTGAGATTACAAAGATAAAGGTAAGAAGGCATGTTACCTCATTGAAGATGATGACATCGACACTGACACCGACACCTGTAATCATCTAAAAATGGTCATCTAGACTATTAGCCCCTTGCTAGCATTATTTGCTAAAATCATCAATTGCTTATTCTTGATCAAATCTTAGTTCTATCATTTATTCAATTATTTTCTATGGGCTAACCATCTTATCCTAAAGTCTTTATTTAATTAAAAGGAGTTTCCTCCTCTTTTAATTAAATAAAAAGCCCCCCACTTTTTCTCTTATCCTAAGTTGCACAAATAAAGCATTATTCCTATTTTACAAAAAGGGAAAAAACACTTTTTGTCTCATATGGACACAAAAGTCAACTCTTATTTTCTCATTGAAGGATATTTGTGCACATGGATTGCTCCTCTTTCAAGCTCCACCCTTGATTAAATCTTTTGCCTCTTAATCTCCATGGTCCATTCTTTCTCATTTCCTATAAAAGAAGAGCTCTCTTCCTCATTTTCATATCAATTTTTTGAATGCTAACCTTATGCTGCAGGATTTCTTGGAGACTTTAGAGCTTTTGAAGACTTTGGAGCCTTTTGGAGATCTTTCTACATTTATCTTTTATTCTTTCATTCTTAGCTTAGCTTCATGTTTATGCTTTCTTAGATTAGTTTCCTTTCAAGCTCTAGCTTAGATCTCACATAGTCTAAATAGGAAGGATTTGTAACACTTGCTCTTTCTTTTCATAGCTTAGTTGCATTGTTCTTTCATTTCCATAGCTTAGTTTGCATCTTCATTCTTAGTGTAGTTGCATTACATCTCCATTTGGATTCTTGAAGATATTGGCATTCTTTCCCTTGTCTCATTGAATCTCCCATTGCATGGTTTACTAGCAAGGTTATTGGCTTAATAGCTCTAGCTGAGAGTATTCTTAAAACCCTTGCACTCCATACCTAGGGAGCTCTAAATTGATTTCTCAAGGTTTCCAATCCATGGATTCTCTTGGAAGCAATGATTTAGAGAAGTGCACTATTTAGTGTGTACAACATCGACACCGACACCGACACTGACATCGACACTGATGAAGACATTAAGGTGGTATTCATAGCTTTGAAAGAAGATTCTTCAAAAGAAGAAAGTTATGTTGAAATAACACTTATTTCTACTAAAGTTAGCAAGAATGATACTTGGATTATTGATAGTGGTTGTACACATCATATGACTAGTGATGAAGACAAATTTGAATACCTTGAACATTATAATGGTGTTAAAATGAGAAATGATACACCTTGTCTAGTAAAAGGAAAAAGGTTCTATATTGTTGAACAATAAGATTAGATGTGAGAATGCATATTGGGTGAAGGGACTTAATTATAATCTGTTGATTATAGCACAACTGAACAACATAGGTCACTGAGTTGCATTTGATAATAGAAAGTCAAAAATCTATGATGAAACTAGAAAGTTTGTCAGTACTGGTGAACAATCTAAAGGTAATCTATTTTATCTTGATAATGCTAAAACTTCTTATTTATTGGCTAGAACCGAAGATGTGTGGTTGTGGCACAAAAGGTTATGTCATGTAAATTTTGACAACATGGTTAAAATCAGTAAGAAAATGAGAGTTAGAGGTTTACCAAGCTTATCTAAACCCGACCATGTCATGTGTAAACAATGTCAAATGGGAAAAATGTCAAGATCTAGTTTTAAGAGAAAAACCTATTCATCTAATGCTATTTTGGAGTTGAGTCATACCAGCTTATGTGGTCCTATGAGAACTCAGAGTTATTATGGAGATAGATACTTTATCTTGTTTGTTGATGACTACTCTAGGATGATGACTATCATGTTTTTGAAAGAAAAATCTGAAGCTTTTAAGATGTTTAAATGGTTTAAAGCTAAAGTGGAAAAGATTTAAAATTTTTGAGATCAGATAGAGGTGGTGATTTTATTTATGATTTCACTAACTTTTGTAATGAGAATTGAATTAAGAGATAGGTTTCTGCACCAAGGAATATATCTATTGTTAGAATGGAATTTCTTAAGGAGGAATATATCTATTGTTGATTGTGCTAGAACACTAATGGTTGAAAAAGATGTTGCACAAATATACTAGAGAGACACTTCTCATCCTGTTGTATACACATTGAACCGAGTTTAACTAAAAAAATATTCAAACAAGACACCTTATGAGTTATGGTATGGTTACACACCGAATTGTAAGTTATTTCAAAATATTTGGAAGTAGATGTTACATTTTGAAAGATGATAGAAATGAAAAATTTGATTCAAAAGGTGATGAGGGATTATTCTTAGGATATTCTACTATGAGAAAAGCTTTAAAATGTTTGAATAAGGCTACTAAAAAAATGATTGAAAGTGCAAATGTGAGAGTTGATGAATTTGTTGAGAAGAATGATAAAGAAAGAAAAAAGGAACTGGAAGATTATGGTAGATTTACTTACATTAAGCAACCTGAAACTCTACTTGAGAAACAACCTGGCATTATCGAGCAACATGATAATGCTATCGAGCATCAACCTATATAGACCGAGAATCAAGAAATTGTTACCGATGAAGACAATGATCCTATACTGAGTGATGATCACAATGAAGAATAGAGAATTGACCCTATACTTGCAAAATTTGTGAGGAGACACCATCTACAGAATTAGATTATTGGAGACAAGAAAGATGGCATGATGACATGAAGTGAGTTGAAAAACAACACATGCTTAGTTTGTGAATTTGAACCTAAAATTGTTAAAAATGCACTTGAAAATAATGAATGGATTAAAGCCATGAATCAAGAAATTGAGAAGATACAGAAAAAAAACATGGACATTGGTATCAAGACCAAATGATAAGAATGTAATTGGAACCAAATGGATATTCAGAAATAAGTTGAATAAAAATGGAGAAGTCACTAGGAATAAAGAAAGAATTGTATGCAAAGGGTATGCACAAGAAGAAGGTACTGATTATGGTGAGACTTTTGCACCAATTGCTAGAATTGAAGGAGTTAGAATATTGCTTTCTTATGCTGCCTACAAAAGATTTAAAGTTTATCAAATGGATGTTAAATTTGCATTTCTGAATGGAATTCTTGAGGAAGAGGTATACATTGAATAACCTGAAGGTTTTGTTGATCATAATTAGAGAAACATGGTATGTAAGTTGCACAAAGCACTATATGGATTGAAACAAGCACCGAGAGCATGGTATGGAAGACTGCATTCCTATCTTATCAATATTGGATTTGTCAAAAAAAGTGACAACAACAATTTATACTTGAAAGGTGAAACTAATGATAAGATTCTTATTGCTGAAATTTTTGTTGATGATATCATAGTTGGAGGACATGATAATCTATGCAAATCATTTTTTGATGAAATGAAAAAGAATTTGAGATTTCAATTTTTGGAGAGATTAAATTCTTTCTTGGCTTGCAAATTTTACAACAAAATTAAGGCATATTCATTACACAATCAAAGTACATAAAATAAGTATTGAAGACCTTTGGTATGGAGGACTCAAAACTGATTAGTACACCTATGGTCACTGAATGAAAATTGACAAAGGATGATCAGTCAACTGAGGTAAATCATACACTATATAGATCAATGATTGGTAAGTTGATGTATGTTGTGCATAGTAGACCAAATATTGCACATGTAGTTGGAATTGTAGCAAGATTTTTTGCTAATCCTAAAGAATCACATATGAATGTTGTCAAGAGAATCTTGAGATATTTGAAGAGCACTGAGAACTATGGTTTATGGTACAAGGAGGGCATGTTCGAACTGAAAGTTTATAGAGATGCAGATTGGGCATGGAACATTGATGATAGAAAGAGCACTACGAGTGGAGTATTCTTTTTGGGAGAAAGACTAGGTACTTGGATAAGTAAGAAACAAGGATGCATTTCATAGTCCACTACCAAGGAAGAATATGTTGTAGCTGTTGCTAATTGTTCGAACATAGCATGGATAATTTTTTTTTTTGAAAGGAATGAAAGAAGAGAACACTGACCTAGTGATAATATGTTATGATAACACAAGTTCTATAAACATTTCTAAGAATCTAGTGATGCATGCAAAAACAAAGAATATCTACAAAGAATCACTACTTGAGGGAACAAGTACAAGAAAAGAAAGTGAAATTAGAGTTTGTGAAATCAAAGGAACAACTTGTAGATATATTTACTAAACCCTTACCTAAGGATATGTTTGAATACTTGAGGACTAGACTAGGGGTCCATCCAATGTCTATCAGTCACTAAGGTGATCAGGAGGTTGCATCAACCTATACTTTATCAAAATATCAAATTATTTTGATGCATGATGTTCAAACCTTAGACTTCTCGAGGTTGTGAAAATTGAAAGAAGAACAAAATGAAACTACATATCAGTACATGAAAGGTACTTGATCTGAACTAAACACCAAAGTTACTATTTTGGCTATTGAAAAGTTGTTTATTCTTTTTGGCATTGTTGTCAAAGGGAGAGAAGAATCAATGAAATATCTATCATAAGGGAGAGAAGAACACAAAGGGAGGGAAGAACATAAAAGAAAAGATACACACAAGAAGAAGATCAAATCTATAGGGAGAGTCTTCTTGGAGGTATGAATGGTTTGTAGTGATTAAACATATTAAATGTACAAGCTAGGGAGAGCTTATCGAGTTAGAAAATTTTCTTATAGAGTTGTAGAATAGATGTTTGGTATTCTATGGCATATTTCATATTCTGTTGCCATCAATGCCAAAGGGAGAGATTCATAACCTACAACTGATTGAATATCTTGAAGGAATGTTTGACAATGAAAGAGATAATTGAAAGACAATGATTGAGGATCACCGAGCTACTAAAGTGTATGTAAGACAATTAAATTAGTTAATGTATTGTCATTGATGTCAAATATTTTTTTACAATACTTATCATGATGGTTAAAAATATCTAAGGAAGGAGAATGGTAAAGGAATGAGATATCTACATGAAAATGAGATGGATAAGAAAGATATGGATATGGTATACATTGAGTAACTTATTGATGAGTCTATGGCATTATGATGAGGAATTGATTGTATTACATGATTCTATTATGTATTTAAGATCAGGATTGAACAAGTTTATATGGTCGGTAAATAGAGATTTTAGTATATACCAAGTGTAGTATATACCGAGTTTATTATTAACTGAGCTAGTTTTCACCGATGCATTACGGTATTGACTAAGTGAAATAAATAAATGGAGTTTGTTGAAGCTGACTAAATTGATGAGATGGAAAATTGGTTATGATTCTGAGGTAGAAGATAATGTTTTTTATGATGATCAAACGACTAGAAAAATTCCAAGATGATCGGATGAAGGATGTAGTACCTCACCCCTAGTTTAATTTTATAAATGATATGATTACTTTAGGATGATAGAATATATGTTAGGGAATCATTAAAATTTATGATTTTACCGACCCCATACTTGCATGTGTATGGTTGATGTGTTGTTTTACATTTTTGTTTGACATGCTTGATGTGGTTGAGGGACAGAGTTGTAGTTACTTGCTTGCGAGATCCACATGATCAGCCGATCCCCGCCATTGTCTGTTATATCTATATATATGTACATGCTTATCTTTTATGCAGGTTCATAGGTACTAGACATTGACTTCCCTGAATTGTCAGAATGAGCGTTCCCTATAGGTAATCTCAACGGTAAAAGAGGAGAGATAATATTCAGTTCCAAATCCTAACCTAAGCCAAATATTGTCCTAAAGTAGGGGATAAGATTCTGTGTTTCCACCTTTCTAAACTTGTCCAATTGGCAAGAGTTTATACCTAAGTCCTGAGCATGAATGTGGGTTCTTAGGTCTTTTTGATTCCTTCATTTGTGGCATTTGGATGTTTTCTATTTTTAGATCATTCTATTTTTAGCTATGGCATAGTATTTAAATGGTAATTAAATAAATGTATTTATTTAGTTTAATTATTGTTTGTATTATATAGTTGATGCATTAATTAATTGGGAATTAATTATATGCTAATCTTGAGTGTGGTTGAAATATTTAATTAATGTGAATTAATTAAATATCTTCACTTATGATTTATCTAATTCATGTAATTAACCCTTATGCAATTTAAAATATATTTATTAAATTAAGAGTTATTTTGGCATGTGTTATTTATGTTAACTAAATGTTTTAATTATTAATTAATTGAATGCATTATGTTGCACATTCATAATTGAATGAAATTGAATTAATAATTCAAGTTGAAGTTTGGTTATGTGCTTTCAACAAAAGTCAAAGTGAAGAGGAGACTTCAGTTCAACTGAGACTGAATAGTAAACTAAAGTTCATCTTCATGCAAAGACCTTTTTGGAGTTGAGTTTGAATTCATGCATGAGAAAGGAAGTTTCTTTAAGTATTAGGGATTTTGGCCATTATTCGGGTACACAGGTTTTGGAGGAGGAATTTTGGAGACAGATTTGGGAGAATTCTTCAAAAAGCTTGGATTCTATTTTCTTCATTCTGAACATCATCAAATCTATATAATTTTGATTTGAGGTAGGTTTTGATTTTATCATGGTTATTATGTTTCGGATCTTTGTAGGAAATTGTAGAAAGTGTCTTCCTCGTGCTTGCTGGTATTGATTGTTTGAGTAGCATAGCGTTGTGGTTATCAGTTGCATGTTATTTATGAAAGATATATTCAGTTGCATGTTATTTATGAAAGATATATTCAGTTGCATGTTATTTATGAAAGATATTTTCAGTTGCATGTTATTTAATGAAGATATATTTAGTTGCATGTTATTTATGAAAGATATATTTAGTTGCATGTTATTTAGAAAAGATATTTTCAGTTGCATGTTATTTAATGAAGATATATTTAGTTGCATGTTATTTATGAAAGATATATTCAGTTGCATGTTATTTAGAAAAGATATTTTTAGTTGCATGTTATTTAAGGAAGATATATTCAGTTGCATGTTATTTAATGAAGATATATTCAGTTGCATGTTATTTATGAAAGATATATTTAGTTGCATGTTATTTATGAAAGATAATTCAGTTGCATGTTATTTATGAAAGATATATTCAGTTGCATGTTATTTAGAAAAGATATTTTCAGTTGCATGTTATTTAATGAAAATATATTTAGTTGCATGTTATTTAATGAAGATATATTCAGTTGCATGTTATTTATGAAAGATATATTCAGTTGCATGTTATATAGGAAAGATATATTTAGTGCATGTTATTTAAGGAAGATATATTCAGTTGCATGTAGTGGTATTCTATTTTTAGAAATAAATAAAATTTGTACATGAGAATTCTTTTAGAATAAGAAAAATAAGAAGAAGAATAATGCTATATAATTAAATATTATTTTTAAGAGAATTTCATAATGATGTGTTTATTATTGGAGTGTTTGGTTTCTTTTCATGATTACTGGTATGGGTAGCATTAATTTAGCTTTTAGGAGATGTAATCCCAGAGGTGGGGTTTTAGATGTTTAATCTATCTTATTGGTTGCTGTGCATATTCTGTTGTGTCGGTGAACTTGTTTTATTATGTATCTAGTTTTGCATGTTTATGGTCTTGCATGTGGAATCTAGTTGTAGAGATTCATGAGTTGTGATAACTCAAAGTTCTTAATGTTCATGTGAAACCTTAGAGTAGGTCATCTAAGTGTATATCAGGAAGTGGCTTGTGAATTGGTGTTGGAGCCTAGAAGTGGCTACGAGGAGATCCCATTACAAGTAGTTTAACAAGTGATAATTAATAAACATTGGGAATCTAAAATGAACCTAATAAGATATGTGTGCCTTGCTCATGCCTAAGTTCCTGATTGAGATTGTCTAGGATGCGAGTTGAGATGATGCTTGCCACCTATATGGACTAGATATGACATAGGTACTACCTTGTCTACACGAGAGATTACTATATCCACATAGAGTCACTAGGGCGCTGGGGTCTGAAGGGACTACAAGGATAACCCTAGAGTTGGCTTATGTGATGACACTTCTTGTATGCATCTTAGGTTTCCTACATGTTCTATTTGCCTCTGGTAGAGTATGTTATACCTTGTTGTACTTGTGGTATCTTTGAGTTAGAAGCTTTCAAGACCTTCTTCCTTGGTTGTTGTTGTTGTTTGTTATCCAAGTGGGATCTGATGTTATCTCCTCAGCATGGTGGGAGTGGACCGTTTAGGTTCACGAGGTCGGGTGGTAGTGATTCTTTTACCATTTGAGATTCTAATGTTCATGCACTGAGGCTGAATGATCCATGTTGCAATTGTTCTTTCTTGTTCTTCCTTATTCTTGTATCATTGCATCAGATATTCAAAGTTATCATGTTGTATTTCTTTCTAGTTATTGTATTCACATACCCTGCGACATGTGCAGTGGATGCTTATTATTATGGTCACCTTATGGGACCAATTGTATTTATGTATTCATTCATTGGATGTTGTATTTAACTTTCAAATGTAATCTTGAGATTCATATCTTTATCTTATAATAATTAATTAACTCTTTCGTAATCTACGTTAAGGAACCCTTTGGAGTTGTAACCTTTGTTAGTTGTGTATTTCTATGCTTTGCTTCTACATTGAAAACTTTGATGTTATTGATTGTTAACTTTAAAAAAATAAAATTATTCTACAAACTTAGTAGCATGTTTAGGTTAAGTTCTTCTGGGTTCCCTGGCGAGGCATTACAAAGGAGAATGAAATGTTTTAATAAGACAACTACTAAGGAAGGTTAAAGTGGCAAAAGAATGATGAAGATTAAGAGGAAAAATCTATGGATGACAAGAAAATGGTTTATGATGTCTATATAAGGATACATGAGATTCACTATTGAGTCTGGGATTCTTGATACTACAGGAGAATTCATGAGAAAGGATTATTTTCATGAAAAACTGATCAAACTGGTTAAAGATAGAACCAAGAAAAACTACAGACAACACCGAGTGTTAGAGAAAGCATATACTGAGAAAAATAGAGTTGGAGAAAATGAAGATGTTGAATTGATTATTGATCAAAGGTTTTTTTGAGCTTAGCATAGATATGAAAATCTACAAATCAAGTTGTATTTAAATCAGATCATTACTGTATCAGTTTAACCATTGCTGCAGATAAATCTCTTAACCGAGTGGGACTTAACAGTCTTTATATTTCAATATAACATTAAATGAATGTTGATTTTTTTCTTGTTGAGCCCATAGTGAATGTTTGGTCAAAGGAGAACTGTTAGTGATAAATCCTCTAACCAGGTCACACCTCATAGTGTGTTTTATAACTTTTAATAGGGTTGGCTCCAAGCTGAGCTCACTTCAGAAGAGTGAATTATTTTGGGATACCGGTCCCAAGTGGTTTTTCCCCTAACAAGGTTTCCACGTTAAAATCTATGTGTTATATGTGTATGGATGTATTGAATTGTAATTTTACTTTACACATTTTTATAACTGTATAGATCAATTAACACAATAATTAATTTACTGGTAATTGGTATATGAAGAGAAAGACACTGTTGTATTAGAATAACTGAGAGAGGGGTGAATCAGCTATCCACAGTCCCAAATCAAAATGTATAATCCAAAACAATTTACTTAAACTTCTGCATCTCGGTAACATAAAATACTATACAGTCTGTGCATTTACCGATTACCAGTCAATAACAAACTAATGATTACCAACCAAATCCAACATGTAATATGTAAAGTATGATAACAGATAATCATCACAATGAACACATAACACAAAAGATTTAATGTGGAAACCTTGTGAAGGGAAAAACCACCCGGGACTGGCAACCCAAAATTTTTCACTCTTCTGAAGTGAGGTCGGTGAAGACCCAACCCTATTAAAGGTTACAAACACATTGTTAGGTGTGAACTTGTTAGAGGATTTTAGACCAACCATTATCATCCAACCAACATTCACTATGGGGTTGACAGGATAACAATGTTCATTCTATGAATGAAACATATAAGACTTACAAGTCCACTCTGTTAAGAGATTTCTCTGTTTACAATGGTTAAAATGTAACAGCAGTTGATCTGATTACAATACAACTTCAATTGCAGATTATCAAATCTATTTTAAGCTCATTCAAATCCTCTGATTAGTTTATCAATTCTATATCATAATAATCAATGACTTATTGTCACTCGGTATTAGCTTTCTGATGCTCGGTAAACTCTGCAGTTCAATTCTCCTTAACTAGTTTGATCAGGCATACATGAAGCTTGTTCATGCGATAGTTCTATAGTCTCCTCCTTCTGGCATTAGTTTCCTAATGAAACCTTAGTCTCTTAAATATTCAAGTAAACTATTTTCTTCTCCTCCATAAGATTTTGCCACTTATTCTCCTTCGTCCATTTTGTCACTTAAACCTTTCTCGGCTAATGTGCCAGTAAAACATTTTGATTTCATCCTTTAGATCTTCCTTGAATTATGCTAGCAGTTGATCTTCATAACAAACATTATCTCCATCACTGATTTTGATGTAATTTACATCTCATCAATCCTTATCAGCTAAACTAATCATCTAGTTCTTTTCTCTTGCTTGGTTAACAAAGAAATGTGTTGGTGAACACAAGCTCAGTTTATACTATGCTCGATATACACTACACTTCTTGGTGTATACTATGATGCTTCATCAACCGACCACACTGCCTTGTGTCTTTTATTTCTTTTCCTCATCATAGATGAATGAAACATAATCAAGTCAATAACATAAGGTCATAGACTTAGCAACAAGTTACATAGTGTATTCCTTATCCTCATCTATCATATACATCTTCCTCATATAGATATTTATGTTCTTCATCTCTTTTACTCCTTTTCTACAGATGTTTAGTTATTGTAACTTACAAAATAAGTGTTGTCAAACTAGTTGACATCAATGACAACATATTACTAATTTAATCATATGTCATATCTCTAATCATAGATCTTCAATTAGGTTCTAAATCAGTTGTAGTTCATCAATCTCTCCCTTTGGCATTGATGGCAACTCAAGTAATATGAAATATACCATACACATACCAAACATGTATTCTACAACTCTGTGAACAAATGTTGTACAAGCTCTCCCTAGCTTAATATGTTTACTCACTATTTTAATCAACAACATTACCAATGCAGCTTAGACATTCTGCAAATATGATCTTTTGAGCTCTCAGATTCCTTCTTCTGTTCTCAGTAACTGATCTTCAGTGCTCTCCCTTTCTTTCAGTTTGTCTCTCACTTAGATAGATGTTTCAGTGTTCTCATTGGTGCATATTGTTTCATATTGTTTATCTCTACCTTTGACAACAATGCCAAAGAAACAAATAAACATACAGCTCTATAGTAGCCATGTAACTCTCTATTTTCTGGTGCATACTCTATATCTCTGTATACTGATATGCCAATCTATTCCAGTTCTCTAAACTTTTCACAACCTTAGACATGATCAAAAGTGTGAACTATGTTGCATCAACATGAATGATCTTCTGATAAGATTAGGCTGATGCAACATCCAGATCACATTAGTGATTGGTAGATAGGGGATGGACCCCAAGTCTAGTCCTCAAGTACTCAAATGTATCCTTCGGTAGAGGCTTTGTAAATATGTCTGCAAGTTGTTCTGTTGATGTAACAAATTTTAGCTTAACTTGCTTCTCCTGTACTTGTTCTCTTAAGTAGTGATACTTAATAGATATATGCTTTGTGTTAGAGTGCATCACTGGATTCTTTGAAATGTTTATTGCACTTGTGTTATCACAGTATATAATCACTAGCTCAGTGATTATCTCATTCATACCTTCCAATACTTGCTTAATATATGCAATATTTGAACAGTTTGTAGTAGCAGAAACATACTCTGCTTCGGCTATAGACTGAGAAATGCAAGCTTGCTTCTTACTTGTCCATGTAACAAGTCTTTCACCAAATAAAAATGCTCCTCCAGTGGTACTTTTTGTGTCATCCACATTTCTAGCTCAATCAATGTCGGTATAGACTCTGAGTTCAAATTTGCCTTCCTTAGGATACCATAATCCATAATCTTCTATTTTCTTCAGGTATCTTAGGATTCTCTTTGTAGCAACCATGTGTGACTCTATAGGGTTTGCAAAAAATTTTGCAAAAATTCCCACAACATGTGCTATGTCTGGTCTACTATGCACTACATACATTAACTTACCAATCATTGATTGGTACAGTGTCTGGTTCACTTCTATAGTTTCATCTTCCTTAGTCAGTTTACATTAGCATCTTCCATGCCAAATGTCTTCAATACTTCCTTGATATATTTGGATTGTGTGATGAATATACCATCATTCTGCTGAATCATTTGTAGTCCAAGAAAGAACTTAATCTCTCTAAACATAGACATTTCAAATTCACTTCTCATTTCATCAGCAAATGACTTACATATTTGATCTTGTCCTCCATATATAATGTCATCCACAAATATTTTAGCAATAAGAATAGTATCACCAGTATCTTCTTTCATATACAAATTGTTTTTCTCACTTGTTCTAACAAATCCAATACTTAACAAATAAGTATGTAGCCTTTCATACCAGGCTCTCAATGCTTGCTTCAAACCATATAAATATTTATGTAATCTACATACCATATCTTTGTTTTCTGGATCAACGAACCCTTTAGGTTGTTCTATGTAGACTTCTTCTTCAAGTATCCCATTCAGAAATGCTGACTTGACATCCATTTGGTAAACTTTGAAATTTTTGTGTGCAGCATATGCAAGTAACATTCTGTCTCCTTCTAATCTAGCAACAGGTGCAAATGTTTCACCATAGTCAATTCCTTCCTCTTGTGCATATCCTTTACATACCAATCTAGCTTTATTCCTTGTTACTTCTCCATTCTCATTTTGCTTGTTCTTGAATATCCACTTAGTATCGATAACATTCTTATCTTTAGGTTTGGGTACTAAGGTCTAGGTTTTGTTATTCTCTATTTTTTCTATTTCCTCTTTCATTGCATTAACCCATTCTTCATTTTCTAATGCAACTTTCATATTTTTCAGTTCATAATCACAAACTAGACATGTACCTTGTCTTGGCAATAATAACTCTTACTGTTTGTGCTTTTACCGATTAGTAGTCTAATACTTATAACAGTTTACCGATCAAATCTAACATGTAACATGCAAAGTATGATAACAAACAAATATCACAATCAACATATAACACAAGAGATTTAACATGGAAACCCTGTAAAGGGAAAAACCACTTGGGACTGGCAACCCAAAATTGTTCACTCTTCTGAAGTGAGGTCGGTTAAGACCCAACCCTGTTAAGGTTACAAACACACTGTCAGGTGTGACCTTGTTAGAGGATTTTAGACTAGAAGTTATCTTTGTTAAGGTTACAAGTATTTCTCAGTCTACAGCTGAAGCAGAGTATGTTGCTACTGCTACTAACTATTCAAACGTTGCATATATCAAACAAGTGTTGGAAGGAATGAATGAGGTAATCACTAACCTGAAGATTATATTGTGACAACACTAGTGCTATTAATATTTCAAAGAATCTTGTGATGCACTCTAAGACAAAGCATATATCTATCAAGTATCATTACTTGAGAGAACAAGTGTAAGAGAAGCAAGTTAAGTTAGAATTTGTTACATCTAAAGAACAACTTGCAGATATTTTTACAAAGCCCCTACCGAAGGACACATTTGAATACTTGAGGACTAGACTTGGGGTCTGTCCCCTGTCTATCGGTCACTAAGGTGATCTGGTTGTTGCATCAGCCTACTTTTATTAGAAAATCATTCATGTTGATGCAGCATAGTTCACACTTTGAATCATGTTCACGGTTGTGATTAAGTTTGAGAACTTGAACCGATTGGAATATCAGTATTCAGAGATACAGAGGAAGACATAATTTTTTGTTTATTTGTTTATTTGTTTCTTTGGCATTGCTATCAAAGGGAGAGATAAACCATATGAAATGAAAAGGGGAGAGATAAACAAAATATGAAAAGGAACAAGCACCAACGACAATTATCTAAGGGAGAGACAGTATGAATGTGACAGAGTACTGAAGATCAGTTACAAAGAATAGAAGTAGGAACAAGAGAACTAAAAAGATCACAACTACAAAAAGGTAAAGCTATATTACTTAATGTTGGTTCAGTAACATAGTGATTAAACATATTAAGTCTATTTGACTTACATCATTTGTTCACAAAGTTGTAGAATGTATGTTTGGTATGTGTATGGTACATTTCATATTACTTGAGTTTCCATCAATGCCAAAGAGAGAGATTGTTGGACTACAACTGATTTGGAATCTGATTGAAGGATCTGTGATTGCAAGATCACTGAGAAATTGCTGATTAGATATGTAATATGATTAAATCAGTATTATGTTGTCATTGATGTCAACTAGTTTGACAACACTCATCTTGTAAGTTACTATACCGAGACATCTAAAGAAAGGTGAAAGAGATGAAGAACAGAGAAATCTACATGAGGAAAGATGCACATGACAGATGAGGTTAAGGAACAAATTGAGTAACTTGTTGATGAGTCTATGACTTGATGATATTGACTTTATTATGTTGCATTCATCTATAATGAAGTATAGAGCTGAAAGACACAAAGCAGTGTTGTCGGTAAATGAAGCATTTCTAGTATACACCGACAGAGTGTAGTGTATACTAATCAAAGTATTAACTGAGCAGTGTTCACCGATGCATTCTTTGTTAACCGAGCAGAATAGAATGAATTAAATGATTAGTTTAGCCGATAAGATTGATGAGCTGGCAAGAGTATAACATCGAGGTAACAGATAATGTTTGTTACATAGATTGACATCTAACAAAATTCAAGGAAGATCTAATGGAGAAGATTGAAACATGTTATTGACACAAGTATCGAGAAAGTTTAAGGGGAAAAATCTATGAATGAGGTTAAGTGGAAAAATTTGATGGTGGAGAAGAAAATGATTTACTCGTCTATATAAGAGAACATAATTTCTTTATGAAATAGCCAGAAAGAAGAAGAAGCTGCAGGAATTTTGCATGAACAAGGTTTCATGCATTCTGATCATACTAGTTAGTGAGAACTGAGTTGCAGAACAATTACTGAGCTACAGAGAGCTATTACCAATGGATAGTAAGTTGATACAATATTGAATTTAAAGTGAAATATTGATCAGAAGGATTTGTATGGACTAAATATTGATCTGTAATCTGCAATTGAAGTTGTATTAAGGCAGGTCATTTTACTGTTACACATTTAACCATTGTATATAGTTTAAATCTCTTAACCAAGTGGACTCTAAAAGTTTATGATGTATCATTCATAGAATGAACATTGTTATCTGTCAACCCCATAGTGAATGCTGGTTGGATGATAACTTCTAGTCTAAAATCCTCTAACAAGGTCACACCTGACAGTGTGTTTGTAACCTTTAACATGGTTGGGTCTTAACCGACCTCACTTCAGAAGAGTGAACAATTTTGGGTTGCCGGTCCTAGGTGGTTTTTCCCTTTATAGGGTTTCCACGTTAAATCTCTTGTGTTATATGTTGATTGTGATATTTGTTTGTTATCATACATTGCATATTACATGTTAGATTTGATCGGTAAACTATTATAAGTATTAGACTGGTAATTGGTAAAAGCACAGACAGTAAGAGTTATTATTGCTTACCGATGAGCAGAAATTGAAGAAATTGTTTTGAATTATACATTTTGTTTTGGGACACTGGATAACTGATTCACCCCCCTCTCAGTTATTCTAACAGCTTTACTCCTTGTTTGCATGCTAGCTTGTTTGTTTCCAATGATTTGTGTCTTAGGATGGTGCCTTCTGACAAAACTCACTAGTATTTGATTTCTTCTTTCTTGTTCATCCTGTGCAAGTTCATTTTCTTTCTCGGTAGGTCCTTCCTACTCGTCGGTTTCTCTTTCCCACTCCTTAGTATTATTTTGTTGTTGACCGGTTGTCATAGTTTGCAGCTTTGGTAGATACTTAGATTGTTCAATGTAAGTGAATCTACTGTAGTCTTCCAGTTCCTTTCTGCTTTCCTCTATATTCTTATCATCAAACTCATCAACTTGAACATTAGTACTTTCAATCATTTTATTAGTTACTTTGTTTAGACACTTGTATGCTTTGCTTTTACTGGAATATCCTAGAAATATCCCTTCATCACCTTTTGAGTCAAACTTTCCATTTCTTTTATCTTTTAGAATAAAACATTTTTTTCCAAAAATTCTAAAATAACTTACAGTGGGTTTGTGTCCAAACCATAACTCATAGGGTGTCTTATTAGTGTCCTTCAGTTGTACTCAATTTAGCACATAAACTATAGTGCTAACAAATTTCCTCCAGTATGTCTGGGCAACATTCTTTTCTATCATTAATGTCCTTGCATAGTCAACAATTGACCTATTCCTCCTTTCAACAATGCCATTCTATTGTGGTGTCCTCGGTGCAAAGACCTATCTTTTAATACCATGCTCATTACAAAAGTTAGTAAATTCATCAAAGATAAATTCACCTCCTCTATCAGATCTTAAGCATTTCAAATCTTTACCAGTCTCTTTCTCTACTTTTTCTTTATACCACTTGAACATCTTGAATGCCTCAAATTTTTCTTTCAAGAACATGACAGTCATCAATCTAGTATAATCATCGACAAAAAGAATAAAATATCTGTCTCCATAATAACTCTGAGTTCTCATAGGACCACATACTAACTCAAGTATCTTCTTTGTTGAATAATCTTTTCTTTTAAAACTAGATTTAGTCATCTTACCTTTCTAACACTCATGACACATAACATGATCTAGCTTAGATAAGTTAGGCAGACCTCTAACTCTTTTCCTTTTACTAATCTTAATCATGTTATCAAAATTCACATGACATAACCTCTTATGCCACAACCATGCATCTTCATCTTTCATTATTAAACAAGAAGACTGATCATTATCAAGATAAAATAGATTACCTTTGGATTGTGTACCAGTTCCAACAAGTATTCCTCTACCATCAAATATTTTCACCTTTTTGCTCTCAAAAGCAACTCAGTGTCCTGAATTGTTCAGTTGTGCCACACTTAGCAAATTATAGTTCAATCCTTTTACCCAATAAGCATTTTCACATTTTAATCTATCATTTATCATCAGGGATCCTTTACCTCTTACCATACAGGGTGCACCATTTCCCATTCTTACAAATCCTCCATTGTATTCATCAAGATAATTAAATTTTTCTTCATCACCAGTCATGTGATGTGTATAGCCACTATCTATAATCCATGTATCATTCTTATTAACCTTAGAGATAAGTGTTGTCTCTACATACCTTTCATCTTCTTCGGAATCATCCTTCATTGCCACAAATACAACCTCCACATCATCATCAGTGTCAGTATCAGTGATATCTTCTTCCTTAGCAATGTAGCATACCTTCTTTCCTTTGTCATTATTGTCTTGGTTATCTCTATTGTAAAGTCGGTAGCCTCTATTGTTTCTTCTCCCATGGCTTCCTTCAGATCGGTCTTTGGTTCTTTCATCATCTTTCTTGTGTGGACATCTAGTAGCAATGTGACCAACTTATTTATAGTTAAAGCATGCTAAAAGTAACTTACCTCTATACCTTCCTTTACCTTTAGGTAACCTTCTGGCCATAAGAGCTTCAAGTTCATCAAGATCATCATCAATATTGCTATCACTATCATCATTCTTATTTCTAGACTTACCAATCTTCAGAGAAGTCATAAAAGAAGATTCAACAGATGGTACAACACTATTATCATAATTGTTCAGTTCAAATGTTGTAAGCTTTCCAATCAGATTATCAAGAGTGAGTGTGCTATTAGGTGCTGACCTATTTTCATGAATTGTAGATGTTCTGATGGCATAGATAGGCAATAAGGTCCTTAGAATTTTGCTTACCATAGTGTCTTCATCAATAACTCCATCCAATGCTCTAATAGCATGAACTACCTCTTTTATTCTATTTGTGTACTACATAATGTTTTCACCTTCTTTCATGTTCATGTCATCGAATCTTCCTCTTAAGATTTCAGCTCTTGCTCTCTTAACATTCACATCACCACTATAAACTTGAGCTAGTTTATCCCACATCTTCTTAGCAGTAGTACAGTCCTTGATGTCTTCAAATTTGGCATCTGAATAGGCAGCAACAATCTCCATCATAGTAACATTATGTTCATGCCTGTCCCTTAGTTGATCAAGGGTCAAGGGGCCATTGGGTCATGCAAGGTATCCATTCTCCATCAGATCTAGGGCAGAATTCCCAATCTTGGATATATGTAGCTTCATTCGACTTTTCCATATTGTGAAGTTATCTTTGTTTAGGTTTGGCACTTCTCTCTTAAACATTTTGAGACCTTTGTGCTGAAGTCCTTAAAACTCTGTTCCAAGCAACCAATGCTCTGATACCAATTGTTAGAATAACTGAGAGGGGGGTGAATCAATTATCCACAGTCCCAAATCAAAATGTATAATGCAAAACAATTTCTTAAACTTCTATAGCTTGGTAACATAAAATACTATACTATCTGTGCATTTATTGATTACCAGTCAATAACAAACTAATGATTACCGACCAAATCCAACATGCAATATGTAAAGTATGATAACAGACAATCATCACAAGGAACACACAACACAAAAGATTTAACGTGGAAACCTCGTGAAGGGAAAAACCACCTGGGACTGGCAACCCAAAAATGTTCACTCTTCTGAAGTGAGGTCGGTGAAGACCCAACCCTATTAAAGGTTAAAAACACACTGTTAGGTGTGACCTTGTTAGAGGATTTTAGACCAACTGTTATCATCCAGCCAGCATTCACTATGGGGTTGACGGGATAACAATGTTCATTCTATGAATGAAACATATAAGACTTACAAGTCGACTTTGTTAAGAGATTTCTCTATTTACAATGGTTAAAATGTAACAACAATTGATCTGATTATAGTACAACTTCAATTGCATATTATTAGATCTATGTTAAGCTCATTCAAATCCTCTGATCAGTTTATCAATTCTATATCACAATAATCAATGACTTACTTTTGCTCGGTAATAGCTTTCTAATGCTCGGTACACTCTGTAGTTCAGTTCTCCTTAACAAGTTTGATCATGCATACATGAAGCTTTCTCATGTGATAGTTCTAGAGTCTCCTCCTTTCGACATTAGTTTCATAATGAAACCTTAGTCTCTTAAATAGTCAAGTAAACCATTTTCTTCTCCTCCATAAGATTTTGCCGCTTATTCTCCTTCGTCCATTTTGCCGCTTAAACCTTCCTTGGCTGATGTGCCAATAAAACATTTTGATTCCATCCTTTAGATCTTCCTTGAATTATGTTAGCCGTTGATCTTCATAAGAAAAATTATCTCCATCACTGATTTTGATGTACTTTATAGCTCATCAATCCTTATCAGCTAAACTAATCATTCAATTCTTTTCTCCTGCTCGGTTAACAAAGAAATGTGTCGGTGAACACAAGCTCAGTTTATATTGTGTTGAGTATACACTACATTGCTCAGTGTATACTGTGATGCTTCATCAACCGACCACACTACCTTGTGTCTTTCAGCTCTTTTCCTCATCATAGATGAATGAAACATAATCAAGTCAATAACATAAGGTCATAGACTCATCAAAATGTTACACAATGTATTCCTTATCCTCATCTGTCATATACATCTTCCTCATATAGATATTTATGTTCTTCATCTCTTTTACTCCTTTTCTACAGATGTTTAGTTATTGTAACTTACAAAATAAGTGTTGTCAAACTGGTTGACATCAATGAAAACATATTATTGATTTAATCATATGTCATATCTAATCAACAACTTGGTAATCTCTAATCATAGATCTTCAATTAGGTTCTAAATTAGTTGTAGTTCATCATGTTGATATATTATCGAGTTGATTATTTGATTTGAAACTTTTGTTGCATACATCTAGGATAATTTGGGACTATATGATAACTGGACTTAATTGATTCACCCCCCCTCTTAGGTATCTAACAACATCATCACAACTAATCTTTTCATTCAATATAATGGATCCTTTTCCTTTAACAAAATATGGAGAATCATTGAAAAATATAACAAATCCTCCATCATAATCTTCTAGGATCTCAAAATTATCAATTTCACCAGTCATATGATGTGAACAACCACTATCTATTATCTATGGGTCAGTTCTAGTAACATGAGAAATAAGGGATTTTTCATCTTCATACCTCTCTTCTTCTGAATCATTCTCCAGGGCAACATAGACAACTTCAAAACTTTATTTTGTGTCATCATACTCATCATCAGTTATTGCTTCCTCAGCCAGGTAGCATGATTTCTTTCCTTTATCCTTGTAGTCTCTAAACCTTTGGTATCAATTCTCCTTCTTGTCACTTTTATCATTCCTATCATTATTTGGACATCTAGATGCAATGTGACCAATCTTGTTGCAATTAAAATATTTCACAGGTAGTTTACCTTTATACTTTCCTTTACCTCTCGATAGCCTCTTAGCCAATAGTGCTTCCAACTCTTCTTATTCTTTCTCTTTGGTTAGTATACTATCATAATTACTTCCTGAACTATGGTGAATATATATTTCCTTTCTTGAACTTCCAATGGTTAGAGATGACTTTAAAGCTATTTCAATAGTTGGTAAAATATTATTATAATTACTAAGTTCAAATTTAGTCAGCTTACCGATCAAGGCATCAAGAGTAATAGTGTTATTTAGTATGGATCTCATCTTCTGAATAGTAGATACTCAAATAACATATTTGGATGAAAGAGTTCTTAGAATTTTTCTTACTACTTCTTCACCAGTTAATGTTCCACTCACACCTCTGATGGAACCAACAACTTCTTTGATTATGAAACTATATTGAACAATGTTTTCCTCATCTTTCATTCTCATCTCATCAAATTTTCCTCTGATACTGTCAATCTTATATTTTTTTACATGTAGATAACCTCCATAAATAAGTGCAATCTTATCTTACATCTCTTTTATAGTAATACAATCCTTAATGTCATTGAATTCAATATCGGTCAGGGAAGAAGAAATTTCAATCATTACCGAGTTGTGTTCCTACTTTTCTCTCATGTGATCAATTGTCATAAGTCTAGGAGGCAGTGGAGTGTAGTCATTATCCAAAAGATTAAGTACATAATCTCCAATCCCATATAGGTATAACCTCATCCTACATTGCCATGTAGAGAAACTTTCCTTGTTCAACTTAGGTACTTACCTCCTATACATCTTCAGATCTTTTACTCAAGTCTTTCAAACTTATTCCTTTAGAGTAATTAGCTCTGATACCAATTATTGGATTACAGAGGGGGGAATCAGTAATCCTTGATTCTTGATACCTTAAAAATTTCTTTGATTAAACTTGGTGTCAAGTTGGTCAGACACAATTGAACATTTACCGACAATTGTAGATTAACTTTATCATTCAAAAATAACAAACACATAAATCATTCAACACATATAAGACCACTATTTAATGTGGAAACCCAACTTTGGGAAAAACAACTATGGAAATTGTCACCCACTAAAGAAAATACTCTTCTAAAGTATGCTCGGTTAAAAGCCAATCCTGTTAAAGATTACAATGCACAGTGCTAAGTGTGACCCTATCAATGGATTTGCACCAGATCTGTTAGGATCTTCACCCTATTAGGAGTGGTCTGGTTAAAGGTCTTTAAACACTCTTTAGAATGTTACCTTTTGTAAGGATTTTACAATAAAACTGTTAAGTCCACTCGGTTAAGATATTTTTCTGTTACACGTTAATAAGAAACAATGAATAAATTGACCTATAAATCCACAACTATCCTTTGCATAATCATATCCTTTGTGTGGTCTTCTTCTTCACTTCAATCCTTCACTTTCCATTGGCTTCAACACTTCATAAAATTCAGCTTTTTGACTCAGATTTCAACCTTTTCCTTCTTCACTGCATCAGTCAGTGACTCAATAACCCTTCAATTTTCCACCCATTTGTTCATACAAAATCATCCTTTATATAGACTTTGTTTTGCCACTTAATCTCCTTTATCATGTTTTCTTTTGATTAATTTCAACCGTCCAATCAACTTCACAAACTATTTCAATAAATCTAGATCTCGATAATTATTTTATCATCACCTTGGAACTTGAACTTTCTTGAAACTTGTTCCTTCTCTTTTTACCGCTTAGGTCTGTACCATAGATCATCATCTTGAATTTTCCTGATCGTATATTTCTCCAACTAACTCTTCCTTATCATTAGAGTCTTCTAGTTCATTATAGCTCATCATTAAATGTTGTTTTAATCCTTGTATTTAATTTATGTTCCTTTCTTAATGACTAACTTATTCCTTTAACTGAATTTTGGTTAACTTCACTTGGTGACTAAAACCTTCTACTCGATGTCTTGAGTTTCTTTTCCTTTACCAAAACTTACCTTCCTTTTACCGAATGACTTTTTCTCTTTACCAAATGACATTTTCTGCTCAGTAGACAAAACATTTTTACTTACCGACTTGAATAATCTTCTTTCGCATTCTTTACTAACTTGATATAATAAAATGTTAGTGTATACTAGAAATTGTACCTTCATAGAATTAGTATTGTCGAACAAATCAAATAGAAACTAAGTTACCACAAATAGAAAATCTATTTATCAAGTAAATGAGCAATTAAGCATTCTATGACTCTCTAACTAAGAGTGTTAATGGTGAAGCTCTCATCAATCCTCCATTAATGATAGTCCTAGAATGAGAAATGAGTGATAAGCTAAGCTAATTAATTCAATTCCAAATAGAAATGCTCAATTAACTTCTAAATTGTCTTTCTAGCTATAATTCTTAAGAGGTTAGATGAAATTCTTAGATTTGTGGATGAATTATGAGTGAATTTAGCCTTGCTTTTATAGGATTTGGCAAGGGTAGGGGGTTTAGTAGAGTTGATCATGATTAGGCTTGAGTTGAGTCTTTGGTTCCACCCTTTGAAGACAATTTAAATATTGTGTCCTCAAAGCTTGGGACAAGAAGACAAGATGAGTGGACAAGATGTTCTTTCAATTTGAGTGATTGAGATTGAATTTGGCTTGATCCATGTGAGCTATTTTATTAAATCCCATTGGTTGAGGCTTTTTTTCTTCCCATGTGGTGTTGAGAGAAATTAGGATTTAATCAATTGATTTTAATTCATTTATTTAGCCAAGTGTACCCCTTGAATGGGTTGAGTTTATTTAATTCCAAACTATATAATTAATTGAATTAATTGCACATTGATTTGATTTAACTTGATTAAAATGTTCTTGATTTTGATTTAAATTGAATTAAAGCTTGATTTTAATTTTGATTGGCTAAATACTTTTTTGGATTCAATTGCCTTGATTTTGCCTTGATTTTCCTTGATTAATCACTTGAATGATCATGTCCACTTTTTGGTCCTGATTCTGTCGATGGTCAATCTTGATGTTCAATACAAAATACTAATTTTGATGATATTTGATGCAATTCTGATTGATTTTGATATCTTTGATGGTCGATTCAATGATAGATTGCCTGATATGGTACCTAATTTGATGTGGTTCGATGTTTGATGCCCCTTTCAATTGATTAGTGAAAAATTTCCTGATAAAATATTGTGTTATGATTTGATGGTCATTCCCCTGATTTGATGATGCAGATGTCATTCTGGTTATCTGAATATATGCCCCCTCGGGAAATGAATCAAAATGATTTTGGATGATTTGGGTTAGATTGGGAAATTTTGATTTGTTTCCCGATATAGAAATTTGAAAATGCCCCGATCATGAGAGAATTTGATGAGAAAATATTTGATTGATAAGATGTTGATGATGCTCCAGATAAGTTGATGATGGTTTGGTATTGTTTGATGTTAGTTGGAATCACTTGGTTGATGTTGATGTCAATATGATAGGATAAGTTGATGGGTTGATATTTTACTCTCGAGATCTAGAGAGACAAAACACTAATTTTCCTTCCTCACGATATAGAGTTAGGAGATTTGATGTGCTCAAGATGAGCAAATGGATGATAGGATAACTTGATTGACGTTAGATGATCACTTGGATGATTTGACTGATTGATTTTTTATATGATATAATTAGATATATGTTTTGATGATACAGAGTTGATTGGATGTTATCATGATGCAAAATCGGGATTGATAGAAGAGAAGGTGATGAATAGGATTAGGTTACCCCTAGTTGATCAACATGATTGATTATTGATGATGTCCTTGATGAAGCATGGATCGTTTGATGGATTAGACATTTGATAATGTATCTCAAGATGATATTGATGTACCTTTGATGATCAGATTGAAAATGATTTTTGATGATGAATACTTCAAGCATTGATGATGTTGATTATGAATTTGATTCTATATTGATGGACATTTGATGATGTACCATTGATGATATCATTGATCATTTGATGTATCTTGATTTGATCTTTTGATGATGATAACTCTACCCCCTTTAGCTTTCCTTACATATATTGAGAAAAAGGATCCACCAATGCAAACTAACATGCAATTAATCTATATGGATGTAGCTAGCTATCACTATTCAGAATTTGGATGCTTATTTTCATCATTGAGCTTTTGGAACATGAAATTGGTACAACGCTCACTGGTTTAACCATGATGATATGAATACCTCTTTCCTCAGATTTTAACAATTTCAAGTAAACAGACAAAGAATTGATCCCTTTCATATACAAATGTCCTCAATGATTCTTTAATGATCATGTCATTAGATAGATTCGCATACTATTATGAATCAACCTGACAAGCACTCAAGAAGAAATCAAGAAAATATCATGTCTTCATCATTGCTCATCTAGTCAACCATCATCAATTTTCTAAAAAGACACGATTTCACCAATCAAGTAATCACTTTGAACATTTTTGCTTTTGTTTGTAGATCCATATTTCAAAACTTCATCCACTTTGATCCTTAGTTATGTTTAAGCCTTTTAGATTTTGATCTAATTTGTTGTTTGAAGATTTTTTTTTAATTTGATTAAGCTTTTTAGATTTTAATTTGATTTGTCAAATGTTTTTGTTTAGATCAATTATTTGGATGTTTGAAATGTAATATTGATCAATAAGTTCAAGTGTAGCAATTTTTTGATTTTGAGCCAACTTGTGTCTATTTTGATAAGCTCATTGAATTTGGATTGGTGCCCCTGGTTTGATTTAGCAAAGATCATGCTTTGTTGGGCAATGCAACTTTTGAGTGTTTACTTAAGATTTGCAATTTTTTAGGTTTTTAGATTTTATTTTATTTTTAATTTTTTAAAAAGATTTTTTATTTTTTTGGATTTTTAGATATTTTTTTTATGTTTTTGAATTTTAGATATTTTTGATGTTTTTTGGATTTTAGATATTTTGTATTTTTTTTTGGATTATTTGAGGAACATTTTCACTCTTTTTCTAAAAGATTTTTAGAGATTTTTTATGTTTTTGAATTTTAGATATTTTTGATGTTTTTTGGATTTTTAGAGATCACTAGTTCTCAAGCAAGATCACATTGAATTTCTCCCAATTTCTAGCAAGGTATAGGACATGAAAGATGGATTTGCAAAATAATGATTCACCAATGAATAGGCAATGATGGATGAAGCAAGTGTGTTACCCATAGGACCATCTCCTCAAGATTATCCAAGCTAGGGAAAAATAATATCTCAATATAGGCCAATGATATGGTGTTGGATAGCATATGGAATACTGACTCAATGTCATGAAAATGGTCCAAAGGAGTGGACACATCAAGAGACTTTTCTAACATTTTTTTTCATTTCTTTTATTTTTCAATTGGATCAAGATTAAGGGATCAATGTGGATAGGATCACACAATCATGATAAAGGGGTGGTGAAGACTATGAGTGAATGATTTGGGATTATGGGAAGGCTTCTTAAGGAATAATGAAGGTGGCTTTAGGATAAACAAGATCGTGATAAGGTAGTGTGAACGTAACAAGTGAATAGGCTGATGGATAGGATAACTCATGTCAAGATACTTTATGCTCATGGATATGTTCAACCTTGTCAAGATCAAAGGTGAAAGATGTAATACGGATGCAAGTGAGATCAATGGTAGAAAGATGGAGGATATGATGGATGAAACTTGCCCCCAAGTGTAGAGTGCAAGAGAGAGGAATTACACATGACACCTGTTTGCCAGGTTTTCATCATGGTACTTGTCCAAGATGCCACAAGAAGTTGTTTTCACCATAGGATGGATTTCTTTTCTTTTCTTTTTCTTCTTTTTTTTTTCTTTTTTTTTTTTCAATTTTCTCTTTTTGGATGGACTCAAGCCTCATGCTCTTTGTATACTCCTTGAAAAGGTATGATATGGTGGGCCAAGACCACTGAAAGGTATGCTCAAAGATGTTGATATGGTCATGGAAAGGTGATATGGTGGATAAGGTAGAGGGTGGCTAAATATTTATTCAATCGATTGGATAATGGAAATGGAAGGATAATGAATGAGAGGATAATAAGTATTTCCATGTGTGGGTGTGAAAAAAGGAATGGAAGGATAATGAATAGGAGGATAAGAAGTATTATCAAGACCAACATTAATACACACCTTGAAGGGTAGTGGAATAATGGAAAAAAAATGGGTGAAATAGCTTGGGATTTTGATGTAAGAGAGGATATGGATCTTGGGACACAAGGACTCAAAATGGATGGATGAGATGGAATGTGTTTGGGAGAATGTGGAGTGGAAGCCTTTGGAAGCTTGAATGACAACTTTGATTTCTCATTTGTGTGTAAGTCCTTCAAAAGTGACTTGGGAATCCACACTTTCTTTGATTTTTCTTTCCTTTTGGATGCTTTAGAATGCATTTCTTCGATGAAGGATTTAGGAACCCACATTTTCTTTGATTTTTCTTTTTTCTTGATGGACCTTTGTGGTCTCTTGAATATTTACTTTTTTCTTTCATTCACATGTCAATTAGATGGGACATGGTGCTCTTCATACATAAGTGGATTCTTGGATTTCTAATTTTTATGTTGCGCATTCAAATTTCTTCCAAAAGACTTGGGATTGGTAGATGAATAAGGTTGATATGGATGGTTCATATGGATGGGTGTTTGGTTTCTCGAGTATGTATGTCTTTGTTGATCTTGATAGGGTATAGGGTAAGTGGATTGTGGGATAAGGATGGTAGTAAAGGTTGATGGAGGGATATAGGGACCCAATATGGATGGAAGATTTGAAGGTTTCAACTTTGGGATATAGGGACCAAAGATGGATTTGGAAGATGTAGAAGGATGATTCTTATGTGAAAATGGAGATAAATGAAATGTGGGAAGGATATCAACATCTTTATTGTGAGATTCATGGCCAAGGCTTTTGTCTTTCGGATTTGTCTTTATACCAATAGGCTTATATGTAGCTTTGATAGGAGCACTTGAATCTTGAGATAGATATGGAGGCTTATGAAAAGTGGATGTTGGGGGTACTTTGATCTTGACAAGGATCTTTTGATAGCCTAGGAAGAATACTTTTCTTTTGATTTTCAATAAGTTCATTAGAGATGGAAGGAATACCTTGATATTTCTTAGGAGATGGGTATGATATAGGAGCTGAAGGAATATGGAGTGTTTGAGATGGAAGGATATCTTCTTCAAATAAATGGAAGGGTATGAAGGATTCATCATGGAACTCTTGGGATATAGGACTTTGGTCAACTATAGGATAAGAAGGGATATTATCTTGATCTTGATCCTTCATAAGACTTGTTTCTTTGCACTTTTGATTAGTGTGTGTGAATTTTGTACCTAGCTATAGACACAACACTTCAGTAAAACATTAGAGGTTAGCAGAAATTAAAATCGTGCAATGAAATGTAAACTAATCTAACCAGGCAATTTACTGCCTTCTAGTAGATGTGAGTATGTATTCTGAGATTG
Organism: Chamaecyparis obtusa; assembly: GCA_027943335.1. Taxonomy (NCBI): domain Eukaryota; kingdom Viridiplantae; phylum Streptophyta; class Pinopsida; order Cupressales; family Cupressaceae; genus Chamaecyparis; species Chamaecyparis obtusa. The sequence goes on along the minus strand of BSBK01003851.1, from coordinate 118,532 downwards.
GACTGAGATTAGTGACCTTGACGACACCTAAACAAAGGATTTGAATGCAGAATCTAGATATGAGATGAATGCAAATTAATCTATTTTTTTGGATTTTCTATGCAATAAGATGAAACAAATTGATATGAAACTATTCTATATGAAAAACTGATATGACATGCAATTAATCTAACAATGATATGCTAAATGATATGAATGCTTAAAACAATGAAAATCTCACAACAACTTTGATTTGCAAAGATTGATTCTTCAATCACCAATTTGCCAGCGTGAGGATGCAATTCGTGGATGGATCCAAAATGAAGAGCTAAGGCCTTAATTTATAGAAATCCAGGACTTTGGAGGTGCATGGAAAAAGCCATAAATCACTCTTGATAAAATCAAGTTGATTTTTGAGTTATCAAGAAATTAGAGATAGATTAACTCACAAAATCATGCAAATCAGCTTTTTGATTTAAATCAGAAGTTGAGATCAGCTTTCAACTCAAAAGAGAGTTGAGTTTATTTTTAAAAAAACTTGAATTGATTTTCTGATTTAAAGTTTAACTATTTTTTGGATGTGCATAATTAATTATGAATTAATTTAATAAATAAAGTGATTTATCCTCAACTTAACTGATTTTAAAAATAAAATAATTGATTTTATGGGTTAATCAATTATTAAATCAAACTTTTATTCAAAAACTATATTATTAAATTTGACAATTGACATTAATTAATTAAATAAAAATTTAATCAATTAGTCATAGGATGTTTGATTTATTGTCAAAATGAAATAACACAATTTAGGAATAAATATAATTAAATCCAATTAAATAATTAAGTGGCAGTATTAAATCTAATTAATTAAATATTTAGAATATTCAATTAATCAAACTTTAAGATAAATAGGATTTATCATCAAATAATCATTAAATTAAAGATAATTAGGATAAATAGGAATAAGGAATATTCCCCAATGCAAAATTTAGGATAATCAATTAAGATTCGATAATGTGCAGATGTGCCTTAGGTTAGGACTTTGATGTCAATTTCGTTTGATGTGTCGATATAGGAGGTTAATGAACCTATAGCCCATTTTTGGGGTATTACATTTTGCCCCTTTTTGAATTATTGTGCGAAGCGCAGTGGTTCAAAGATAGTTTGTGTATGATGTTGAAACTGATGTTTGAAATTGAAATTGATATGAAACAGAAACTGATTGAAGTTTGATACGAAGATAATAGGTCTTGAATGACCAAAGATAATGTTAACTATAATAGAAAATGAACCGATGATTGCGAAGAAGTGTCAAAAACACCTGATTCTGAACCTTATGATTGCGAAGAAGTGAGTGACTGATTCCAGACCTGATTGTCGATAAGAATCACATTGGTATCACATCTGAACCCTTCAGTTATAAAGAACCAAGGAAATAACACTAATGAGTCGATGGTTAAAAAAGACTGATACAGTTTACAAGATTAAGAGAATACCAGATTGATATGGATCTCGATGAATCTGCTATGCCCCGAACGATGATTGATTTGCCCCAAGCGATGAGGTCTTTTTGATGAATCAACAACTAGACATGGTTGTTGTCCTGATTACTGAGGAAAGATATGATTTCAAATTTAGATTACAGACTTTGAATGATGTGTAATACCATGCCCCCTTTGGGATAAAAATTGAAATCTGACAAGAAAAGTCAACATTGAATAGTTCAGAAGCATGTTAATTGATTTAAGAAGTTGTTTAAACACGTTCGAGAATGCATTTTGCATCGTTTGGAGGTCTAGAAGACCAAGTTTGACAAGGTTTGACCATGAGTTGACCATGGTTGACCAAGTTGAAATTTTGATAGTTTGATGTAAGATAATCAGTTAAGTTGAATTCTAGATTTCTGTGATGATTGAAGGTCAATTATGCAAGCAGTCAGACAATATAAACAATCTCAGATTTTTATTTGGATCCCGAAAAAGGATTCTATTTGCTATTTTGTTGGATGGACCTTCATGTGAGATTCAACTCTTGTGAGATTTGAATAGGTGATTGAAGAATCATTTAAGTGTTGAAGTTTGTTTAGCCATTGTTGAGATCATGCAAACATGCAAAATGGAAAGAAACATGTAAAAATGCAATCTAAGACCTAGGCCCTAGTCACTGATCATGTGTCGGTCGATTTCATCATTGAATTTTTAGGTAACTGGATAAATCATTACAATGCCCACTAGTTTATAAAACCATAGACATATGAATATTGATTTGTATGCGTAGGAATCAATACAACACCCACTGATTAGGAAACCATGGATATATGAATATTGATTTTGCTTTCAGAATGTCGGATTAGATATAAGCATCAAAGCATAAGCACCAGGATGACTTGAATACCATGTCCATTTTGATATAACAATTTGTATAAGCATTAAAATATAGACATCGTGATGACCATAATACGCCTTGCATTACAAACACATCAAGCAGTCTAGAGATCATTCTAAATCCAATGTGAATTACCCGTAGTGACCCTTTATCATTCACATCATTAGGTAAGATCACATTTCACAATAGGAGAAAGAACTCACTCAAAAAAGACAATAGTTAGATCAAACTTCCTTGAATTTTCCAAGTATCAATGGTCGAGGTACGCATGGCCATCCAATTCAAGATCGAGGCTCTTACAGACAGACACCATTTCAATCCAAAATTTCCAAAGTTGTTAGATTTTCACATACAAGAAGAAAACAAAGAAAAGATAATGCCCCTAGTCATCACTCTCTAAATCCTGTAAAGGACATCATCGAAGAGCTTGAGGGAGCATAATATGAAAAAAACTCAATGTGAATCAGTAAGCATACAAGGAGATAAAAGAATGTAAAAGCATAGATTGTTTTCAGTTTGTGTTTGATGTTTGATTGTGTTATTGTAGATGCAAAATCCTTTCTGGAGACAAGACATAATGACTAACTCGGATGAAGCTTCAAAGGACTCTAACTGGATATGACACATCTAAGATATACTGGAGACCATAGGATATGACATTGATTGCCCCAAAGTTTGAACATTGATAGGATACAGAGGCTTTTGCTGATTGGTGTATAGACCAAGTTATTGAAAATAGGAATGCGGGAACAAACTGGGAAATATGTACAAACTAAAGCAAGACTGAAAGCTGGGAAAGACCAAGATTGTGCTGATAGATGGAGCATTTTGAACAAGTGGTGCCCATTTGCTGGGTTTTCACCATCTTGGCAAAGATTCTATTTTTTCTACCAAGGCGCCTGTTTCCAGGTTTTCACCAAGGCACTTTTTCTTTTTCTCATTTTTTTTACTTTTTTTTTTTTTTTTTCTACTTTTGATATTTTTTTAATTTTTTTTCCTTTTGATATATATATATATATATATATATATATATATATATATATATATATATATATATATATATATATATATATATATATATATATATATATATATTTGTAAATCATTGAGGCACCTATTGCTAGGTTTTCACCAAAATGTTCATTTTTTTTAGGACTTTTTCCAATTTTAAAGATTTTTCCAGGACATTTTACCATAGTCTGAATGCCTTAGGCATAGAATTTCTTCAGATGGAGAACGTTGATTGGTTCTCGGAGCTGTTCTCCTTCAGTCATTGAGAGTTGATAGGCACCAGAGCCAAAAGTAGTAGTGATAACAAAGGGACCCAACCAGTTGGGTTCAAACTTCCCCTTGCGTTCTCAATGTGATTGATTTTTAGGATTTTCTCTCAAGACTAGATCACCAACCTGAAATTCTCTATGTTTAACTTTCTTGTTGTAACCTCTAGACATTCTCTTTTGATATACTCTGAGATGATCATATGCTTCTTGTCTACGCTCATCTAGTAGTTCAAGTTCTTGCAACCTAGACACTCTATAGTCATCATCAGTTACTAGACCATGCATTCTGATTCTTAGTGATGGGATTTCAACCTCAATAGGCAATACCACTTCAGACCCATAAACTAAAGTGAAAGGTGTAGCCCCAGTGGGTGTTCTGATACTTGTTCTGTAGGCCCAGAGAGCTGGATTGATCATGAGATGCTAGTCTCTTCCTATCTTATTAACTATACAGTGCAAGATTTTCAATAGATTCTTGTTAGAAGCCTCCATTTGTCCATTCCCTTGAGGATAGTAGATAGATGACCAATGTTGTGTGATCTTGAATTTAGCACATAAATCATCTAGATCTTTGTTCTCAAATTGTCCACCATTATCTGTGATGATGGAATGTGGAATACCATACTGGCATATGATGTAGTTCAAGATGAACATAGATATTTATTTTCCAGTTGCTTGTGTCAAAGGGACTACTTCTACCCATTTTGTAAAATAATCTGTAGCTGTGATTATATGGGTATGTCGATTAGAAGAATGAGGATGTATAGTTCCTATAAGATCAAAGGCCATTGTGTAGTAAAGGGAATTAGATCTCTCCCAGGAGCATAAATTAAGTTGCCATGCACTTGGCACTTTTGACAATTCTTAGAAAATTTGATAGACTCTTTCTCCATTTCAGGCCAATAGTACCCAACCCTAATAAGTTTTCGAGCTAGTGTTAAACCGTCTGAGTGTGACCCATAAATACCATCATGGACTTCCTCTAATGCATGTTGAGACTCTTCCCATTCTAAACATCTAAGTAGTGTACCATCTAGACCTCATTTGTACAAATCGTGATCAATGATGACATATCGGGAGGCATTATGGGTAAGGTATCTCTTTTCATGGTGGTTGAAGGTATCGAGAATGATTTGGTCTTGGAGATAGGAGAATAGGTTTTTATATCTAGATGAATCATGACCTACAACAGTGAAAATCATGTGGGTTTCAGGGGAGTCATATGCAGGATAAGATAGTGCTTCCACTAGGAACTCATAGTGTAGCTCATGTTCAGGCTGCTATAATAAAGTAGTTAGTGTTGCCATTGCATCAGCAACCTTATTCTCTATTCTAGGTATTTTCTCAAATGTGATAGATATGAAATACTTCTTTAGATCATCTACCATTATCTTGTATGGGAAGAGCTTTTCATCTTTAGTCTGGTACACATCATTGACTTGATGGATAACAAGTTGAGAGTCTCCATGAATGTGTATCTCTGTTAATCTCCACTCAATTGCTAGTTTCATGCCATTAAGAAGGGCTTCATATTCTGCAATATTGTTTGTGCAAGGGAACTTTAATCTAAATGCTTTAGGTATGGAGTATCCTTGAAGAGTTATAAATAATATGCTTGCTCCTGATCCATTTTGTGTATATGAGCCATCAAAGAATAAATGACATTCTCTAGAAGAAAGAATCATGATAGAGGAATTTGGAAATTTCATTTGCATTGGTGTATCATCAATCATAGGTGCATCTACTAATTGATCAACAATAACCTATCCTTTTATAGCTTTTCTTTCAACATATTCAATGTCAAATTCACTTAAGAGCATGACCCATTTAGCTAATCTACCCATGAGGGAAGCTTTGCTTAGTAGGTACTTGAGTGGATCATTCTTAGCTACGAAATGGGTGGTATGTGCCAACATGTAATGTATCAGTTTCTGTGATGCAAATATCACAGCTAGACAAGCCTTCTCAATCATAGAATAATTATTTTCGTATACCACCAATGTCCTACTGATATAGTATATAGCTCTTTCCTTTTTGTTCTCATCATGTTGTGCAAGCAATGCCCCCAGTGATGTATCTGTAGCGGAGACATATAAGATCAAAGGCTTCCCTGGAATGGGAGGCATTAAGATAGGAGGATTTGATAGATACTTCTTGATATGGTTAAATTTGTTCTCACATTCTTCATTCCACTCAAATGTCACACCTTTATGTAATGTTTTTGTAAAAGGTTGTGATATGTCTGCTAGCTAAGATATGAAGTGTCTAATAGATTGGACTTTTCCTTGCAATGTCCTCATTTGATTGATGTTTTTGGGAGGTTGCATCTCCATTATAGCCTTTACTTTAGCTGGATCAACTTCAATGCCCTTCTTTGAAACTATGTATCCTAAGAGCTTTCCAGAAGTGACACCAAAAGCACACTTCTTAGGATTTAGTCTGAGACTAAATTTTTCCATTCTATCTAGTATCTTGCTCAAGTCATTTAGATGTTTAGTTCTAATCATAGATTTGGCTAAAGTATCATCAACATAATCCTCCATAGTCCTATGCATCATTTCATGAAAAATAGATGTCATGGCTCTTTGATATGTAGCACCAGCATTCTTAAGCCCAAATGGCATGATATTCCAACAGAAGGTGCCCCATGCACATGTGAAAGCAATTTTCTCTTGATCCTCTGGAGCAATTTTTATTTGATTATATCTAGAAAAACTATCCACTAAAGAATACATCTCAAAGCCCACAGTCATGTCCACTATCATATCAATGTTAGGTGGTGGAAAATCATCCTTAGGGAACGCTCTATTTACATCTCTAAAGTCTGTGCACACTCTGATTGATTTATCTAGTTTTGAAATAGGTACAATATTAGAGATCCATTCTACATAATCAATAACTTGGATGAATCCGGCTTTTAGGAGCTTCTCTAATTCAGCTTTTACCAAGAGTGCAACATGAGGATGCATCTTTCTTAATTTTTGTTTAACTGGTTTTACTCCAGGAGCTATAGATAAATGGTGCATTATAAGATTAGGATCCAACCCTGGCATATTTGAATATTTCCATGCAAAGTTGATCTTCTTCTCTATTAGGAATGTTGTAAATTTTTGCTTCTCTTCTTTTGATAAAGATTGTGCTACATGGATCAACTATGGTTCGTCTATTGTGCCCAAATTGATAGATTGAGTGGGCTCAATTAGAACTGGAGATCTGTCCTATAAATGACTCGGAAGGACATCAAATATCTCATCCTTAGGTGCCTCAGAGAGGTTTTCACCTTTGGATATGTCTTTTATTTTTACTTTTGTAGGTTCTGAGACTGCCACAAAGTGGTCACTAGTAGAATTTGGGCAATAAATGACCAGGTGACTAAAACTTTTAGTCACGTGACTAAAATTGATCATGTTCTACCCATTTTTTGCAATTCACAAATATAAATGACTAAATAAATGACCAATTTGGTCATCAGGTAAAATGACAACTAAAATGACTAAATAAATGACCAATTTGGTCATCAGGTAAAATGACTAAATAAATGACCAATTTGGTCATCAGGTAAAATGACTAAATAAATGACCAATTTGGTCATGGGTAAAATGACCAATTTGGTCATCGGGTAAAATGACCAAATAAATGACTAAATAAATGACCAAATAAATGACTAAATAATTAGTCACCCTAATAATAAAAATGACTAAATGAATGATTAATACTCCTTTACACATTAACATTTGATAATATCATATACTCATTCTTAGAAGTTGCATTTCAGCAATAATGTGTGTTCGCCAATAGACTTATTATACGAACATTATTCTGTGTGCTCTAATATTTTGTTCACCAATAGACTTATTGTTGCATTTCACATTAACTATTCTATGTGCTCTATAATTTTTAGATGTTTCATTATTTTGTTTGTATCGACCCAAGGTGAACTTTATTAGTTATGCCATTATTCAAATATTGTTGATACATATGTTTAATTTTCAGGCAAGGTCAAGCCAGCCAAAAGATTATTCATGGTCAGAATGTGCCAAGCGTGACTATTCATGTGTTATCGCTAAAAGTTTGAATTTAATTATTTGTTATATTATTCATATACATTTATAAAATGCGCTCAATGTTTCCTTCTCTTCTCAAACCTCTTTTTTGTATGTAGTGAATCCCAACAAATGGGATGCCTTACTGTTCTTCAACCTGAACCAGATGCTACAATTGATGACACCAGTCTGCATGGTAGTTTTGACAAATGATCTAAAAAGTATGTAAATCTTCAAACATTTTTACAATTATAAATTTTAACATAATTACATCAAATTGCATCTGCTTAATGCAGTGGTTGGTGACAAGGGTTTAACAGCCTTCTATGGATTCTATAAGTCTAGTGGTTGTATCAGGCATTAATAGTTTGAGCTTTTGGTGTAACGACGTCAACCACCCAATCTAACAGCATATATAGACTTCTCTGCACTAATTCGGCCATCAGGTGAAATCACAACTAAATAATTGGTTAGACAAATAAAAATGACTAATTTGGTCATTGGATAAAAAACACAACTAAATAATTAGTCACACAAATAGAAATGACTAAATAAATAACTAAATTTTACCACCAAAATTTGACGCCAAAATCACATCAAAACAAAGGCAAGAGTAGAAGGTAAATACCAAGAATTTAGGTAACATTAGTTATATAGGCATCAAACAATTAGTAATTACTTGGTCCATACTATTGGGATAATATACAATTGCACCCTATATTTACATAGGTAAATCATGAATAAGAGGACATATCAACTCCCTTGATTGATAGAATTATTTGTCATCTCTACATCATTCATCTCCTTGATTGATAGTATTATGTGTCATATTTCTCATTAGGATGAGTGTACTTAACACATTTTCTCTTACATGCAATTCAACTTCTTTTGAGATACGTCTTTCACACCTTGATCTTTGCATGCTAGTGTGTAAATATTACAATTCATTTCCTTTGTTTTACATACTCTTGAATACATATATTAAAATTTATTTATTTTCAAAACTAATTTAATTGTCTTAAATTAAAAATATAAACTAATTCAATTGTCTTAAATTAAAAGGCCAGACAAAAGAATATGCATTTTCAATAGGCGACAAAGGATAGAAGAATGGCGGGAAGTGAAATTCTAACATGACTTTGTTAATTAAGCCAATAGGCCTAATTTGTGTGGGATTTTAGCTCACAAAGCCCGGAAAATTGTCATCCTACTTTTGCCAGCAAAACAACTCCTCTCTGACTTGAAAAATCTCTGGCTACCCCTCGCATCCATCCGGCACTTCCATGTCCTCTGTGCACCGCACCAGGTATCTATGCCCTCAATTTATAGCTACGTCATATGCACTAAATGTTACTTCTAGTGAGAAGCTCTCCCACAGTTTAGGGCTTTTGGGGACATCCATGCCATTGACATTGATATTATGTCTTCAGTGGCGGTAGCCATTTTCATTTGGGGACATCCATGGCATGGACACTAGTATTATGTCTTCAGTGGTAGCCATTTGCATTTGCTATAAATGTAGTGTTTCTAGACAATGCAACCAAATGCAACAAATAGTTCATCTTTGTATTCGACATTGTGGGTTTTCAGGTTGCGACATAAGGGCTTCCTCTAGTAATGGTGTCTACACAGTTTGACTAGGGAGAAAATATAGATATTGTGTGTCTTATTCCCTTTATCTCTGCATTTTTCTGGTCTTAATTGTATGTTATGTGTATCTTAAAAAGCTTGAATGAAATTTTGATTCCATTTGACTGCATCATCTCATCTGAGATTAAGCCAGATAAGTTAATGTTAGTAGTAAACTATATAGCAGATAAAATAATGAAATAGTGGGTAGCTTCCATATTATAAGAAAATAGAGACGAGACATAAAAATATCTCTACTCCATGCCAACATATGAACTCTAACAGAACTGCAGGCTCTGTAAACTAAAGGTCATTTATATGGATAGTTTTAAAATTTTGAATAGTTTATTATTTCTCGTGTAAAACTATTGATAAATATGTATGGAGGAATGAGGACTATTCCATAAAGAGTTTGAAACAGAGTCAATGAAATAAAGGGGTGCTTATGTATTCCCATTTTGAACTTGATAATTTCCAAGCGCATGAATTTGATCAACCTGCTTTTGACAATTTGAAGTAGTTTATTTTTAGACATGTTTCTTTTAGCATGATGTGAGCTAGTCTCTAGGATAGAGTCAATGAGCCCAGAAGTAGTTGTTTACTGTTGGCATTGATTGGTGACTTTCGTAGTGATATATTGTAACTGGGCATGTTTAGAAGACACTTACACTAGTTGATCATCCACCCCCACAAAGACCAAATGTTGAGCCTACTATTTGTGTTAGGTCATCTTTCTGTTGATGAGAATAATGATTTCTAGTTCTAAAACATTTTGCTTTGCATCTCCATTAATGGTTTTGGGGGTGCATCATCCCTCAGTGGGTTGCTTCTCACTCCTCAACATCCTCAGAAGTCAATGATTTTGTCAGCAAGGTGTGATAGTACAAACTCCTCCTTTGACCAAGACACTTATTTGGTGTCTCATTGGTTTCTTGGTACAAGTTGGTTCTTTAGCTCCTATGCGTTGTAGCTTATAGTTTGGTTAAGTTTTCTTTTCTTCCACACATGCATTCCTCCAGTGTAAATCCTTGTATTAGAATGTTCATTTTAATTATTAAAAAGATGGTTATGCAAATGACCAAAGCTCCATATTGTGGTTAAATGACCAAAGGATCATGAACTTATAGTTTCCCTTGTAGACAGTGTTTGTGCCATTTATTATATTATTTATGTTGTTGTCTCTTGAATTTCATTAGAAGCAACAAAAGGAGAATATCGATGGAATTCCAAGCCAAAGAGGACATTCACTGGTTGATTTGAAGTTACAGGGGCATTCATCTCTAGGTTGTGTGATTGAAATTTTATCCCTGCCTATGTTTAATAAGATAATATCACATAATAAAGATATAATCATGTTATCTATGTGGTTGTTTATGGAAAAGGGCCATAAACATAATCAAGGTGCCAATTTTTTGTTATCCACACAACTTTAATTTGGTATTCTACCTCATTCCTTCTCAAATCTAGTTTTCTCAAATCCACTAATTTTTCCTAACCTCCTGAGTTGATTTTATGCTACTATTGGTATATTTGGCACCAAATACCCCATTGGTTAGATAACTTCCTGACTATACATTCATTGAAACTGCATGTCAATCACTTTATAGTTTGCCTTGTAGGCCCACAACATTGGCTACCTCTGTTCCCAATTTTTCCACACAATGTCACAAGAGAATCATAATATTATTTTTTTTGTCATGAGTGGTTGCAGCCAAGCAACATTTGTCTCTGCTGCATGTACTACTTTTTGTACCCATGAATCATTAATTTCATTTTCAACATACTACAATTTGGATAGATCATGAGATTATTGTGGCAACATGCCTGCATTTAATACTTGTTTGATATCAGACAAAAATCCACCTTTAATTATACTCTGATGGATATCCACACCTATTTCTAAAGTTGTCATTTTGGCACAGGTTGAGAGAATATTGGCTAAGGTTGTCGAGTTTGATTTCAAACCTGCTAATTGCATTTGCTTAAATTCCTCCAAAGTCTTTCAAAGAACCCATTTTGTGTGTATACTCCAACCAAGGCAATCCATGGGCAACATCTAGACTCAACATTTCTTTGAAAAATCTTAAAACACCATCAAGATTACCATTTTGTGCATATTCTGAAATCAATGTATTCCATGAGACTGCACTTCTATTAGCCAATTTTTCAAACACTTCACATTCCTTGTCTAAGCTTCCACATTTTGCATCCATGTCTAGCATGGCATTTGCAACCACGACGTCTGATAGATATTTTCGTTTGATTATAATGTCATGGATACCCATACTTTGATCCAAAGCTTTGATTTTGGCACAGGCTGGGAGTATGGCAGCAAAGGTAAAATTATCTAGTTGGATATCCATTTGTTGCATTTGGAGAAACATAATCAATGCTTCTTGAGGATACGGGCCATGTCTTCTGTAAGCTTCAATTATGGTATTCCATGAGGAAACATCTTGTTCTGTCATATCGTCAAACACTTGATGGACATCTATCAAAGTACCACACTTTTCATACATGTTGATAATATTATTTTGAAAGAATCTGGGTCTAGAAAATTCAATTCCCCTGCCAGTGATAAGAGAGTCGATTTGTTTACCTTGTGAACATGCATTCTTGGCAACACAGATCTGCAGAAATTGAGGATATGTAGAAAAGTTTCCAGGGGGTTTATTTGTGGACAACAAAATGTGTATCGCCTTCTTCAATTGAACCTCTCTACATAATGTCATGAGATTTTAATTGAGATGGGTAATGGATGTCATTGACATCAGGACTGTTCAGTTATATCTGAAGGGTGGGAGAAAATTGCATCTAGAAAATTACACTTTTCATACATGTTGATAATATTATTTTGAAAGAATCTGCGTCTAGAAAATTCAATTCCCCTGCCAGTGATAAGAGAGTGGATTTGTTTACCTTGTGAACGTGCATTCTTGGCAACACATGTCTGCAGAAATTGAGGATATGTAGAAAAGTTTCCAGGGGATATATATTAGCATCTCAACCCAAATTACATTTATAAAATGGTTAAGCTATATGAACTTTGGCTTCTTAAGGTCACTCAAATAGATGCTTTTGTTTGTGAGGAATTTATCTATTTTTTCTTATTTAATTTTTTCATATTAAGTGTTTTTCTTCATAAAATACCACAATCCTTAGAATAAAGTCCTCATTTATGGAATTAATCATTCCACAATGAGTTTATAGCTATTATTTTCAGCCCATGGAATGCATCATCACATTCTCTGATATCTGAAAATAACTAAAATACTAAAGCTTCAACTTTGAAATGATCTAATAGTGTAGTGTTAGAATGCTTATTCTTACATCCAAATGGTATAATATATATAGCTTGTAGTTTGACGCTTTACAGAACAATCTGATCAAATGCCTCTTAGCAGAACTTGATTATGATGTGTTAATCACCTAGATATTATAATAGCACACTTTATTTTCAAAGCAAACTGGAATTAACTGATCCATGATTTTTTTGATTCATTATTTTTTAATATGCACACACTGCCAAAGAATGCCATCCAATAGTGTAATTGACCTCAAAGCACTAGGATGTTAAAAAAGATTTTTCAAATGCTAGAAAACATCTTGAAGTATAGTTAGTGTTGTTTGAAATTCCTAATAGAGACATTGACAGGAAGACAAATTAAAATTGAGAAATTTAGTAGAAAGAAATGTGGCTCCTGTTACAATGTTTTGAGACTTAAATTGAAGGCAGAGAGAGCTTCAAATCCCTTCACTGACCAAGTTCCAAGCTACATGTTCCTGAATAATTTGGTACAGTCCAATCTTATTGAAAACTAACATGAGAGGGTTATAAGGATACTTAATTGTAAGTTCAAAATCCAAGGTGGTCAGTACCATTTGTCCACCTTCTAGAAAGGTTGTTTATACTACACAAACCAATCAATTGGAAGTAAATAGTGGAAATTTTCCAATTTATGCTTGTGATAAACTTCATATGACATGAAAAGTAGATTCATTTTGTGGACAATTAGAAAAGTAACATTTTTTTGAGAAATTGAAAATCATTTCTATATGATTTTAACATATGATCTATTCAAAATGTGTTTAGTCATTCAAATGAGTGATGATTTGGTCTTTTCAATTCTTTATTTCTCAGGTTTGTAATATGCACCTCCTAAGGCTTTCCTATTTAAGACTAGCACTCAAATGCCTTACAAGAGTTCTTTCCATTGAATGATCAAACATAAAGCTATGCTACCCAAGTCAATGGAATTACAGGAGCATGTTGGAATCAATAATATAGGATAATACAAGTTTTCTAGTTATGAGAATTGTTCTTTTACTTTCCTATTCTTCAATATGCTTAGAATAAAAAGTATTGGTATTATTCTGCCATGTTTAATAGAACATTGTAGTTTCCATAAGTATATAGGAAATTGTACATCAGTTTCAAAAAGAATGAGACACATTTGTGTGCCTGATTAGATTTGTTGCTATTAATTTCCTTCTTCCTACGTAGTCTATTTGTTGTTGCTTGTTTCTTTCTTTTAAGATTTGAGGTTTTCTTTAGATGTTCCAAGTTGTAAGGTGATTAATTTAGCATCTGGTAAGAAATGGACCGGAGATTGTGAGGAAGTGAGGAGAATGGAAAATAACTGATCCATTAAAGTTTGACCTTTTTTGTAGTTAGCTAGATCAGATGTCAATCAGAAGCTGTTTAGAGGCTATGCAACAACTACTGTTGCTCAAGAAGGCCACCATCAATTACTAGGCCTCCTCATTAAAGCAAGAGCCTCTCAACCAGCCTGCGAGGATGCTCTATTGGAAGCATGTCTCTATGGTCAGGTCAAAGCTGTTGAATTATTAATCAGCTCTGAAATTACCAGGCCAGATGTTTCTGCACATGCATTGGTGTATGCTAGTTGTCATGGCTTCATCAATATTGTTGTAATATTAATCAAGGAATAACCAATATTTTCATCTTTTGGCAGTTCTTTTTTGTATAAAGCACAAGAAATCTTGATTGTTTGTTGTCTTGTGAAATGTGATTAATCTCATGAAAAATTTGATTACAGAAATTGATTTTATTAAGGGAAAATGGGGTTGATGTGAACAATGAATGTTCATAACAGTATTTTGATCACTTTTTGATTGTGATACCATCTCCTAGATATTTGACATCATGCACTACTGTTGTGGTTGCTTTATAGAATGGAGTTGATATCAATTCATGGGATAGGGCCTTGCTGCATTCTCCTAAGCCTTCTTTATATGCAAATGTGGACTGTACACCCCTCATTGCTACTATTGTTAGTCGACAAGCTCCTGTTGTGAAGTATTTGTTGGAGGTGATTAATTTTATGATGATAAGGTTGAATTTAATAGAAATGTTCAAACTCCTTTTCAAGATATTATTATAATGTAACTTTTTTGAAATTATAAATTTTGGGAAGGCCAGTGTTATAACACAGTTGCATGCTTTTTGTTGTTGAAATTGAAAATGTTGTTTATTTGGACACAATTCAAAGTGATTGTGCAGTTTGTGCATATTTGAATCTTTGATTATAAAAAGTCAACATGAAAATCAATTTGTTCTCTTCTCATGTTTTCAATTATAATTAGTTCTTGCTGTTGAAAACTATAGATGGGGGCTAAGAAAGATTGTAAATTTAGCTTGGGAGCTTGGACGTGGGATAAGCATTTGGTGAGGAGCTACATGTTGGGGAATGTCTAGCAGAGCCCTATAATGAAGCATGGTGTTCAGTTGAATACTATGAAGCAAAGGGAGAGATTCTAAAAATGTTGCTCAGGTACATATCTCCTGATATTGAGCACCATGGAAGAATGCTTATATGTCATGCAACCCTTTGTCGTAACTCAGGTGAAATTCATGTGCTTTTAGATGCAGGTGCAAATGCTGAGTTTTGTGTAAGAACAAATAATGGACATGAGTTTTGTCTTCTTCACATGGCTTCTAGAATGGGTTGTCTTCCTATTGTAAAGAAGTTCATAGAACATGGATGTGATCTGAATGCAAGAACAGAAATGGGTGAAACTACATTGATGCTATGTGAAAGGGCTAACCATCATGAATGTTTCATGGAGCTACTAGTTGCTGGTGCTAATCTTGGGTTATTAAATTGGGTAGGACAAAGTGTAGTCAGCATAGCAGAAGACATCGGGTTTGAATCTTCTGTCCATCAAGTTCTATGTGCTACAATAAAGGAAGGAAAGAAAATAAAGTCAAGTGATCTCCAGGTTTTCTCTTCTCTTCCCTTGTAAAGCCTGATGTGTATTCTAGATTTGACAATCTCACTACTGATGCAAGTTCTAAATCCATAAATATAGCTTCCTTTGAAATTGAACAGGGATCAAACATGGCTAATAAATATTATGCCAATAAAGATAGGCATTCAGCTAGGTGTCCTCAAAGAAGATGATCATCTTCTCTAGTGAGACAAGTTTAGAATGGGAGAATAGGATCACACCGATCTAATTTTGTAGTGATTAAGAGAATTAAATACTTTCATGAGATAGTTACAGGTTCAAATAAAGAATTGAGTAGTGATTGTGATGATGCTTAGAGTAATTGTAGTAGTAGTAATATACCCACATAATTTTTAGCTACATCTTGGCCATCATCAAGATAAATATTAGGATTATAGATTGGAACCCTTAACATAGATAATTGTGTTATACACCAAAAGGTAGAGAGCACTTAGGGCTATGGCAATTAATGTATTTGCTGCAGGCAGTCCCACGTAACCAGATTAAAATTGAAAAGTAAAAATAAAACTGTGAACAGAAATTGCTAGAGGTCAGGGGCTAAAACTTTGATGTGCCCACTTCATATTTAATAGGAAATGTGTGCCCAATAGAAACTCTATGCAGTCTGATGACTTTTTCCAAATTAGCTGAATGTCTCTTTTTAATTTCATTTCCAACATTGTTAGAGGAGAGCAAGTATTTATTAGTCGTAAAGCCATTTTATGGAAAAGCTTCTTTCAATTGGCTTTTTGTGTGGGGCACAAGCTAATTAGATTTCAATTTACACACTCAGTGGGACTAGTACATAATGGGAAACTAACTTAGTAATCCTGTTGAGCGGGGGCATGGAATATCTCAGTTGGGAAGATGCTAATTTGCTAGCACTCATTTTTTTGGGTCACACCAGCTGAATAGATTGCAGATTGCAACCTCCATGGGATGAGAGGTAATGGAAAGGTAACTTAGTAGGCCCATTGGAGCGGCCTTGGAATTATCTCAGCTAGCTATAACTACTCTTTCTTATTTTAATCTGTGAGACTAGCTGATTAGATTTCAGATTACACCCTCCATGGGACTAGTAGGTAATGGAAAGTTAACTTAGAAGTCCTTTTGAATGGGAACATGGAGTTATCTCAGTTGCAGAGGGGTTCCCTGCTATTGACTAGCATTCCTATATTCACTGAGTGGCTCCATGAAGAATAGAAATGGGAAACTTTAGAAATTTTCTTATTGATGTTTGGAGCTATCAAATTGTTGACAATTTGTGAACTATTAGACTAATTTTAGCCCATAATTTATTAGACTGTTTAATAGCCCAACTAGAAGCTAAACTGAAGACTTCTCATAAGCTGCTGGATTGTTCGATTACTCAACTGTTAGTCCCTTTTTAGTCTAAAATGTGGATTTCTTTCAACACTTTCCCACAAGCCACATTTGGTACTTGGAGTTCATACCCTGACTGACCATGTTATCTTTTTCCATGGACCAACTAAACTACTAGCTTGCTGTATCACTGAGTTGCTAATCCCCTTTGGTACAAAATGTAGATTGTTTCCAACATCTTCTCAACTCTCACAAGCCACATTTCCTAGATTCACTCCTAAGACCCTACTACCATATTAGCTAGGACTCAACTTAGGATCTATGATAAACTGTTGGGTCACTCTATCACCTCTTGTTGATCTAGGATGTGATTATTTTTAACATAAATGGCCTATTGATCTGTCACCTTTAATGTCTTGATTCCTAGGCGACTGCAAGCCTAGCCTTTACTCTCGTGATAAAAAATATATAAATGAGAACTATTTCAAGGCCACTGTAACTGCTTAAAGTTTGTATATAAAGCTTTATTCAAAAGTATTATAATAGCACTTTAATTGGAACACAAGTGTCCAGCTGGTACATTGGTTGCCATATCATTTTCCAAAGTCCTTTAAATTTAAGAATCCTGATATGGGTCAGTTATTTGTTGTATTTTTGGTTATCAATGAATGTTTGTTAAACATTTAGTGCCATTGAGGCGAGGTGAAGTTTTGTTGACTATGTTTTCCAATTCATTATTTTTCCATAAATTCAACTACTAGCTTGCTGTATCACTGAGTTGCTAATCCCCTTTGGTACAAAATGTAGATTGTTTCCAACATCTTCTCAACTCTCACAAGCCACATTTCCTAGATTCACTCCTAAGACCCTACTACCATATTAGCTAGGACTCAACTTAGGATCTATGATAAACTGTTGGGTCACTCTATCACCTCTTGTTGATCTAGGATGTGATTATTTTTAACATAAATGGCCTATTGATCTGTCACCTTTAATGTCTTGATTCCTAGGCGACTGCAAGCCTAGCCTTTACTCTCGTGATAAAAAATATATAAATGAGAACTATTTCAAGGCCACTGTAACTGCTTAAAGTTTGTATATAAAGCTTTATTCAAAAGTATTATAATAGCACTTTAATTGGAACACAAGTGTCCAGCTGGTACATTGGTTGCCATATCATTTTCCAAAGTCCTTTAAATTTAAGAATCCTGATATGGGTCAGTTATTTGTTGTATTTTTGGTTATCAATGAATGTTTGTTAAACATTTAGTGCCATTGAGGCGAGGTGAAGTTTTGTTGACTATGTTTTCCAATTCATTATTTTTCCATAAATTCAACAATCAAAAAGTTCAAACTAGCAATTTTTTCTGAACAAGCATTGCAATACTAGCATGTAAAAATTGAGACACAATATACAAATAAAATGAGTCATGAGAGATTAACAAGATTTCTCAGCCATGATACCAAATATTTTAAACTTAATTTACTTAATAAGGGTAATATCAATGATTTTGAAATCAATTACAGGCCTCCTCAAAAAAACTTTCATAATTTAAAAGTTTTCTCATTGGTAAATAATTAGACAGGCTTGAGAATATCCTCTCCACCCATCCTAGTCCATAATAGCAGTACTACCATATCATTTGTTCACTAAACATTTTGCAGTTATGACTGAACCATAAGGATATGTAGCACTTTATGTCCTGAATGGTCTTATTTGTACTGTCATTAGTTATAACATCTTTATATCATAGAAGCTAAGTTCCTATCTCTTCCTACACCCAATGTCACCTAAAGTTCTACCATACTAGTGAAGTGAAAGAGCATGGTCATGGTGCTTCCCTTGAAGATTGGAAAGCTTGCACCTATGACAGTAACAAACAATAAAATCAAAATGTAAAAAACCACTGTACACCATTTCTTTATAGTCAACCAACTTCTAGGATTTGCATAACAGAATCACACTATATTTTCCATCGTTGAAAGTTGTTCTTTCTATGATAAGCTATAATTTATGGTTTACAACTAGCTGGGGTACATGCAGGAGTCTGACTAGTTGAAGATTTAATCTCCTGTAAAATGAAAGTCCTTCATTAACAACGAATGTTTATGGCATCACCATAGCCAATCATCAATTTATCAAGTTTTGTATATGTATGTACATATGTACACACACACCAATTTAAAGCTACGTGACATATCTCTAAAAATAAAAAAAATAGAACAGCAAGCTCAAAAGCTTCTTTGATGACAGTCTCAATGTCAGATTTTGGAATGTAAAATACTTTACTATTACCTCCTTCGTAAATACAAACTAGAATCATTGTATTTCATTCCTTTAATATGTTTCAAAACTTTGGTCTTTATAACACGTCTATAGTTCATATTTGTTAATCTGTATCAATGGTTTACCGCAATTAAACATAAATATTCTCTGTAGTTTCCATATGTCTTGTCAATGAATTTAACTATATTGCACTGCCCTTGACATTGGAATAGATCAATGCTCTCTTCAACATTGTATTAGACACACAACACCATCATCTTATGTATCTCATGACTAAATATCTCACACTTCTCCTCTATTGTTGTAGCATTTCATTCATCAATGTTTTCTGTTCTTTATCTTTAAATGTTTTTTTTTACTTCATTGACATTTATCACTTTCTCTTTGCTATTTGTATCTCATTTGATTATGAACTTCTGTTATAAAATGATTGTCTTCACTCCTCTTGAGTGAAAATGTTGTCCATATTGAATGTCTTTTTCTATTCATGGATCTGTAGCTCTCCAATAATGGCGTGCTAGCATGCTGTTGTTGGAGCCCAAAATCTTCTCTTTACTGTTGCTTCTCCGCATCATGAAAGAAGAGGTTTTCAAGAAAATCCACATGAATTATTAGGGATCCTTGCTTCTAACTCCTACTTTCCTTTTTGAATCGAGTTAGGCTTGTAGTTAAGAAGACTTGGCAAAATGAGAACTTAAAAATCCCTCCATAAAGACAAAAACATGATTTTCCCATTGACTTTAATGTGAATGATTTTTTGAAAAGCTTCTCATGAGGTTGGAAGTAAAGAAACTATTTTCTAAAAAGGATTTTGAAATACTAACTATATTTTAGCCCCAAACTTATTCTTTTGACAAACTCTTAGATTTCTATCTCAATTGAAGAGTCACTATTTTTACCTAGGGTGAAAAATAGGTAACAACGGTCAACTTCTCATGCTTTAGGATAGCATTCATAATGCTTACATGATATTTTTCTATCTCACTCTTCAAGAAAACTATTGTGTTCTATGGACAATGACTGGTGCAGGAGCACCTCAAACATTTAATTCAGAGTCAGAGATGAAGGGGATATCAAGGACATCCAAGACAAATCAGGAGGATGAAATGCATGATCCAGGTCAACAGATCAATTGGAGGATCCTAGCACCTATTATGGGCTTCAAATAATGCAATATTGTGTTATGCTTGTAATGTCTTCAATGGATCCATTTTATGTTTGTAATGTCCTCATAAGGACCAATAGGTTGATTGTAATGGACTAATGATGTCCAACTCTCAAATGGTGTTTAAAGAGTCTAGATTAGGCTAGTGTGGAAGTTTAAGTCTTTAGAAAAGGATTGAGTATTCAAATAAGGCCTTTTGGTTATTTAAAAATTCAAATATTTGAAGGGTAACGACTAGTTTAGGATTTAGAGGGAACTTTTAATTGTTATGATTGTAAAACTTAACTATTCAATCCAATCGATGAAAGTTGGTTGAATTAGTTTTCAGGGAAGTTATAGGATTCAATAGGGAGTTTTATATAAGGGGAAGGAGTCTCTGTTAAGGGAGAGAGCAAGAGACTAGTGTGTATAGTTCGAAAGACAATGAGCAATAAAAGTACTTTGTTTCCTACAATTTGATTCACTTCTAGGATATCCATTTGATTGGTTTTGAATTCTCATGCATTAACAGGAGTCTTTAACCACTTTATTTGTTATTGATGAATTTCAAACACTTGCTGTGATTTACTGTCGCGCCAGTTGAATAACAGTGATTTTCCTTTAATTGTTTATTTGTTGCACTAGGGTTTAAGCGTAATAGAGATCTTTCCATGAGGATGAAGGCCCAATACTCATGGAAAGAGTTAATTTAACATGTATGATATGTTATTAACAATGCATATGTAGGATAGTGCAGGATTTAGGTGATCACGGTGAGGAACAATGGACAAAACATTGAAGTTGGCTGCCAAAGTGTAGCAGTGGGGAATCCGTCCACACAAGACATCTATTTTATGCTTGGGAACAGTTTAGAATGATGAATGGAAGGTGATTCAATCACCAATTTGAAGCGGGAGTGAGCTATGACAAGAGATTACAGAGGCCCTAAAAATTAGTGTTTGAGGGCTCAATTTGGGGTTTTCTAGGTTACAAAGCCTTTGGAGTTAATTCCTTTTTCATATGGCCATTTTATGGCATAACTAGTCACTGTCCCGGAGTTGGGTTTGATAGGATGTCATTTATTGATACTTCCTTTGGAAAATTGGTCAATTTTGTACATTGAAACAGGGCAACTATTAAGAACAGGGGTGTTTGTCCGAAGTAACCTTATGAGAGGGTTTGATATGCTATTGTACTTTAAAAAGGGTGTTCATAAATGACCTCAAATTGTCTAGTGCCTTGAGAAAAGTTAAAATTATCCTTGTTCTAAGTCTACTGCAAGGTTACCATTAGGCTTTTTGGAATAGTTTGAGAAAGAGCTGTGTGAAATGGGAGTTTGTGAGTTGAATTGGAGCCTTAGAACCTTTGAAACCAATTGATTTAGTGTTTATAAAACCAAATCTTTCATTTAGGAGCCTTGAAGATAATTTGACAAGCTTGATCCTAGTAACATTTGAGGTTTAGGATAAGCCCAAGTGCCAAAACCTCTGAAATTTCTATTTTCCTTTTGTATTCTCCTACCACCACCCTTCCCTCTGCATCAATGACTCTCTGTGAACAATCCACACATTTGTTGAAATGTTTTTCAATAATGACAATATTTTTGACACATAAATGTTGCTCTTTCTCTTCTAAATGGAAGTCATATGTTTCTTCTTTCATTTATAAATAATTCTTTCTATCACAGCATGACCTTCGATACTCTTTTATGTATTCTTTGTCATTACTACTTACATTCTTGTTACTATTACTAGATCTTGATCACTGTCATTATGATGCTCTACTGCTATTGATAGTGCTTCTCTTATCATACTTATGACATTTTCATAGTTCTTCCCTTGTGTTGTGTCATTTAAAGGTATGCCATTGACTTCACATTTTAGTGCTAATTGCTCTTTTATTGTTAACAACTATTATCATTGCTTCTTATGAGGATAATTGCTCTTTTATTGTTAACAACTGTTATCAACCGCATAATCACACACCCCAGCCTTGACTTTGTATTTTTGTTGGAGATCATTTGATGTGGATGCTACTAAGATTTGTTTTCACAATTCTCAACATCTCCAGATTTCTAAAAGATTATCAGTTTTATGCAAATCTGCATCAGTTTATTTCAGTAATACTTTTGTACAATATACATTTTAAGCTTCTAGTCACAAATTTCATGATTACAACTCAAATGGATGTACTAATATATGCTAACCTAAATTTTGTATTCTTTTGCAATGTTTTAATTCTAAGTGGGTTTAACCTTGGAGAAAACTCTGCAGGTAAGCGCACTTGAGTTGGAGTCATATTGGGATGGGTGACCTCCCGGGAAGGCCTGATGCTTCGGCTCTGTGAGCATCATCTAGCTACAATGAGTGCTAAGTGTTCCATTCATTCTCATATGAGATGGGTTCTTGTGAACCACTCCTCATGAATCATGGGTCAATGACTTTGACTCGCAAACTAGATAGTTGAATCTTGATAGCAATATCACAATGATTTAATTTTGATTGCTATTTGAGTTTTTTAATGGTTTCCAGAATCTCTACGTACACTAATGGATGTTCTTGTTATAAATATTTGTGGTTACCAATTATCTCATTCTAAATATTAGAGCTATCAATATTTTCTGTCAATTTACATCCAAATTGGACTTTCATTGAACAATTTTTGTTAATGTCTCTGGGAATAAATTATTTTCAATTTACATCCAATCAGTCTTTCATTGAACATTTTTTGTTAATGCCTCTAGGAATAATATTTTTTATTTCAAACTTAGCAGGTTTTGGAAGCCGTCAAAGACTCAACATGTACGAGACTAGCAATCTTTGCAATGTCAAACCCAACAAAAAATGGTCAGTTCCATTCCAAATTTGTCAGGAAGTTTGATGTTTTTCTCTTGTATATTTTAGTTACAACATATAAGACTGAGCTTTACTTATGGAAAAGTTCTCTGATTTTGGAATGATAGCTGAATGCACGACTCAGCAAGCTTTTGAGACTGTGGGGGATCATATAGTTTTCACTAGTGGAAGCCCATTTCCTGATGTAGATCTTGGTTTGTAGCATTAACTAGAACTTTATGGGTGTTGATAAATTTAGAGCAACATTTTCTTACCTTGTCACTATGATCTTGATGCCAATTCACCCGCTCATGTTATTGTGTTTTAGGAAATGGTAAAATAGGTCACTGCAACCAAGGCAATAATATGTACCTTTTCCCAGGGTTAGCTTCTCTCACTTGATTTACAAAGGTTCTCATTACATAGAGCTATCCACTTAATATCTACACTTTCTCCATGGTGGTGCATTAGAATTGGGTTGGGTACACTAATTCTCTTTGGCTCTCACATCATTTCAGATGGAATGCTTCAAGCTGCATTAGAATGGTAAATATATTTGTAGAATTGGACCACTTAACCTGCATCTAGTCCCCAACATTTAGTGTTACTGTTTTATTATCCAAACATGATTATTTTTATTTATGCCATGTTGAATTTCACAAACCCATTGACTGACTTCCCATAGGAGAATTGTTATTCATAATGAACTTTCTCAATATATTTTCCATTTGTATTGACACTGCAGCTTAGCCGGATAATTGGAAGAGAAAGAAGTATTAAATGGAACTATATATCCTTCAATATCCAAGTATTTTAGTTTCAATCCAAAGATATATATATAACATAATTGTTTCTTATTAATTAGTCCATTACATGTGCTAACTATTGTATATAGTATTCGAGATATTACAAGCAAGGTAGCAACAATTGTTTTGACATAAGCTGTTTTAGAGGATCTTGCAGAGGGCTACCTTGATATTGATGCCAAAGCACTTTGCCATATGTCAAAGGTAGTACCTTCATTTCTAGAAATTCAGTGTGCTAATTTCTAGGAAAGCTAAACTTGACCACTACTGCACAATAGTGTACTATTTGGTTCCTCATCAACTTTTAGACAAGGGAAGGTTCAAAGTATGCAAAACTATTCTTGACATTTTTGTAATTCTTCCTAGTGACCTTAATAAACATGTACATCACATATAGTCAAGAATGGTGTAGGTAAATGGTCATGGGGTATAGCGTCCCAGTCCCCTGAGCTATCCAAATGACAAGTTGCATGGAAAAAAGAGGTACCTGGGAAATTTTTAAATGCTCATGACCCCATTAATCTGCACTCAGACTTCGTAAGAAAATGTGGGATAAGGGGCATGATGGATGGAGAAATTAGGGAGAAAATATAGAGGTGAAAGGGTGAAAACAGAGATATTTGTGGATAAAAAAATTAAGAATGAGAGCAACAAAGAAGCAAAAAGGAGTAAAAGGCTAGTAAACATGGAAGTAAACCCTTCATTCCCTATCACTTATAATTGGAAAAGAACTTAACAGTTTTAGTGACTACCGGAAAGAAAGAACAAATGCAGTTTTGAGTGGATGTGGGAGGAAAGGAATTGGGAGGCCAAGGGAAAGTACTAGTATACATGGTATGACTATTCTTTAAAGGGTACTAGCTCAATGGAAGAGCGCCTACTTTACAAGTAGGAGGATGATGGTTCAATTCCATTGTGCCCTGATATGACTAAATATATGACTAAATTAATGACTAAATATATGACTAAATTAATGACTAAATATATGACCAAATAAATGACCAAATAAATGACCGAATAAACAACCAAATAAACAACCAAATAAAGGACCAAATAAATGACTAAATAAATGGCCAAATAAATGACCCAATAAATGACCGAATAAATGATGAAATGACCAAATAAATGACTAAATAAAATACCAAATGAACAAATAAATGACCAGATGACCAAATAAATGAATAAATATATGACCAAATCAATGACCAAATAAATTACTAAAATAGTTTAGTCATAAATTTGGTCACGAGATAAATGACTGGCAATAAACTACCAGTGGTCACATGACCAAATTTGGTCATTTATCTACAATTTTTGGTAGTTTATTTGGTCATATATTACTATTTTTATACTAGTGGGTTTTCACCCTCAGAACTCCTTTTCTTTTTATTCTTATTCTTATTTTTCTAACTAAGATACTTGATGTCCGACTTTGTCATGCTAACGCTCAGTTCACTGATGGAAGTCCTCATAGGCTCAACTGCATTGAGGTAGCAAGCAAGAGCATAGTCATTCAAGAAGGTATAAATACCATGGCTCAGATTTGTGGAGGTTTGATCAAGAAGCTCAGGATGTTGGATAGTCAAAGTGGTGAAAGATTGGGAAAGAGTGTTTATGGATATGGATCTATCATCATTGGTGCTAACTTGACGCTTGAGTTCAAAGGTGATATTACAACTTAAGACATTCAATTCATGAATAGGCTCAATGTCATTGTGATAGTCCACTTCAGCCATCGGTGGATCAGACTTGATAAGTTCATCATTTCACTCTAGACTTACATTGGGTTTAGGTGCATATTGGTGAATAACATCAACATGTTTCTCTGTAATAAGGTCATCTTCTTCTAGAATGGCTCCCCATTCATAGTCATTAGATTCTTCATCTATGCCTCTAGGAAATCTAAGAACATGAGTAAAGTCAAGATGAATACCCCAAGAAGGGTTACCCTCAGATTCTGATTTGAATTCATACTCATGGGAATTTGTCTCAGAATAAGTACCACCTTCCTCTTTGTATGTTTGATTGTCTTCGAGACTAGTTGTTTCTTGTGTTGCAACTACCTCTTGGTTTATAGTAGGTTCTTGTGTTTCTACTACATTAATTCTTTTTATTGGATCATCTTCGGCATCAAGGATGTCTTTGATTTCTTTAGGCAAATGCTCATAAGGAATAAGCTCATCAATGGTGTCTGAATCATCACTATCAAATTGTTCAATTATTTCCTTCTTTATTTGATTTGCTATAGAAGGCTCAATTTGTTCTAGAACACATGGGCAATTCTTGCTAAGATAGAAAGGCTTCTTCATGTATCCTAGACCAATTGTATTCTTGTTGGCTCGACAATGACGCTTAAGAGGTGACATAAGACCTTTACCCTGTCGTCCTAGAGGTCCTTTTCCTTTATATCCCATCTTAGCTATCAACTTATCCCCTAGGCCATATGACTTAGAAGGAACCTTCGATACTTTAGAGTCACTAGGTGGAATAACTTGGGATTCAGGTTCATCTTTGTAAAGCCATGCAAGCACAACTTCATCTTCTTCAAATTCTTGCTTAGGTACTTTCTCTGCAACAAATTTTCCTTTATATGCCTCAAGAAGTTCCTTAGATTCTAGTTTGAATTGTTTTTGAGCTTGCCCATAAGACTTAAGTGAGATAGGGAGAGATGTCAAAGACAAGACTAGCTCTATAGTATATTCTCCCATACCATTTTCTTTGATATTGACCTCTTTTGCAATGTCTTCCATCTTAGATGTGGATGCTACATTTGTTTGCTTAGTGGAAGATTCTCTGTTATTAGGAACAAATTTATCCACATTTGCATTCAATGCATTGCAAGTTGTTGACACGTCAGCTGGAATGGTTACCTCTACTCCATCACAAGGAAATTTCAAGCACTGATGGTATGTATAAGGAATAGCTCTCATCTCATGTATCCAGGGTCTCCCTATAAGGATGTTGTAAGCTAAAGGTATATCAAGAACTTGACATATAGTGTCTCTGATGACAGGACCTGTTCTGATAGGCAAGACAATTGTTCCTTTGGAGGATCTTTCCTCTTCATCATACGCTTTGATAGTTATTTTCTTTCTAGGATCAATGGCTGTTTCTGAAAATCCCAATTGTGTGATCAAGTTGTAAGAACAAATATTCAGACCAGTGCCTCCATCTATCAACACACGTTTGACACAATGGTTTTGGATCAAGACTTCAATATGCAAAGGCTGGTTATGCGGATGACTCAAGGAGTTATCATCATCCTCTGAAAAGGAGATATACTATGGAGACGTAAGATGACCAACCATAGCCTGGAATCTATCTAAATCAAGATTATCAGGAACATTGGATCTAAGCAGAGCTTTGTCTAGAATGGCTTTATGAGTTGGAGATATCCAAAGCAACTCAAACATGGAGATTTTAGCATTAGTATGTTGGAGTTGTTGAATGATACTGTACGAAGTAGGCCTCGTGTCCTTAGGATTTGAAGATTTAGATGTTGCCCTCTATTTAGAAGTGGAAGACAAATTGAAAGGCACCTTAGGGACATTTGATTGATCTAGGATTTGTCCTTGTAGGTGTGCCTGAGCTTGTGATTGAGTAACTGTGTTAGTTGATTGATTTTCTCTATCTCTTCTTACAATTGTGATGACATTGCAATGCTCAGATAGGCTTGGTTCAACCATATTGATAATAGTATTATTTCCAAGATAGGCATAATTGACCTTAGCACCCACATTAGGCTGAGAAGATGAATCTCCTTGGCTACGCTTTGGAAATGGTTTGGTGAATGTTGTGTGATCATTATTGCTTTTAGGATTATCAATCGTGATTTCTCCATTATCAATCTTGTCTTGAATGGTATGCTTCAAGCGCAAGAAGTTATTAGTTTTGTGACCTTTACCTTGATGGAAATCACATAATTCATTCTCTCTCCACCATTTCAGCTTAGGATCAAAATTAGATTGTCGGATCTCAGGCAAAGAGATGATGTTATTAGCCCGCAAAGTTTTGATAGCTAATTCCAAAGATTCTCCAAGAGGAGTGAACTTTCATTTATTATCAACGGACCAAGATTTGTATTTTGGCTTCTTTTGAGATGATTCAGACACCTTTTGTTCTGAAGCTTTGATGGCTTGAGTACCAATGGTTAAATTGAAAGTAGGTGCCTTAGATGGGGTATGATTATCAACAATGCCATCTGTGATGATGCCCTTATTCTTGTTCCAATTTTTGTTCATCTTTAGAACTAGATTCATACTTGTCCTTTTTAAGTGTGACGTCTCCTTTTTTCACAAGTACTTTTTCAATTTTGATTGCATTATCCACCATCTTGTCAAAAGATGTATGATTCTGCATTTGTAAAGGGTAGTTGATTTTTGGAACAAGATTGTTGATGAAGATTTCCAGCTTCTTAGTTTCTGGAATAGGCCTAGCATATAGAGAGAATTTTTTTCTCCATATTTTGAGAAATGTCAGGAATGGTTCTCCTAGATATTGCTTGAGATTGTAGATATCAATCATGGTGACTGGATGTTGGATGTTGTAGGAGTATTGTTGATAGAACAATATGATCAACTCCTCAAAGGTTTTGATTGTAGGAGGCATCCTAGAGAACCAATGAATGGCTGCTCCTTCCAGAGATCGAGGGAAAAGATGCATTAGATAGGTTGGTTCATGCATGAACTCCATGGATTGAGTACAAAATTATTTGACATGATCTTGAGGATCAGAGTTTCCATCATACTTATCATATTTCAGCATTTCCACCCTTTTAGGTAATGGTGGCATATACAAGTCTTTATCAAATGGAAAAGAACATAGGGCCTCCATGGAGAACTTCTTAGGTTCTTTTTCTTTTTCCATTTTGTTAATTTTTACTTGCATGGCATGCATTTGTTTCATCATAGCTGAAATAGGCATTTCTTCCTCATGTGTAATGATATATTCCACATTAAAATTGGGAGGAAGTTTAGCTCCTTGATGAGCTAATTGTAAATAGTATGTTTCTCTATCTTCTTTTAAGAAATGATTTATCATTCTTTTGAAGTCATCATCATTTTGATACCAGGCAATTTCTTCAAGTGTGGTTTCCTGATCTGCACCATGTTGAGATTGAGCTCTTTGAGAGCCATGGTTTGTTCCTACTTGAGACATGGTAGGAGTTTTAAGACTCCCTAGGATAGATCAAGGAGGAGTTTTTTGATTACCTTCGTGAGTTGATGGAGGGGATATGTATCTGGTTTTTAATCAAAAGTTGCCAAGACCATCATCTTTGTAAAGACCAAAATTGTAGAGTTGCTCAAGAGTTGGACCTTTGATAGTGGTTATAGGTAAGGTATGGGATGCTTCTCCAGATTTCTTGTGAGAGGAAGCTCTAGTTTCCACCATTAACCTTAGGTGAAACAAAAGAATATGATGAAGACAACTGAAGAAAGATCTCATTCAAGAAGATCAAATGATGCAACCTTGTCAAGGTTTGATTGATTGAAGCTTAGATTAGATGTAAATGAAGGAGACTATGCCCTAGATGTATGGGTAGATGCCCAAAAGATAGCGGACATGATTTCACAACACTTAGCCATTTTGAAGATGGATTGAAGATTGATAGTTATGACAAGGTTTTGACACAAGATGAAAAAGACTCAAATCGATTAAGCAGAAGGCTAAATCAAATTCAAAAGGCCACTTTAAGAAAATGATTGGATTCTCATTAGTTGTTGCTCTATTCCTGACATAGTGATTTTCTTGACAGACTCAGGAAATAGGCTAGAAAAGCTGGGTCTTTGACAGTTCTGACAACTTTCTAGCAATTTTTCAAAATTTCTCAAATGACTTTTTGCAAGCTCGTACGACAGTGGGTAGGCTATTAAATGATAATTGACAAACTTGTATGATAGTTGCAAAACTCACGCGACAATTGATAGTAGGGTTTTTGACTTTTTGAATTGACTGGCAGCAAAACTCGTATGACAATATACCAGATACCATACGACAATTTGGGGGTAATGAAAGGACACTTTCCAAAAGTCATATGACTTTCTAACTTTACAAGATGACTTTTGACTCCAGAAAGGTGTTTGACATCAGATTTTGCAATTTTTCAGATTTTTAATTTCAGATTGTGCACAAAATTGTCTATCCAGGTTTGAAGATTGTATTGGATTGATTCATTCTTAGTAACCAGATAGATAAACAAGCATGCAAGATAGCAAGCAAGTGATTTCAAGAACATCTAAAAATAATGAACAAGGGACAAAGCAACCTTGCACATGAATAAGAAAGTGACTAAATGTGCTAATCCCTATGAGTGCTAACAGTGTATGTTCCAAAAAGTTTTGCAATAATGCACATATTCCTAGAAAATGAAAATTTGGCCTCACTAGGGTTTTTATTAATGGTCTGACTCTTCAACTTTTGTGATCTCAAGAGGGAGAACTCCAATCCAAGCACACCAGGGTTTTGACACAATTTGATAAATTAATCAATTAGGAGTTGCTAGGGAGATCTGACAGCCCAACAAGAGACCACACTTGTGAAGATTTCCTCCACAAGGACATTTATATAGCGGCTACTGCTACCATGGCAAAAATGGCTATTATTGCTTGAGGTTCCATCAATGTGGTTGACCCAATTAAGGGAATGTCCACTATGGTTAACCCTCTCTAAAGGTGACTCACAAAATATACCACATGGAGACTGGTTCAGAATTCAAGGATCTGAGTTTCTAGTACTACCCAAAAAGGGAGTAGAGCATAGTCCTCTAGCCTTTTACTTTTAACCCAAACAAAGTAGATAGATTAATCCAACACGCTAAAACCAAGATTATCTCACAAAGATCTATGATGTCAACCACTTATGATCTATCAACCTCTTCGAAGAGAAAATGTATCAATCAAAAGCTAAAGATGCACAAATCTAGTAGAATGTGAGACACTCTCAGTAACCTCCCTACCTACAACTTTTCCTTCATTAAGAAGAGTTTTGCTGGAAACCCAATCTCTCAAGAACCATAGATAGTGTTCATAGGGCCTATTTACTATGTGTAACAAAGATGCTGAAAAGAAAATCTATGTTCATTTTTATAGCCCAAAATGAAATCTGTGATATGAAAGCAATAAAGGTCACACAAGCTTGACACGCAAGAGTTCTTTTTAATCCAAATTGAAATGTTATCAGCTAAGAAGATTACCTGAATTCCTCGCAATGCACTTAGTAGATTTTTACCTATTTTTAGCAACTCTCACGCTTTTTCCCAATCAAAATCAACAAAAATCAATCAGAAATAGCAAATTTCAATTGTTAATGTTAGATGTCAGTCTAAATCAGAAAAAAAAATCTGGAAAACTACCTGAAAAAGTGAAACGATAATTGAAACCTGGCACTGAAACTTGAACGACAGTGGGTCACCTACCAGATGACAATCCAGAAACTCGTATGACAATGGGTATCATATCATACGAGAAAAGAGCTTCCAAATGACACTGTGTTTTTAATGGTACGATCCTCGATCAAATCAACTATTGTACGACAGTGGGTACCTCCTGATACAAGTTTTTGACAAAACTCGTATGAAAATTGTATGGACAGAAATTAAAAATTGCAGCCTGGAATAGAAAATGACAAGAAGATGATAGAAATTGATAGAAATTGAATGGAAACCCATTTTAGGGCCCCACGTTGGGCGCCAGAAATGTGTGTGAATTTTGTACCTAGCTATAGACACAACACTTCAGTAAAACATTAGAGGTTAGCAAAAATCAAAATCGTGCAGTGAAATGGAAACTAATCTAACCAGGTGATTTACTGCCTTCTAGTAGATGTGAGTATGTATTCTCAGATTGGACCGAGATCATTGACCTTGACGACACCTAAATGAAGGATTTGAATGCAGAATCTAGATATGAGATGAATGCAAATTAATGTATTTTTTTGGATTTTCTATGCAATAAGATGAAACAAATTGATATGAATCTATTCTATATGAAAAAATGATATGACATGCAATTAATCTAACAATGATATGCTAAATGATATGAATGCTTAAAATAATGAAAATCTCACAACTTTGATTCGTAAAGATTGATTCTTCGATCACCAATTCGCCAGTGTGAGGATGCAATTCATGGATAGATCCAAAATGAAGAGCTGAGACCTTAATTTATAGAAATCCAGGACTTTGGAGGTGCATGGAAAGAGCCATAAATCACTCTTGATAAACTCAGGTTGATTTTTGAGTTATCAAAATATTAGAGATAGATTAACTCACAAAATCATGCAAATCAACTTTTTGATTTAAATTAGAAGTTGAGATTAGCTTTCAACTCAAAAGAGAGTTGAGTTTATTTTTAAAACAACTTGAATTGATTTTCTGATTTAAAGTTTAACTATTTTTTGGATGTGCATAATTAATTATGAATTAATTTAATAAATAAAGTGATTTATCCTCAACTTAACTAATTTTAAAAATAAAATAATTGATTTTATGGGCTAATCAATTATTAAATCAAACTTTTATTCAAAAACTATATTATTAAATTTGACAATTGACATTAATTAATTAAATAAGAATTTAATCAATTAGTCATAGGATATTTGATTTATTGTCAAAATGAAATAACACAATTTAGGAATAAATATAATTAAATCCAATTAAATAACTAAGTGGCAGTATTAAATCTAATTAATTAAATATTTAGAATATTCAATTAATCAAACTTTAGGATAAATAAGATTTATCACCAAATAATCATTAAATTAAAGATAATTAGGATAAATAGGAATAAGGAATATTCCCCGATGCAGAATTTAGGATAATCAATTAAGATTTGATAATGTGCAGATGTGCCTTAGGTTAGGACTTTGATGTCGATTTCGTTCGATGTGTCGATATAGGAGGTTAATGAACCTATAGCCCATTTTTGGGGTATTACAATTAGTCTCTTGACATGGAGCCACTTCTAAGGACAATGTAGGAGTTTTGATCTGCACAAGGGATTCTCGAAGGGATGATGGATGTTCATTTAAAATAGGTACAATAGGAATTGTATCACATGAAGGCTTGGAGTCTATAACCTTTGAAGTATGAAATAAGTTTGTAGCAAGATGTAGGTTAGCTTGGATCTCTTTTAGAGGTAGCCCTTGAGGGTATACATAGTCATTATGAAAATTGTTTGGATTTTTCTTTGATGAAGGAATATTGGATAGCTTTGCTTCTATATTAAATGGAGGAATGGTGGAATAGGTGAAAGATATAAGAGGACCACTACTAGACATGTGTTCATAAGTTTGATCTTGCTTGAGAAAAGTATCTTCCTGAGATGAGTCATTAGAATCTTCAATTTCAATTAAGTCATCATCAATAAGATTTTGGATTTTATGTTTCAACTCGATGCAATCTGAAGTTTCATGTTCATTATGTCTATGATATGCACAATAGTTACTCAAAAAGATAAAACCACATGAAGTGATTTGGGGCAATGTGATGAGATCATTTTCAAGGAGTTTTTCCAAAGTTGATTCGTATGAAATTCCCAAAGGAGTAAATGATCTATCCCAAGGATATTTGGATGTATTTGTGTTTCTTAAAGAGTTGTCATGCGATGAATATTGTTGAGATGGGACTAATTCCTCTTGATTTCCTTGATCAAAGATGAGATTCTCTTGATATTTTGAAATAGTTTCTTCATCAAATATTGGTTTATCATTAGGATATTTTTGATCAAATAAAGGGTTTTCATGATATTCTTTTTTATCAAATTTTGAATTATAAAAGATATGGCATTCATGATGTTTTGCTTGATCATAGAGGTAAGGAAACAATGTTTTTAATGAGAATTAGTTGGATAATGTTTCCATTTCTTTTTTCATTTATTGAATTCTTGTGAATATAATATTATTTTGAATCCTTATTGTTAATTGATGTTTGGATCTTAATGTATGTTTTCTTTTTGTAATCAAAGACCTTCAAGCACAACACAATAATTTTATCAATTATCACAAGAAATTCTTCCAAGCAATCTACCTAAGGTCAAATTTGGCTTTTAAAATGGCTCTAATGAGGTAGGCTTGCTAATTTATCAAGGATTTAGTATGGATTCCATTCAAAATGGATATTAAACTTTCATCATCCAAGTATATTAAGAGGCTTCCCACCACTGGTATGTCGGAGTTTTGTGCAATCCCAAAGAACTACTCAAGGAAGTTCAAAAATTTAACACCCTTTTGTCACACACCCCATTAAGGATGCATGCATTTTGTTTTATAGTGGGTTGGATGATCATAGAAAAGGTGATTTTATCCCACTTTGGGCTGTCCCTCTCACTAGCCTCGTTAAGGAAAATCTCGGGAGGCGAGCCCAATTATTGATCTAGCATGTTCATTTGAAAGAAAGAAAATAGAATGAAGAAATAGGTTGTGGGAGTTTGACTCACCAAAAAGGTGAAGAGCATATCCCTATCTACTTCTCAATCCCAAAACACAAGTAACAATGTTCAATTTCCAACCCACTAACTAGTGAGAATCGAGTATTGCTACTCTTTTCTACAAACAAGGGGTTTATTTGATTATGTGCTTGATTTCCTTAACCTTTCTTTTAATCAAAAAATTTTGACACTTTTGGCATTTTGATTCACTAAAAGAAGTGAAGAGCATAGGCCTAATATCAAAATTTCTCAAACAATAATAGGTTGTTTTTACTTACTAGATTTTGAAAACAACAAAGCCACAATGTAAGTAAAAAAAATGACTAAGTTTAGGCTTACCTTTTCCTTGTAGCTAGCAAAGGCTAGGGGCATTTTTGATTAATTTTTCAATTTTTTAATTCTTACCTTGGCGATCGTTCCTTTCCAATGTTCTTTTCCTCCAACAAGTTAGTCAACAAAACTAGCCACAATGAACAAAATAAAATGAAATTGAATAAACAAAGATAAAATTGAACTTTAAGCCTTATTTGTCAAATTTAAGAAAAACTTGATTAAGGTGAATAAATCCAATTCAATGAATCAAATTTTGCTTTATATGTTTCTACAACTTTGATGTAATGATCATATACCTTTCCTTCTTGTTGAGAATCCTCAAGAACCAGCTTAATGTGAGCAATGTTCTCCTTTTTTATCTTCCTTGTCAAAGCTTTGCCTTCCTGATTGAATATGCTCTCTGGTTTTTTTACTTTTCTATTATCAGTCATCCTACAGAGACATAAAAATCATTTTCTGATAGTCAGATTATGAAAATTTTCAATTTAAGCAAAAGTGCTATTTAAATGCTTAAAAGCGCTATTTAAATGCGTGAAAGCGCTATTTAAATGCATGAAAGTGCTATTTAAATGCTTGAAAGCGCTATTTAAATGCTTAAAAGTGCTATCTAAATGCTTAAAAGTGCTATTTAAAATGATTGAAAGCACTATTTAAATGCTTGAAAGCGCTATTTAAATGCTCGAAAGCACTATTTAAATGCTTGAAAGTGCTATTTAAATGCTTAAAAGCACTATTTAAATACTTGAAAGTGCTGAAACAAAAAGTAAACGCATTACATAATTAAGAAAAGGCATCATAAAATGAGCAAACATGTTGGAGAAATAGGCAAATGCGCTGGCTAGTCAGGGAATAAGTGCTGATAGAAATTTAGATAGAAGCCAGAAAGAATCGAAAGCATTGTTTCTCTATGCAAAGGCACATAAATTTACCATGGAAGCGTTGTTACAGTGCTCAGAAGCACTATTTAACTGCTCAAAAGAATTGTTTGAAGTCTCAAAGCATTGTTTCACCTACAAAACATAGAGCTTAACATGCAAAAATTTGAACAAACATGAAATTTATGGATTTTTAGAAAGTGAAGCCTAATGCCCCATGGTGGGCACCATTTTGTGTACTAGAAATTGTACCTTCATAGAATTATCATTGTCAAATAAATCAAATAGAAACTAAGTTACCACAAATAGAAAATTTATTTATCAAGTAAATGAGCAATTAAGCATTCTATGGCTCTCTAACTAAGAGTGTTAATGGTGAAGCTCTTAGCAAGCCTCTATTAATGATAGTCCTAGAATGAGAAATGAGTGATAAGCTAAGCTAATTAATTCAATTCCAAATAGAAATGCTAAATTAACTTCTAAATTTCCTTTCTAGCTTTAATTCTCAAGAGGTTAGATGCAATTCTCAGATTTGTGGATGAGTTATGAGTGAATTTAGCCTTGCTTTTATAGGATTTGGCAAGGGTAGGGGGTGTAGTAGAGTTGATCATGATAAGGCTTGAGTTGAGTCTTCGGTTCCACCTTTTGAAGACAATTTAAATATTGTGTCCTCAAAGCTTGGGACAAGAAGACAAGATGCTCTTTCAATTCGAGTGATTGAGATTGAATTTGGCTTGATCCCTGTGAGCTCTTTTCTTAAATCCCATTGGTTGAGGCTTTTTTTCCTTCCATGTGGTGTTGAGAAATTAGGATTTAATCAATTGATTTTAATTCATTTATTTAGCCAAGTGTACCCCTTGAATGGGTTGAGTTTATTTAATTCCAAACTATATAATTAATTGAATTAATTGCACATTGATTTGATTTAACTTGATTAAAATGCTCTTGATTTTTATTTAAATTGAATTAAAGCTTGATTTTAATTTTGATTAGCTAAATAATTGTTTGGATTCAATTGCCTTGATTTGCCTTGATTAATCACTTGAATGATCCTGTCCACTTTTTGGTGATTACAGTTAATTAGGTAGAAAATAATTATATCAACATAACCTTAGCATTGTCCAATCTATATCAATTGCCTAATTAAATTCTTCATCTTCATAACATTTTCACTTCTTCTTAACTCATTCAACTTATATCATACTCTGAATGATATAGAAACACAATATAAATTAGATATCATTTTCTTGACATCAATGAAAAGATAATAACTGATCTAATCTTTCTTCTATCTTGTATATCTCCGATCTTAGTCAGTCTTCATCATCATCACCATTAGTTATAGTAACACGTAGTATGTATTAAAGACTTTGTGTGATGCAAAATGCAAAAGATAGTGAATTTGATAGTATCAAGGATGCCTCTTTCTAACTCATTCTTCAAATAACACCTAGATCCCATATATAAGAAACCTTTGAAACTTGAAATAAATATTGAATTTTACATTTTGTGTCCCTCATTCTATCCCCCATTTTGGCATGATATCCTTGATTACCAATTTTTTGCAAAGGAGTACAAAGAGATGATAAATCTAAAATTTGTGAATCTTCAACATACCTTGAGTTACCATTTGAGAAGAAGTCCTTTCCAACATTACCATGCTTCTATTGTGCTAAGTTAGTGCTAAAATTATTATGATAATCTCACATTTCCATGAGAGATATTATTCAAATAACCTTTTCATTTGCATGTCTCCAAGATTCTAACTCATGGATATCAAAATAAATCATTCTATCTTCATTTAAGGAATCATCAAACTCTTCTATTGAAACTTCTAAAAGGACAATTTGATATTCTCCATGTCCCATATGTTCTTGCAAATTAATTTTTTCATCCTTATCCTCATTAAAGCTAGACTGAAATAAATTATTTTCAAAACTTTAATTGATTTCTTCATTCAAAATGTTTTTACCTTCCATTTGGTGAATGCAATCCATTAGTTCTTTCTCCTTGTTTAGCTGGAAGTTATCTTGAATCTCAACTTTTATATGTTCTTGATTTTTTGTATTTGCATCCTTTCCCATCTCAATGCCATCCTTTATTATTTTCATGAATTTCTCTTCAAATGATATTTTTAAATTTACCTCTAAAAGATACTCATCAAAAGTTAAGAAAACCTCTCCTTCTCGAAGCATATGTTTCCCGTCGAGCTCTACATATTCATAAAATTTGAGGGTTGTCTTAGAAATTTTACATTTCATAAAATATTCATCAAACCATCTTGACAATTTTTATAATAGAATATCAATTTCTAAATCTGTTAAAATAGATTTGTAGAAATCTCCCATGATTAGCAACCCAAAACCTTGCAGACTGACAAGATCTTAGCTCTAATACCATTGTAATGTCCCAAATTGATATAATTGTGAAATTAAGCTAAAATTGAAGAAATGAATAGAAAATTAAATTTACTTCTCATTCCAAACTATCATAGATTTAATTTTCCAATAAAACTAAAATACCCACAAAGATCTATCAATAAGTCTTACATACTATGCACCCGATTTGTAGAGCTAATTGTCAAATCAACTTGAAACTTCACCAAACTTAACATGCAAGTAAATAATAGAAAATGAAATGTCATTTTATAAAAAACCATGTCCTCAAGGCTGATATAAAAATACATATACTTCTTTTATAGATCAATCCAAAGCAACAAGAAAATATGAAGCCCAAAATATACCGCAAGCTCACAAAACTTCTAGATAAAATCACCAAACTTCAAGAGAAAATTATTAATAAAAAAATATCATGAAAATGCATAAAATTAAAGAAAATTCACAACCTCAATTCTTCCATGAATCAAATGCAACCTTGAAACTAAAGAAAACCTCCATTATTTAGCATAGTGATAACCTTTGGATTGAGATTATTCAACAGTATTCCTTGAATATCATCCTCAGAAAACCTAGTAATCATTTAGCTCCCATCCTTAGATCACCTTGGAAACTATGAACATCCAATCAAAAACTCTCCTTATCCACTGATTTATCAGCCACTAAATAATTAAGCAAATGCTTAGCTAAAATCTAAAACAAGAATCATTAAACTTGGACCCCAAACCAAGCATATATGAAAACAATTTTGAAACTCAAAATGAATGCCAAAATCCCACCACTCAAAATTTAGGAAAATTGCATGAAATGGAAATAATAATTTAATGGAAACATTTGTAAAGCAACTAGATGCTAAAGATGCTAAACATTACCAATGAGACTTTCTAAAAACCAATCCACTACTAGCTAACTTTCCAAAACCAACAAGATGCTCCCAAAAGAAGAAGTTACTAAATTAACATTTTTTTTTTGGAAATTTTGAATTTTCAACACAAAACAAATATTAATTTTATTATTGTTTCCCAAACTATCATGTGATCCTAATTTACTATTTTGGGATAAAGAAAACTTACTACTTTTTAAAGTTTCTATTTTTGGGAAAAAATGTGATAACAATCACCAATTGGAAAGAATACATTGATTGGAGCAAGTTGATAAGTGATAACTTGCATGATGACTTGGTACGTGTGAAAAAAAACCCAAGATTCTATATGACTTCATATCGTATATACCTTTTGGCTTCCCAAGCTACATATCTTGGTTTAAAGAAAAAAGGGTCACTTATTTACCCTAATATCATAATGTATAATCATACCCAGAATTGAATCTAAAGAGGAGCAGGAAATATTGGTGATCCAATCAATAG
This sequence comes from Chamaecyparis obtusa, assembly GCA_027943335.1. Classification (NCBI taxonomy): domain Eukaryota; kingdom Viridiplantae; phylum Streptophyta; class Pinopsida; order Cupressales; family Cupressaceae; genus Chamaecyparis; species Chamaecyparis obtusa. The sequence continues at coordinate 79,176 of BSBK01003851.1, read as the reverse complement.
AAGGATACTTTTCCAAGATTATATCTATAGATGTGGTATTAGAAATCAAAATATTTGGTAGCTATTTTGATAAATTCAGAACTTTTATTGACATAAGCATCACAAGGTGCACATTAGCCACAACAAAATACCAAGATAGTTCTGTGTGACAAATTGGTAGTTCTAGAGCTCTGCAAACAAGTGGGTGATGCCCATAAATTGAAAGAAAAAAAATAGAAATCTTGTTTCCAATTTCCAATCAAGGTAGGGGCGCATATCTATCTAGATATGAAGACAACCAAAAATGTGGATCTTGACTTACTAGAATTCTCCCTGCAACTCTTAAGCATGAAAAGGTATAAATTTGGTCCAATAGGGACATTCAACCACATAATTGGATCTCAATCCAAACATGTGCCCCATATAGACAATAACTAGGCCAATTGTATTGATAAATACAAGGTCAGAGTAAGGGACTTATGTAGAATGAACCTAGATTTGGCAAATGAAGCTTCTGGAATTTGGATCTTATAGAAGACTAGGTTTAAAGATAAAGAAAAAAACTACATAGGCCACCAAGAGAATCTATGCTAGGGATTATACACAATTCATAAGTTAAATCTATTGAGAAAGAGGACATGCAATATAGAACATGATATGTGATTAAGTGGACACAAGAATAGGTCAATAGCCCATACCAAATGGACCCAATCCCTAGAGTTGAAGGAGTGGAAAAGATTTCATAGACAAAGAATCCCAACACATCAAAGAGAAATAAAACAACTACTGGACCTCCTTCCCCTACTCATCCAATAGGATATGCATGAGTAGTAAATAAACAAGTTCCTTGCTAGATTAAAAAGAAAAATAAGACCAAAGGGGAAACACAAAAAACTCTTTCTCAAAGAAAAGAGTAGCCAACCATTCTTATTTTAGCTATTTCCCCAATTCCTTACTTAATAAATCAAAGGACCAAGTATGGAAAGGCCAAAGAGTTTGATAAATATGTAGATGAGGATGTTAGAAGGGTGTATAAAAGATTGAGAACAAGTTCATGAAGGTAATAATTGATACATTAAAGGTTAAAGAGGAGGAAGAAAAACCTCTTAAAAGAAAGAGGATGAGGACAATTGAATAATTTTCAACACCACATGATACTATTGTTCTTCCACTCAAAAGGAAATAACAAAACCCCACCAATAAGATCATCTACGCTAGGTGAGATAGAGTGGTAGCCACTTCTAGATACGATAAATATACAACATGATACCGATGAGGAAGTTGGAAGAAATCAACTTGGAGAGGCTGAAATATAAGTAGAGAAGGTAGTAGAAGAAGAACCTATCATAGAAAATGCCCTCCCATAGGTGAATGAACAATAAGAGGAGACAAGAGGTGGAGGAAATGAAATTAGTCCCTCAACTAATATTGATACACTAAAAAAAGGAAGTTAAGAGGCTTTGCATTCTATCCTTGGTGGAGCTAACTCAAATAGGGATGATGATGATGAAACTCCCCCAAAAACAACTCCCAAGGCCCAAAAAGAAGAATAGGTTAATGAAGAACATCATGTTAAAGATAAAGAACATGGGCCAATAAGGGAAGAGCTCTAAAAAAAAAAATAGAAGAGGAACAATAGGAGGAGGAAAAATTTGAATACGAAGAGGAACAAGATTTTGAGGATGTTACTCAAATGAGGACTAAGTCCCTCCAACAAAAAGAGGAGGAATATGTTGTAAATAGGGACATATTCATAAAAAACTTCAAGTACCACTCCCATATGGCTGTCACAAATTAATCATAAGAGGAAAAAAATATAAGGACATTGATGTTGAAGATTTCACAATCTTGGAGGAGGCATCCATAACCCCTGAATCCAAAAAGAAGGCATAGAATATATCTAGGGTCACAAAAGACACTTGAAGTAATTTGAAGACCTAACTTGTTTCTCCATTTGTTAAAAGAATTGAAGACATGAAGGAACATGATTATCAAGTGCAGGAAGTGAACTTGGGGGTACTCATGCGACAAGGTGAGAAATACCTACTACAAGAGACCATCACAACCATTTTCAAGAGAATATATTGCTAACCTTGTAGGAATATTAGACTCCTTTTATCTATCCACAAGCCTCCATTCTACACTAAAGGAAAATGTAAATTTTTTTGTTTAAGATATATTTATTTGAGTAGCACTCAAGTGGCATTAAGAGATTGAAATTGTGGGAGAAGTTAGAAAAAATGAAAAAGGAGCTACCTCATTTTGAGGATAAAAAAAGAAAAAAAATCTTTAGGAAGAATCAGGAAGTGAATTGGAAATATATAAAGATACCTAATATAGAGGAACTAAATGTAGTCATTAGATATTTCAACCAATAGTTCCCTAAAGAAGTTTCTAACTCATAATGAGAAATCATTTGATAATTTTGTACAAGTTTTGGAGTTTCTAAAAGAGGCAAGCTTGAATAAATGAAGTGAAGAGTTTTCAAATGAAATTGTGGAAGTTTGAATCAATATTTTTTTTGTAGAAAGCGTTTGGAGGTATTTTTAGTTTGAACAAAAATTGATCAAAAGTGAAGAGCAAATGGTGGACCCTCCAAAAATTCCTAAATTATCCTAGCATGCGTGCAAATATTCCACCACTCAAACAACTAGTCAAATCCAAAATTTTAGGGCACATTTGGACTTATTTGAAGCTCCAAAATATTGATAAATTCAAAGAACTTGGTCTTTCGGTAGTTTGCTTCAGTTTTGGAGAAATTTTGATGAGTTAATTTATAGTTTATTTTTATTCAACCGACAATCATGCCCATAAATAATAGTTTTAGGTTTGACATTTATTTCTTCAAAAAAACTATTTAAACTTTGTATTTTATTGTAATAGGGGTTGGAGATTCTTTATGCAAACACTAGAAATAAATGGTGCTTTGATTTTAGTGTTTAATGTTGCTAAGCATTAAGAATTTAAAATTTAGAGTCATTTTTGTGTTGCATAATTTTCAATCATTCTCTTAGATGGTATTGATTTTTATATGTATGTCTTGTTTAGATTGATAAGTGTAAGATATAAAATAGTGTAGTGTTCACCAAGATGTAAGATATGAAAGATATGATATGATATGGTTGGGATATAGTGTGTGGGAAAAGTAGGATCTTCTTCTTAACCTCAAACTCCCAAAGGAAAGATCCAAATTGATCAACCAAAAGGAAATGGTTAATACACAAATGAATCAATCGATAAAGAATATGAAGAAAGGAGAAAAAGCTATATTCCGTTATGGAAAGGAAATACATAAATATTAATTGGATGGAAGATAAGTACTAACCTCAGAATATGACAAATCTGGAAAGTACTACTTTCTGGTGTCTATATTCAGTTTCAAGAAATTCTGCAACCGGATCTAGCCTAGAAACACAGAAATAGAGAAAACCTAGAAACCTTCTATCTTTCTGAGAAAGGTTGACCTTGACCCAAAATAGGGGTAAGATCCTACCCCAGGGCACAATCTTAACCCAAAAATTTGACCTTGACCTGCACTGCTCTGACAGAAATTCTATTCGCGGATCCTAGAAGTTCGCCGAAAAGGGTATTCAAATCTGAACTACAACTCGCTGTCCCACACCTGTACCTACAAGAAAAAGGTTTTTGTTGTTTGGATGAGGGTTTTTCATTGCTCAAACCCCGGTTTGGAATCAACCTTGAAATGTAATTGAAATTATAGAAAATAAACAAAGTAAATAGAACTATTCACCTTGCTTATATTGAAATCCTTGTGGAGGATTTGAATCCTTGAATCCACAAGTATGGATGCTCCAAATGAATGTAGAATTTTATGTAGGGTGCCTCAAATAAATTTCTTTAGATCTTCAACACCAATCTTGAATGGATCTTGGAATAGGAAGAAGCTTGAATGGAAATGGATGGAGAAATCTTCAATAAGAGGACTCCAAAGAGATTGAATCCTTCAATGGCTATCAATGAATCTCCTTGATGAATGAATGCTTAAATGCTTGAATAATTGAGGATGAATGAATCATTGAATTATTTCCTTCTCCTTATTTCTTGCTTTCTTGATGGCTTGATTTCACTTTCTTGAGAGATTGTGGTATGTAGATGCTTGATTGTGGATTGAGATATATTGAAATGAGAGAGGAAGGATTCCTTTTATACTAGTCTGGGGCACAAAATTCTAGAGAGGCTGACATAGGAGAATTAAATCCCCATTTAAACCTTAACCCCTAGAAATGGACCTAAATTAAATATAATTTAAGAGTTTACCATTCCAAAATCCAAAACAGCTAACCCAGAAGCTGGAAAATAAACTTTCCGAAGCTTGACATCCTGAAACCTTTGGAACAAGTGAAATTTGGACCTAGGGCTAGGGTCGAGGTTGACTCTCACCTAGGTCAAGGTCGAGGTTGACCTTGACCTAGGTCAAGGTTGAGGTTGACCTTGACCCTCACCTAGGTCAAGGTCGAGGTTGACCTTGACCCTCACCTAGGTCAAGGTTGAGGTTGACCTTGACCTAGGTCAAGGTCAAGGTTGACCTTGACCCTGAGGTCAAGAATCTCAATTTCTTAGGACTAGGTACTAGAAATAGGATGAAAAAAGGTGGAGAGAGAAGCAGAACATGGGGAAAAAGCTAGATCCTAGTCAAAGACCCATTCAAGGTGTTTGACATGACCACCCCAGACCACTTACTTGGAGGGCTAAACCAGTCCTAAATGGAAGTGCTTCCATTTTATGATGATACATTTAGCCCTCACTTTAGCAAGAGTATGGACTCAATGCAAACTCTTGGTAAAGTAGATCACAATGAAAAAGATAATCTTATTGAAATCAAAGGGACAAAGAAATCCTCAAGCCCCTAGGGACTCAAGTCTTTGTCAACTCCAAGATTACAATAAGAGAGACATCTCTAGAAAAGAGAGAGAAGAGGGTGTTATTATCTTGCCCAATGAGAACTTATGTCCCATTGTGAACCACACAAGGAAACAATGCAACTGGAAAGATGGAATTGAACCGCCTAGTGAATGTGGTTACTCACTAGGTAACCCATCAAGGATTCACCCTTAGGAATATTCTATTTCAAAAGAGCAAAGCCTAAATAAAAGAGATCTAGTCTTAAGGACACCTCCGACCTTAAGGGATCAAAAATTTGAAACTGGAGGGATTAAGAGATCCTATAAGATAAAAATTTGTGCTTTAAGGATTAGTCACTAATCCATAAAGGGAGAAAAAGTACCTTGAAAAATATATGTATTGAAAGTGTGTGTGTGCAACAGGTGAGAAGAGCATATGCCCCCATGTTAAAGTCATTGCTAACACTTTAACAGGAGCAATGGCTTGAACAAAAACATAAAAAACTCCATTGATTACATTTCCACTACGAGATGCCCCCAAGAGAAGAAAAATAAAGGGAAATATCACATAAACATATAGAGAACACAGAAGGGATCTACCTATCATGGGATCAATATGATCATAAGATAATATATATATATGATATTATTGCAAATGAATTGACATCATTCCCCAAATAAAGTAGAACTACAATCACAATGGAGGAAAGGACACATAAGATTTACTAAGAAGAGTCTTTTCGGACCAAGACATGGAGACCAAAAATATTTAGTTCTACCAAGTCGCAAATCCAAGAGGACTACACAAGGAAACATTTATGAACAATATCATAGGTACAACATAACATGAAAAAACCATATAGAAGAGTAGAGATACACATAGAGGAATTGTACAATAGGTTTGATTCCTTTATCACCTTGCACCAACAAAGTTACAAGGGTCATATAAAAGAATCTAACAAACATTTAGCAAACACATTACGGGAGAAGCACAGTACAACAGGCAAACACACAAAAAGCTACCATGAAGGACAAGCCAATCAAGTGCACTGCCTACTCTCCCCATCTCATTCTATATCATTTCAGGAACGTGGGAAACTCGCAAGAGGGACTATATCCAATATAGTAGGAATGATAGCTAGTTCCAAACATGGATCCTCTTGAGAATCGTAATGTTCGATACTAGGTGTAATTGTCAATTGTGATGAAAGCATGTTTGGTAAATCAATGTCAATGTCAATAGTTTCATATTCATTATTAACATCATTAGTATCATCAAGAGTATCCTCTTCATCCAAATTAATCAAAATAGGATCTAAGATATGAGTAGAATCATCATAATCATGCATCTTAACATCATTATTAGTATGAATTTATTCTAACACATCATTCATAGGTTGGTCAAAAGAAGGTAAAGGACTTTGAGTAACAGAGGCATGAGCCTTAGCTTGAGCTCGATACTTCTTACGATTTTCATTAGCAAACCGGTTACATTTTGTCTTATTTAAAATATGTTGAGAACTAGGAGGGACAACAATCGGTTCTTTCATAGGTTCTATAGGAGGATTAGTAGGATTCTCAGTAGGTTGAAAAGAAACACTAGGAACTTGATTAACAGAACTAGAAGCCATGGATAAAGGAGGTATAGAAGGCTTAGGCAAAAGACCATGGTTATGATCCATCTGAGGCATAATTAACTCAAGAATCTTGTAATGGTTATAGGCTTGATATGAGCGAAAGAGGTTATCAGGTTGAGGAGGACATGAATTAGGTAATGAAGGCCAAAAGAAGTCAAGTGTAGCACAATCCCTAGGCCTAGAAGGTTGATACAAACTATGATTAATCATCTTCACTTCTTCATCATGAATGAATTTAAGACACTTATGTATAGGAGAAGCATTAACATGCATGGCATTTAACCAAGGCAAACCAAGCTTAACTTGAAACTGATCAAAAGTAGGAACAACAATGAAGGTAGTGTTCACAACTTTACCACAAAGTTCAACAGACAAGTTAATAAAACCAAATGATGGATAAAGAAAACCATTACAAGTTTGAATCCACACATCCGATGTATCATAAGAATCACATTGTAAGTTTTTCATAAAAATATTTTCTTTAGTAATAACATTGACTAAGGATGTAGGATCAACAAGACAACTGCGCATAGGTATTTGAGAAATCCTAGCATAAATATAGAGGGGACCATCAGAAGCTTTAATAGTCTCAGAATCATCAAAGGTAATCAAGAGTTCCCAAGGTCTTTTATTCTTAGGTTGTTTTCGAGGTTTTGGTTGAGATTTCAGTTTAGGTTTAGGTTAAGGTGGAACTTGAGTTTTAGATTGAAGTTAGGGTGGAGATATAGATTGAGACAACACAAAATGTTCCACATGGTTAATAATGTGATTAAGATCATCCATCTTTAAATCATAAACAATATCCACAGAAGATGGCTGAACAATAGTATTGGTATCATGTGTAGGAAAAGGATTCGTATAAATTTGGAGATTTTGATTAGGAGGAGAGATAGACTTGTTCTCACTACCATCAAAATTATCAATATATAAGGCATTAGAATCAATTAAATCTTGAACCTTATGATTTAAAGAATAACACTTCTCAGTATCATGGCCATTCTGATGATGGTATTGACAAAAAGATTTAGAATCAAAGGATTTAGATGCCATTGTAGTAGGTAAAAGAGATCGAATAGGAGGTAGAGTGATCATATTAGCAGTCAACAATTTATTCATAATGCAATGAAAAGATTCAGAAAGAGGAGTAAATGTACAATTCAAATGGAAAGCAATGCATGTAGAAGTAGCATTATTGGATGTAACAACAACTTGATCAGCAACTGCATTTGCTTGTTTATTTATCTTGACATAGCTGTTAGGTTTTTGAAACTTGTTTGGATTAGGAGCAGCATCACTCTTATCAATTGGAATAGGAGCCATTGGACTTTTGCTCTCAAATTGACTCACTTGTAATTGATAATGATGAAGCACTGGACAAAGTTGTTGAAAAGAGGTAAATTCAATAAGAAGAATCTTATCTCTAATATCCTTTTGTAAATTTGAAATAAACATACATTGAATATCAATACCAAGAATAGGATAAGAAATCTGAGCATACAAATGCTTAAATCTACCAATGAATTCAATTAATTTTTCTTTAGTATTATGTTTACAATGCATCAAATCACTTAAGGATACTTGCAGACCAATGTTATTTTGAAATTGTTGAATAAAGGCGTTGGAAAGTTTTGGAAAATAATCAATAGAATAAGGTGGCAAGGAACAATACCATTGCAAGGCCTTATCATGAAAGGTTCTAGAAAACAACTTAGCTAAAATCCTATGGTCATGCACATAGTCACTACAAAGGATTTGAAATATTTTAACATGAGTAACAGGGTCTCCCTTACCATTGTAATTCTCAAGATGACATGTATTGGCTTGTTGAGGAACGGGAGCACGAATCATGTCTAGGGATAAAGGACTTCCCATGTCACACGTGGAAATGGTAAATTTGGATTGAGTTAAAGATGCAAGTTACTATAGTAAAGAGGACACAATTTGAGCCAAACTGATGATTGTTGAATCATTAGATGAAATAGGAGGTATAGACACACTAGAAACACTAGGTAAAGTGTATGAAGTGGTAGGAATAGAAGACACAACTGGAGGAACACTTGGGACCTCAATTGGAAGAGGATTCAAATAAGTAAAAGGAATGTTATGATAAGAAGGCTTTGAAGTAGGAAGGGACACAGGAGGAACATTCATAGGAAGTGAGGGAACTGCCATAGTCACCAAAGGAGTATAAGTAGGAATTCTAGGTAAAGGAACTGAAGAAGGTTCCACACTAGTGACAAGAGGAGTGAATCCTAAATCTTGAGCTTCTTGAGCTAAAGATTTAACATTTTAATGCATAAGATGAGTAATATCACACAAGAGATTAACACCTTGATCACTATCATGAAGGACCTTCTTAAGAGCATATATAGCTTGAACAAAATCTTGATTATGGTTCTCTTGAGCAAGCCAATTTCTCATTTTATCAAGTTCAGTTGAAAATTTTTGGACTTGTTCAGGAGGATCTCTTAAAGCATCATCCTCATCATGAGATGAGTGAGAAGAGTTATGTTCCATATTAGGATTAGAATCATTAATAATCAAATTGTCATCTGGAATCCTAAGAAAAGGAGAGGAAGACTCAGGATCAAAGGCACCCATAAGTCTACAACTTCATCTAACCAAAATATTATAACTAGGACTAGAGGTAGTAAAGCTCATATACCAATGCAAATGCAAAATGAGCTAAACTAATAAAACACAAAGCATGAATAAATGAATGTTTTTGTATGTAACATCTAACACCATAAAAGAACGAGTTGTCTATCGCGGGTTCACCAAAATGTAAGATATAAAATAGTGTAGTGTTCACCAAGATGTAAGATATGAAAGATATGATATGATATGGTTGGGATATAGTGTGTGGGAAAAGTAGGATCTTCTTCTTAACCTCAAATTCTCAAAGGAAAGATACAAATTGATCAACCAAAAGGGAATGGTTAATACACAAATGAATCAATCGATAAAGAATATGAAGAAAGGAGAAAAACCTATATTCCTTTATGGAAAGGAAATACATAAATCTTAATTGGAAGGAAGATAAGTACTAACCTCAAAATATGACAAATCTAGAAAGTATTGCTTTCTGGTGTCTGTATTTAGTTTTGGGAAATTCTGCAACCAAATTTGGCCTGGAAACATAGAAATAGAGAAAACCTAGAAACCTTCTGTCTTTCTGAGAAAGGTTGACCTTGAACCAAAACAAGGGTAAGATCTTACCCTGGGCACAATCTTACCCCAAAAAGTTGACCTTGACATGCACTGCTCTGACAAAAGTTTTGTTCATGGATCCTGAAAGTTCACCAAAAAGGGTACTCGGATCTAAACTGCAACACACTGTCCTGTACATGTAACTGCAAAAAAAAGGTTTTTTTTTTGGATGAGGGGTTTGCCTTGGTCAAGCCCCAGTTTGGAATCAACCTTGAAATGTAATTGAAATTGTAGCAAATAAACAAAGTAAATGGAACTATTCACCTTGCTTATGTTGAAATGCTTGTGGAGGATTCAAATCCTTGAATCCACAAGTATGGATGCTCCAAATGAATGTAGAATTGTATGTAGGGTGCCTCAAATCAATTAAATTAGATCTTCAACACCAATCTTGAATGGATCTTGGAATAGGAAGAAGCTTGAATGGAAATGGATGGATAAATCTCCAACAAGAGGACTCCAAAGAGATTGACTCCTTCAATGGCTATCAATGGATCTCCTTGAATGCTTGAATGCTTGAATGATTGAGGATGAATGAATGCTTGAATTCTTTTCATCTCCTTCTTTCTTGCTTTCTTGATGGCTTGATTTCACTTGCTTGAGAGATTGTGGTATGTAGATGCTTGACTGTGGATTGAGATATATTGAAATAAGAGAGGAAGGATTCCTTTTATACTAGTCTAGGGCACAAAATTCTAGAGAGGCTAACATAGGAGAATTAAATCCCCATTTAAACCTTAACCCCTAGAAATGGACCTAGATTAAACATAATTTAAGATTTTACAGTTTCAAAATCTGAAACAGTCGACCTGGAAGCAGGAAAATAAACTTTCCAAAGCCCAACATCCTAAAACCTCTAGAACTTGAAATTTGGACCCAAGGTCAAGGTCAAGGTCAACTCTGACCTAGGTCAAGGTCTAGGTCAACCTTGACCCAAAAGGTTGACCTTGACCCTGAGGTTAAGAATCTCAGTTTCTCAAGGCCAGGTGCCAGAAATAGGCTAGAAAAAGGTGGAGAGAGAAGCAGAAGAGGGGAAAAAGCTAGATCCCAGTCAAAGACCCATTCAAGGCATTTGACATGATCCCATACCACTTAATTGAAGGGCTAAACTAGTCCTAAATGGAAGTGCTTCCATTTTCCAATGATACAATAAGATTATTATATCACATTTCATGGATGCTAAGGATGATTTTGTCTCATATGTGTGCATCGGTAATGATTGTTTAATCTGATGAATTCTAATAATTTATTTTCTTAGTTAAATCTCCTTAATGATTGCACTATATTTACATGAGTTGTAGTCTTTCTAATTCATGTTTGCATGGTTTTGGTGATATGATTTAACCTCAAAGTAACAAGATCTCATGTGATGAATCCTTGCCCAAGTTGCCAAATTTCATCTAATTTACTTCTTGTACCACCATTATCCTTTTACACATTTATTTTTTATACGATGATTAGCTTAAGTTAGAGAATTTTCATTTTTTCTTCATATTTGTTTACTACAGGTTTATCTTAAAAAATATATTAAAAAAAAAAGAGAATTTTTTTTCCAAAAAAAAACAAATTCCTTTTAAATCTAGTTGAATCCCCTATTTTACCGGTAAAGGCCCCTTGTAAAACAAATCTATTGTTCCAACTAACCTATCCCACATGACTGAGAATAAGCCTTCAATAACCTTGGAGGGAATTATTTCATTTTTAAAGAGAGGAGATTTCATCTGACTCTCCTGTTGTTGTTTATGCTAAACTACTATCAACACTTTCCTTAACAAACATAACATGCATATGCTAGATCATAAAAATAGCTCTGAATCTTTTCATGCAAAATGATAAACACCTATATGACATTTTATGTATTTTAGATCTACTATATGACTCCATGCAGTATTCAATGTAAATGCATGACTGTTTTCATGCAAACATGATAGCTACATGATAATTAATGTATTTCAATTTCTAAATATAGTATATGATGGCAATTTATATTCTATCCAAACTTCATGTTTCTAACTAATTTCTTTGATGTTTGTTCAACCCAATGATATGGAGATCTTAGTCACATTAAAAAAAGATATATGTATATATTTACCCTTATTACATGTGCAATTGGTCGAATGGAAGTCAATTAAATTATTTCTTTTTTGACATTATATAAAATCTGATTTCATGTTGGAGCTGAAATAAATATAAGATAAATTTGATCACGATCATTTATGAAAATTAGTTATATACTCAAATACATATTCTAAATGTGTGTGTGTGTAACTGTATGCATGTATATATATGTATAAAAATATACATATATTAAATTATTATATCAGTAAATGAAGATACAAGAATGTGCCACAATTCCATAATTTCATTCTAAACAACATATATACATGTATGTATAATTTATGCATTTATGTATGTATGTATGTATAATTATACACACACACACGCACACACGCACACACACACACACATACATACATATATATATATATATATATATATATATATATATATATATATATATATATATATATATATATATATATATATATATATATATATATATATATATATATATATATATATATATATATATATATATATATATATATATATATATATATATATATATATATATATATATATATAATTCATATACATATTATACAATAAGAAAAAGGAAGCAATGCAAAGGGGTAGATTATTCCTTTTTAAATTTGCACATTTGGAAGGAAGATGTCCCAATAGGCTCAAGAAGATCTTAGGCACTAAATGGGTCAATGCTCCTTTTCTAAATATGTAAATTTTGAAATGGAAAGAGGGAAATGAAAATTATAATGCAATAAAGGAAGTGAAATAGGCAAAAATAAATAGATGTAGAAATTATAGTTTGATAACTAATTCCCAAAAACCAAAAATGAGCTAAATCAGGGGCTAGACTACTATAGTCACATGGGATTTCAATTTGGGTTGAAGTCACAAGGTAAAAACAATCTTAGTTGTTTTGTACCAGGGTACAAAATGTTATAGATGTTCTATACCTGGTACTTTGACTAAAATTTGTAAGTCTCTCCAATTATTCCTAATCTACTAAAAATTATTCGAGTAACTCCATAGCCTATTCCTACACATAAAAATGGGGAAAAAGGTTGGATAAAGGGGTTTGCCTCAATCAAAACCTTGTTTAGGAACCAACCTTGAAATGAAATCGTGTTTTCATGTAGTAGAGGTTAGATCTAAGAAATTAAGTATATCATACCTTGGCAATGCAAATGCTTCTTTGAATGCGATCAATTATGTTGATGAAATAGCTTTGACCTAACAGAAAAACCCAAAAGGAAATCATGAAAGACAAAACCTTATGTAATAGATGTAATTCACCACAATGTTTGGCTAAGAGAGGAAAAAGAAGACTTGAAGAGGTAGGTGTATCTCATCCCTTGATAAATCACTCCTTTTCTTAGTGCATCAATGAGGGAAATAAGTTAGATCCATGGAGAACACCTTGAATTCATGAGAAGAAGACTTGATTTATGAATGCTTGATCTTGATTCTTTAATTATTTCTGGTAGTTGATAATGGATGCAAAAAATGATTCTTGGATCCTGAAATGAGGAGAGATAGGGTGTTTATATACCTCTCACAACATTTTAGGGGTTAATACTTGCAAAGGCTGACCACAAGACCTAATCTCCATCCAAAATCCTGACACAAAGCCTTGATTCAATTTTGGGCCACTTTAGGTAAGTACATAAAGTCTAAAATGTTATATACCTAGGTATATAATATATTTAAGATTATGTACTAAGGAAAAAGGGCCAAAAACTTGGACAAGGTGTTGTGATGATAGGGTAGATGCAGGATTATTAGGTACAACCAGTTCTAAGGTTGGAACAAAACTCAAAGGCCAAAAATAGTGATGTAGGGCCTAGGTGATGAAATGAATTATTGGATTGGAGGAGAAATAGAAAAACACACTTAGAAATAAGGGCTTACCATTATTTTAAACAAGATTGAAATGAAAGAGAACCTATATTTGAATCTAGATGTCCATTAAGTTCCATATGAGGTCCAATTATAGAAAATAAATTAGGGTGGGTGAAAAATACTCCTTAAATTATACACTAATTAGGTGCTTAAAATTTAGGATGGTACATTTAGCCCCCACTTTAGAAAGAGTATGAGAAAATATCATGCTCATGGTAGAGAGAGAGAGAGAGAGAGAGAGAGAGAGAGAGGACATCACTAAGTTCATGGAAGAAATCCTCCAAATGAAGGATCTCAACTCAACTCAAACATCCATGCACAAGGGAACAAATAATAAAAAAGAAAAAGAAAACAACAAAAGACAAAGATACAAACAAAAAAGGGGTTAGTACAAAAAAAAACTCCAAATAAACTAGTAGAAGAGAATTCAACCAAGAAAACATTTCAACTACTAATATCTTGTTCAAAAAGCTATTTCAAGAGCATAAATGATCACATGGAAATGGAAAGAGCATCCACCAAGGGAAATACTCCATGATCTAACCCAAGATAAAGCCATGAGATCATGGAAGGGAAGAGAGATACTATGAATATAACATGCTAGAAAGTTTTGTCATGTTAGATGATTTTTGGAAGAAGAGTAGAAAGGATAGAAAACTATGTTATTCTAGTTCTACTCATCCCAAAGAAAAAAGTATGGAGAATTGATGTTCTAGCAAGGTTCATTATGCTAGTCAATTCTACCTTGAAAATTTTACGCTTAGGAGCATCTTGTAAAGTTTTGCACTCAAGGATGACTTTTAAATTTTGCACTTAGGGGCTTCTTATAGGATTAGTCTTATGGAAAGCATTATGTCCATCTGGATCCATAAAAATGATCAATCCTAAGGAAATAATTGTCTCCAATGGGATCAAAAAAATTATCAGCCCCAAGGAAAGCATTATCTAATTAGGGATAAATAATTTTGCATAATGTAAAAGGTCACATATGTTCCCCCCTTGTTATGATGGAGACATAGGAATATGGTGACATCATAAGGAAAATAGAACAAGGATACCTACTTCTAATGACAAGAAGATATCCTTAAATCTACAATGTATGCTTGTACCATTAGCAAAGAGTGTATACTCTTATTAGAAAAGGGAATATATAATTTTTAGAGGATATCTACAAGTGGAAAGAGACCCTGGGAAGGAAGAGATATTGGTTATAAGACATCTACCTTCAAGAGGAGTTCTTTAACAAAGACAACATCTTTAATAAAAAGAGGGGAAGAGAACAAAAATACACCCTTTTAGCCCCTTATTACTATGTAAAAAAAGGGATTCTTGATGAAGGAAAATACAAATTAATCCCCAAAGTACGGGAATATATTTGGGATGAACATAATTTTACAAACAAGGAATAGGTGATGATCAAGGATACACACCTCTTGCATAAGTGAGATCCTAAAATAAAAAAAAAACAATTCCTTATTAAAAAAGAATGTCACATGATAAACAAATGCCACTATACTAAGGAAAGTGGATCCTTATAAAGAAAAGGAAGAGTGAAAATTAAGACATGTTCCCCCAAGTGTGAAGGTAATGGAGAAGATAACACATTATAAAACCTAACTGATAGATAGACATGCACTTTCAAGAAAATATTAAGTTGTAAAGAAGAATGTAAACCTCCTGAAAAAGAGAAGGTCCTAATGTAACAAAAACAAATTAGTGCAAGAAAGAACATCATACTATAAAAAGACAAATCAACAAAGGAATAATAAATTCATTTTAAAGGAACAACATACATTCCCTAAATGGAAGATCTTCTATGATAGACATTCCCTTTGACACATGATTTATATTGTTTAGAAAAGATGAAAATTCCTTTCTTGAAACAAAGAATCTCATGCTAGAAAGGATGTGCCACCATAAGAAAATAAAAATCCATAAAGAGATAATGAAGAGAAATGGAAGAATGTCACATTATGAAAACTTAGCAGAAAAATCTATTATATAAGCAATATACACTTCCATGCAAGGAAGATATTGCAATCAAGGACATCAACCCCATTAGAAGGGAAGATCCTTAAAAAACAAGTTTGTGTATGAAAGGACATCATTGTATAAAATATTTAAGAAACAAGGAGATAATGGATCCTTTAGAAGGATAAATGAAAAAGATAAAGAAAGACCTTGCCCCCCAAATGGAAGGACAAGGGGAAAAGGACCTGTTATATTGGTCAAAGAAATACCATGCAAACAAAAATTCCCCAATGATAAAGGATATTAACATGACATGATGGAGAACAATATAATAGGAGAGATAAATTCTAAGGTATATTTTTTTATATCAAGAAAAAACATAAGACATGTTAAACAAATTAAAGGTATATCCACTAAATCTTGGGAAAATTGTCTAAATGTAATACAATCAACAAGAGAATGCTTATTTCTATGATGAAAAGGGCATAGAAACTCACCATTAATAGGTTTTTTATTATTTGGAAAATGTAAAAAGGGATAATGGATCTTAGGTTCATATTTAATTCTCCAAAACATTCTCTTAGCTAAAGATAAATGATCATCAAAAGGAGGTATGACAATGGATGGTGTTGGAAAAAAAATGTCTAGAGGAGGTTTGTGTTATGATGAAGAAGGATTGCGAGAAGGAAAAATGGTGGGTTGGGGTATAAATCCTAGACCACATCTAGTAACTTGTGTAGGCAAATCTATAGGGACTTTAATACCTTATTCATTAATACCAAGACCTTTTCCACTATACCCTTGTTGAGTAGTAATTTCATAACCCACATTATAATTATATTTTAATGGAGAGGGTCAAGGAGATTCATCTTCAAGTTTATGGAAACATGTGGTATAAAGGGAATAGGAGGAGAAATATTCTCTATCACTATTTCTATATTCTTTAGGTGGGGAAGAAGTATAAGGTATATCAAGATCTTCATGTCTACTTAATGTTTCTCTTGGAGATAAATCATCAATAAAATTATTAACATTAGAATTATGAATAATGCTTTAATAAAAGGAATATTTTTTGAGGTCATCTAAAGAATTGCATAAACTAGATTACTTAAGACTATCCATTAAGGTGGGTTGAGAAGGAGAGGATCTAGGTCTCACTAGGATGAGATCATTAGGAGTTAGATCTATATGATAATGATCAATAGGGACCATAAGAGTAGGATTAAGGTGATTTATGATATTGTCATCTTTAGTTTCATCGACAAAGACTCTTATGTAATCAAAATATTTGCATTTTGTTAAAAATTGAATGAGAAAACCACATGAAATATTGATAAAGGACTTGATATATGCCTTATAAGGAAGAAATATATTTGAAACTCTAATAATGTCATATGTAAGAACATCATGGAGGAATACACAAAACATGAAATGTAAGAAAGTATGATTCACTCCATGTGATTTATAAAAATAAGTAAGGAGAAATGTAACAACATAGGTCATCACACACAACTATAACTTAGTAAAATCCATGAATGCTAATAAGATTTAATAAGCACACAAAGGAGATCTAGCATAAAAATTAGAATGAAATGTTATGATTTAGGTTCACCAAAATGTATAATAGGTGAACCTAGATATCTAAATACATACAATGTAGAAAAGGTATGGTGTAAATATTATCTAATGTAATGCATACAAAGGAGGTCTAGACAAAAAATTAGAATGGAAATGTCACGGGTCAGGTTCACCAAAATGTACAATAGGAAAAGGGAAGAAATGCAAAGGGGTAGATTACTCATCCTTTTCAAATTTGTACATTTAGAAGGAAGATGTCCCAATAGGATCAAGAAGGTCTTAGGGAGTGAATAGATCAATGATCATTTTCTAAATGTGTGAATTTTGAAATGGAAAGAGGGAAATGAAAATGTAATGCAATAAAGAAAGTAAAATAGGAAAATATAGACAAATCTAGAAATTACAGACTAATAACTAACTTCCAAAAACTAGAAATGAGTCAAATTAGAGGCCAAACTATTGTACTGACCTATGATTTCAATTTGGGTTGAATTTTTAGGGTACATATAATGTTTTAGGTTTTTTGAACTTGGATATTGAATTTTGTAGATGTTATGTACCTCGTACTTTTGATTGGAATTTGCAGGATCTCTCTGATTGTTCCTAATCTGCCTCAAAAATTCTGGTAACTTTGTAGCCTATTCCAACACAAAAAAAAATGGGGAAGAAGTTTAGATAAATGGTTTTTCCTAAGTTAAACCCCTATTGATGAATTAACCTTGAAATGTGTACCATCCTACTTGTTTTGGCCTAAATTTGGCCTGGAGCTCTATGTCAGGGTTTTAGTAGGAAATTAGATCTCGTGGTCAACCTGGCTTATTTTTGAATCCAAAAAAGATGGATGAAGTGTAAAAACACGCTATCTATCCTAATATTTAGATACATCTCATGATCCATGACTATTTTGAAATAACTATTCTCAAGCATTTTCAAGAGATCAAGCAATTTGATTTAAGATTTGAAGGCAAGCTTCCAAGATCTAGTTTATTCTCCATCCTCCAAGTCAATTACAAGGAAATATTTTCCATTTAAGTAATATTATCTTCCATTCTGGCCAATTAGAGTAGTTCTCAATCAAGTAAGAGGATCCTTCATTCCATCCACATTCATCTCTCCTTCATTGCAAGTGATTATCAAGCATATCTACATTCAAGATCTAGGAGTGGCATTCATAGATCCATGAGCTATTGATGGAATAATTGATTCCATTCTATATTCCAAGGTCAAATCCTTGAATTAAATCACATTTAAGTTTCTTCATGGGTATGAGTAATTTTGACGTAGGGGTAAGGTAGATACAAGCAGAATCAAGCAGAATTGGATCCACTTGAATCAACAACAAGCCCTGCTCAGAGTTACACAATGGAAGCAATATAATATCACATTAAATCAGTTAAATCATAATGGATATGAGACAATCAACTAATAGCAACAACAGAGAATTTATATTATTTCTTCAAACATGCCCGGCTGTGAGGCCTTCCGGGTTTCGGCCTTATACAATAAGAATTATGAAATTAGAATCATTGTGAGAATATCCTCTTCTATGATACTTCTTCTAATATAATTCTACCATCTATCACTACCTCTTGAAGCCCTACTACATCAATCTAGACTCCTTATATAGCTAGCAAAGCCACAAGTCGGCCAGTCAGGCATTTAATTACATTATAGGTCCAGTCTGGAAGATTTAAATACAAACTAATGCAAGAATGAACATAAATTTATGTGCCTATGGATTTAGGTCCAAAAATTACCCAATAACCTTCCTTTAAGTGTGAAAGGCCCCATTTGATCACACGGCACGATGCAAGAAGAAACACTACACGTTTCACCCGAAAACAGGGAGAAAATAGGTCCCCGAGAAAAATGGTCATAACTTTTGACTCATAATGAATTAGGACATGCACCTTTGGGAAAAGATATTATTTTAGGTCCCCTTTAAGGCCATAAGGTTTCATAGGCTAAATCATCAAGGATCATGGGCACCAAGACTTGTAATCAGCACCAAAATTGCAGGAAAATACAGTTTTGACGGCAAGGAAAATAGTTGTAACTTTGAAACAGTCTATCCAATCCTTATGCATCCATAGGAGAAGGTTCCCAAATATGTCCTCAACATCATGTAAGCTTCACATAATATGAAACCATCAAATGCAAATATTATAATTCAAACAACAAAAAATAGGTACAGAAATTAGGAAATGTTTTTGGTTGATGCAAGATTGCTCAAAGACCCAAGATGCTCATGCATAAGACATCTGGGGTAAATAAAGAACTGATGTCCACATCAGGCACTGCTCATATTTTGACCTAAATCATAAAGATCCAACTCAGCTTGTGTAATCCATGAACTGTCTTCAACTAGCTTGTCTTTCCACTGAACTAGATATTCCATGTAGTCTTTTCCTCTTGTACTATTGCTCACTCTTTTGTTAAAGATATTCTCAATGTTGTCTCTGTTCTTCTTAGGATAATCCAGATCATCTTCTATTTCATAATTTGATTCAAAGTACTCAAATATATTAGCAATATTGAATATAGGTGATATATCCATGTCCTCTGGTAATTCCACTTCATAAGCATTTCCACTGTCAAACTTCATAATCTTACAAGGTCCAAACTTTTTCATTTTTAGCTTGTTGTAGGTACCAACTAGAAATATATTCTCAAATGAATCATAACCTCATCTCCAACTTCAAAATATTTATGTCTCCTTCTCTTGTCTACTCTCTGTTTGTATTTTAGATTACTCTCCTCCAAATTCTTTTTAACTTCATGTAAAGTTCTCATGTATACTGTAAAATCCTCAGCTTCAGCACTTCTTGTCTCAGTAGGTAAATCTCTCAGCTTTGTGGTTCCCTTAGGATGAAATCTAGTAACAATCTCAAATGGTGTCCTTTTAGTTCTTTTATTCACTAAACTATTATATTCAAACTCTCCTTGTGCCAAAACTAAATCCCAATTAGCAGTATTATCTCCAACTAAACATCTCAACAAGTTTCCCAAACTTCTATTCACAACTTCATTCTGTCCATCCATCTGAGGGTGAAATTTAGAACTAAACTTCAATTTTGTATTCATCTTTTTCCAAAGTGTTCTCCAAAAGTAACCAGTAAACTTTGTATCTCTGTCTGAAATAATAGATTTAGGAAAACCATGCAATATTACCACTTCCTTGAAGAATAATTCAGCTACATACAATGCATCAGATGTCTTCTTACAAGGTATGAAATGAGACATCTTTGAAAATCTATCAACCACTACCAAAATAGAATCATTACCCCTCTAAGTTCTAGGCAATCCAAGAACAAAGTCCATACTCACATCTTCCCAAGGTCTATTAGGTACAGGAAAAGGTGTATACAATCCCAAATTCTGACTAGTTCCTTTTTCTGTTTGGAAAATTCTGCAACCTCTAACCATTCTCTGTACATCTTTGTAAATCTATGGCCAAAAGTATCTTTCTGAAATCAAATTCATAGTCTTATCAATCCCAAAATGTCCAGCAAGTCCACCACTATGTTTCTCCTTCATTATGTTATCTCGCATAGATCCTCTAGGTATGCACAACTGAACTCCTTTAAACAACATGTCTTCTTGAATGAAATAATCAGTCCACTTATCACTTACTGTGTGTTCCTTACAAGCTTTCCAAGGTTCTACAAAATCAATGTCAGTCTCATACAAACACTTCAAATCATCAAAACCAAGTACCTCAACTCTCATCTCTGTCAGCAAATTTCTTCTTCGACTCAAGGCATCAGCAACCTTATTTGACTGTCCACTCTTATGCTTCAATGAAAAGAAAATATTTTGTTCTTTCAGCTCTCTTGTAAATGTTTTATCATCAAACAAGCATAATCTTACTATAGTATAGTGACCTTCATCAAACTTCTCTACTAAAGACAATAATACTTGTTTCTTCCCATCCATCCAAATAGTATATTGATTCAATCTACCATCATGCAAAGCTTTCCTATCATACTACCAAGGTCTACCAAAAAGAATATGACAACAATCCATACGCATAACATCACACAAGACTTCATCATGATAATTCCCAATTTTGAACTTAACAAGGAATTGTTCACTTACAAGTAGTTTATGCTCCTTCTGGATCCAAGAAATATGGTAAGGTTTAGGATGTTTCAATCTCTGCAACTACAACTTGTTAACCAACTCTTCAGATGCCATATTATTAGAACTTCCACTATCAATGATTACCTTGCAACATTTATCAGTGATCTTACATCTGGTTCTAAACAAACTTTTCCTCAAAATAGGTTCCTCATCAGCTTCTTCATTCCACAAGATCCTTCTTAGCATCAGGTTCTCATCATGTTCAGGTTCATTAGACATTTCCTCAACTTCTTCACAAGCCAAATTATTTCTACCATTACCTCTAGTCTTCTTTCCAGAGTTAGTACATTCAAAAGCTCTATGTCCTTCACCACATTTGTAACAAGTACCTTTAAACCAAGATTTCTCTTCTCTTTTTCCATTATTGTTATTCCTAGAGTAACCAGTATAGCTACCTCTAGAGTAATTACCTCTTTTAGCAGTAGGGTCATCTTCCCATCCTTTATCTTGCACTGCATTGTCAGATCTGCTACTTTCTCCATAAGATCTACCTCTACTTCTCTAAAATCTGCCACCTCTTCCTCTTTGTCTTTGTTCATGTCTCTTTGTCAATCTCTCTTTTGCTTTCAAAGCAAATTGATATGCTTCTTCCACACTATCAATCTTCACATAACTGATCTCATCTTGAATTGATGTCCTCAGGCCATTCATATATCTAGCCACCTTCTCAACTTGATCATCCACATGTCCAGATCTGATATCCAATTTGTAAAATTCCTCAGTATATTCTTTTACACTCATGTCCTTTTGTCTCAGATTTTGCATTTTTCTCATCAGAATAACTTGGTAGTCAGCTGGAAGAAACTTCTTCTTCATCTTTCCAAGCATCTTCATCCATGTCTTGATCTTTTCTTTTCCTCTCTTTTGTCTCTCAGTTTGCAAATGATCCAACCAAAGAGATGCATGACCTTTCAACTTTGTGACTGCTATCTTAACCTTCTTATTATCAGGAGTACCTTGATACTCAAAGTACTTATCCATCTTAGAGATCCAATCCAAAAGTGTATCGGTCTCAAGTCTTCCATCATAGCAAGCAACTTCAACCGCAGGTCTAGAGTTAGCCTTAGAAAAAATCTCAAAAGTCTTTCCTCATCTTGTTCCACTTCAGGTTTAGGATTAGGTGTTTCTTCTTCTTCTTCATCATTAACATCTTCAAGATGTGTGGCTCTTCTTTGGGCTATCTCCATAGCTTCAAGCCTAGTTGCAATCTGCCTTGACATATCCATGATAGCATTATAATTTCCTCTACCACGAACCATCTTGACAATCAGGTTCCAACAAGATCATAACCTTCTACAAGTTATAGGTTAGATCTAAGATCCACCACCCTACAAAAAATCCAATAAGGTTCTCCGCAATCCAATCCACAAGAAAGAACTCGCTCTGACACCACTTGATGTAGGGGCAAGATAGATACAAGCAGAATCAAGCATAATTGGATCCACTTGAATCAACAACAAGCCCTGCTCAGAGTTACACAATGGAAGAAATATAATATCACATGAAATTAGTTAAATCACAATGGATATGAGACAATCAACTGGCAGCAACAATAGAGAATTTATATTATTTCTTCAAACATGCCCGGCTGTGAGGCTTTCTGGGTTTCGGCCTTATACAATAAAAATTATGCAATTAGAATAATTGCAAGCATATCCTCTTCTATTATACTTTTTCTACTATCCTTCTACCATCTAGCACTACCTCTTGATGCCCTACTACATCAATCTAGACTCTTTATATAGCTAGCAAAGCCACAAGTCGGCCAGTCAGGCATTTAATTACATTATAGGTCTAGTCTGGAAGATTTAAATAAAAAATAATGCAAGAATGAACATAAATTGATGCACCTATGGATTTAGGTCCACACATGACCCAATAACCTTCCTTTAAGGGTTCAAGGCCCCATTTTATCACACGGCATGGTGCAAGAAGAAACACTACACGTTGCACCCGAAAATAGGCAGAAAATAGGTCCCTGAGAAAAATGGTCATAACTTTTGACTCATAATGAATTAGGACATGTGCCTTTGGGAAAAGATATTATTTTAGGTCCCCTTTAATTCCCTAAGGGTGCATAGGCTGAATCATCAAGGATCATGGACGCAAAGACTCGCAATCAGCACCAAAACTATAGGAAAATACAGTTCCGACGGCAAGGAAAACAACTATAACTTTGAAACAGTTTATCCAATCCTTATGCGTCCCTAGGAGAAGGTTCCCAAATAGGTCCTCAACATCATGTAAGCTTCACAAAACATGAAACCATCAAATGCAAAGATTATAATGCAAACAATAGAAAATAGGTATAGAAATCAGGAAATGTTTTTGGTTGATGCAAGATTGCTCAAAGACCCAAGATGCTCATGCATCAGATTTCTACATTTTTCCATGAGTGTTTATGCAAGGTGAATCAAAAATTTACCTTTTTACAAACTTTCCTTTATGAAATATCCTTTCATTTTCAAGTTTTATTCCTCAATGGGGGTTTTAATAAAGGAAAAATCCTTTTACCCAACCTTTTTCCCATTTTTCCATGTGCATGAACGAGTTACAAAGCTTCCAAATCTTTTTCAAGAAAATCAAGAACAGTCAAAGAGTCCTAGAAAGTTTTAGCTAAAAGTACCAGGTATAGAATTCCTGAAACATTTTGTCCTAGGGCACATAATGTCTAATCCATTTTTTATCCTATAATTCCAATCCAAACCAAAATACCATGTTAGTACAACAGTTTAGACCTCAATTCAACTCATTTTTTTATTTTTGCTAGTTAGTTATTAGTCTGTTATTTCTAAGTTTGTCTCTATTGGTCTATTTTCCTTTCTACATTGTATATTTCCTCTTTCCATTTTATATTTACGCATTTTTATTTAAGGATCATTAACTCATTCAACACTTGGGTCATACTTGTTCCTATTGGGACATCTTCCATCCAAGTGTGCAATTAGGAAATGAAGTAACCAACCCATTTGCATTGCTTCTCTTTTTCTTAATGAGCTTTTTTGGTGAACCTGACTT
The DNA here is from genome assembly GCA_027943335.1 of Chamaecyparis obtusa. Taxonomy (NCBI): domain Eukaryota; kingdom Viridiplantae; phylum Streptophyta; class Pinopsida; order Cupressales; family Cupressaceae; genus Chamaecyparis; species Chamaecyparis obtusa. The sequence continues at coordinate 54,794 of BSBK01003851.1, read as the reverse complement.
ATGACATTTCCATTCTTATTTTTGGTGTTAGATCCCCTTTATATATTATATCTTCATGTTTTATTTGATGGTTATATTTTCTTTTCATTGTGCAATTGTGCTTAGTTGATGAATATTTTCATATCTATTTAAAAGTTAATATTTACATTAGATCTATCTATCTTTCATCTTCTTATGCATGATTTTTATTCAATTGATTCCCACCTACAACATTTTGGTTAGGGGAATTCGTAGACTTATGGGTTCCTTTGATCCTGAGTCCTCTATGTTTCCTAGGAATCTTGTAGGAATCTTGATGAGATAAACATGTCTACTAATAACATTCCTCCTATTGTTGAGAATAAATCTTCCCACTCTTCTCATGATGAATATGGACCTTAAGAGTTCCTTCTATGAAAATGCAAAATCTTTCCCATGACTTTGAAAAATTGGAGAAATGGTTAGGATAAGAGAACTCTAATTCCAAGGTCATCTTCATAGTAGAGGGCTCGAGGAAGATAATTTATAATGATGAATTTTTTTTTAATATATTGTGTAGTATCTCTCATCTCATTGATAACAATACCAAGCTTATTAGACATTGTACCCAAGAATTATGTTTCATTCCACCCACCACTAGTGTTGAAACTCCAATTTCTATTCCTACCTCAATACCTAGTGTGCCTACTTATGCTCAACCTCTCATAATCACTTCTAGTCAAAACACCCATCCTATATAGGTTAGTGTTACTAATCCTATTGTTCCTCCCCCTTCAAGTATTCCATGTGTTTCCTTACCTTCATCCATGCCTACTTACAATAGTGTTCCTTTTTCATATTCCATTGTTCCTTCCATTTCCCATAATGGTCCAAGCCTTACACACACATCTCCTACCACTCTTTCTATTGAATCCACTATCAACAGCTTGGCTCAAAACATTCCATCCTTGCAATAAAAAGTTTCATCCATGACTCAATCCAAGTTCAATATTCCTACTTGTGACATTTCTAGTCCTTTGTCCTTATACATCATCTATGTCGTTATCCATCAATACATGAAAATTCCTCATTTAGATATTTACAATGGTAAGGGTGATCCTTTGAATCATGTTAAAATATATCAAACATTGTGTAGTGATTTTTCTCATGATCATAGGTTCATGGTTGGATTTTTTACTCGAACCTTTCAAGACAAAGCTTTACAATGGTATTGTTCTTTGCCTCCTTATTCCATTGAATCCTTTCAAAAAAATTCTAATGATTTCATTAAATAATTTCAAATTAATATTGGTTGTAAGATTTATTTGACTAATTTGATGCATTATAAACAAGGTGTTAAAGAAAAAGTGATTTATTTCAGTGGTAGATTTAATCATTTGCATGATTATATTTCTTATCTTGTGCATTGGTATTCAATGTATTTTCATTGATAATTTACAAAAGGATATTAGAGATAATATATTTATTTTTGAATTCTCGCCTTTCATTTAATTATGTGCAATACTTCATAATTATCAACCTCAAGTGAGTCAATTTGAGAGAACCACTTGAATGGCTCCAATTGATAAGAGTGTTTCCACATCCCAGTCCTTTAAAAAGTTTCAAAAAACTAAGGGATTCATCAAGATAATTAATTAATCAAGCAATATTGATGAGCAAGTGGAAACAACATCCAAAGTTGTGGCTCCTTTGTCATTTATTTTTAGACCTCATAATTTTACACCTCTTTTTGAATATTTGCATAATGTCATGTTGAAATTGATTAATGCTAATATATTACAACTTCCTCCTATTAAACCAATTGACACATCCAAACCTTTTCCTAAGTCCTTTGAACACAAATAATTTTGTCAATACCATCATCAACTTGGCCATGATACTGAGAAGTGTTTATGTATGAAATTTGTTATTTAAGACCTCATTGATTCTAATAGTATATCTATTGAGGGTATTAGTGATCAAGGCAAAAATTTCATGGAACCTCCCAACAAAAAATTTCAAATCTATACCGATCCTTTACCTTCTCATATGACCAATACCATTGAGTCTACCCAGTCATTACCTTCTTCCTTAACCCATGTTGTTGACTATGATGTTGAGTGTACTAAAGCCAACAATATTTTCAACCTTATTGATCAATCTTAACCTAAACCTAAACTTGAACCTGATATTTGCATTACATTTGATCCTAAAGAGACAATTAAAGAGCATGATGGTCCTCTTTACATTGTTGCAAAGTGTCATGATCTTTTTTCTCATGGTGTCCTTATAGATCCATCTTGCATGGTGAATGTTATTACTGAAGAACATATTTACCATGTTCATATGATTTAGAAAAATAGAGAGGGGGGGGGGGGGTGAATTAGTTGTTCTTAGGTCCAAATGTATAAAATAAACTTTTAAACTCTTCAACAACTCAGATCTAACAACCAACAACTACTTGGTCATTACTGAATGCATAACAGAAACATATAGCAGTGCAGTCCACTATCCAATAGTATTTAACTTGCAAAACATAGAAATGTTCAAACCAAAATATTCACACAAGCATTAACACCAGGATTTATAGTGGAAACCCAATTTGGGAAAAACCACTTTGTAACATGTTACTGATATTTTCACTCTTCTGAAGTGAGCTCTATGAAAAGCCAACCCTATCAAAGGTTTACAAACACAGTGTTAGGTGTGACCCAGTTAAAGGATTTCAACCACCTTGTTAAGAGTGCACCTTGTTAAAGGACTTACATACATTCCATTAGAATGAAACCTTGTTCAAAGGATTTATACAGATGATTGTTAGGTCAACCTTGATTAAAGGATTTCAAACTGATACAATGGTTAGAAAGTAACAACAGTGTTTGATCTGAAAACATACAACTCACTTTACAAATAATAGATCCAATTCCATACACATATGTTGGCTTACTGACTATGATCCATTTCCATCTCCATCACTAATCTGCTCAGAAATCCCTTCAAGAAATCAAAAATCCTTCTCCTTTAGCCTTTTCTACTTATACAGTCAATAACAACAACTCCAACATCCTCTCTCTTCAACCTTACACTTAGGTTTCCTTAATACCTCTTCATTTAGGTCGATCCAACTTTTGCCACTTAAACTCCTCCGTAGATCTTAGGGTTAGGTTAGATTCATCAAATCCTTCCAACTTTATGTTCTTCATCCATCCTTCTAGAAACATCTCAAGTCTCTTTATGGAATCACAATAAAATGGTTTACAGTGCATTAAATGCTTCCATACAATCAATAAATAAAGTCAACATGTTTTATATAATCCAAGAATTCAACTATGTCGGCTAGGAATCTGAATTCTTCCTCAAATGTAAATTACTGATGCTCAGTCAATATTGTGTTCAACTCTTCAGTCATCACTGGGTAGCCCAATCACCACTGAAACTATTTCCTCAGCTAATACTGTCTTCCTCAGCAATTAACTGATGTTTGGTCAACACTAAATTTAGTCGAGATATAGTGGTTTGGTCGACACTAACATCACTCAACTTAAACTATAATTCTTCACTTTTGCTCAGTTAAGCCTACTTGTTTAGTCTTACTTCTTACTTAGATAAGCAATACATTATCTTATCATTGTGCCACATAATCAAGTACCCATTGAAGTATCAAGATAACTCAACCTTTCCTTAGGTGATATTTTTATCAACCTTTCCCTAATCCTTCTCAACAATCAAATAGATATAGTACTTTCTTAGATAGCAACAGTCTTACCAGTTAAGGTTTGACATCAATGACAATACAACAATTTCTTCAATTGTGGTTTCCAACAATCTCCCTCTTTGGCATTGATGGCAACACCATATGAATAACACATGAATCACCAACCAATCCAAAACTTTATATGTACATCAGAAATATTTATAATATCCTTAGCTTCATTCAAATTCAGAATCAATTAGCCTTGCTTACATGACTGTCCACATAGTAACTTCCACTTGATCTCCTCTTGTTCCTTTCCTCTAAATTTATCCCTCTTACTTGATCTTCCATGAAATCTCACCATGTGTTTTCATCTTATTCATCTCCCTCTTTGACAATAATGCCTAAGCAACAACAAAAAACATACATCCTTCAGATGTAGATGTCATATTGTCAGTTCAGTAACAATATTTCTCCCTCTGTCATCTTTTCTTATGACTAATTATCAGCTTTGTTGTTCTTTTCACAACTCTAGGCTACTCCTAAAGTGTGACCTTTCCCTGCATCAATTTGTCAGATACTCTTTGCAGCCCATTTGATGCAGTGCTCCTAGCTTCACTAGGCAGCCTCAGTTAGGGGAAGAAACCTTAATTTTCCTCTCAGATATTCATGAGCTTCTTTAGGTAAAGCTTTAGTGAATATGTTTGTTAGTTGTTCCTTTGTATTCACATATTCCATTCTGACCTCTTTATCCTGTACCAATTCCCTCAAGTAATGATACTTGATGGCAATGTGTTTGGTCTTTGTGTGCATCACTAGGTTCTTTGATATGTTGATAACACTTGTGTTGTCATAGTAGATGACAACTAGTTCAGTGATCTCTTCTTTCATCCCTACCAACAATTGCTTTATCCATACCAAGTTTGAACAGTTCATTATTGTAGCTAGATACTCGGCTTCAGCTGTAGATTGGGAAATGCAATTTTGTTTCTTGCTTGTCCAGGAAACTAATCATTGTCCAAGAAAGAAAGCTCCACCACTAGTACTCTTTCTATCATCCACATTTCCTTCCCAATCAGCATCAATATAGACTCTCAGTTCAAATATTTCATGCTTCTTATAATACAATCCATAATCTGTAGTCCCTTTCAAATATCTCATTGTCCTTTTTATATCCATCATGTGAGTTTCCTTAGGATTGGCAGAGAATCTTTCCACAATCCCAACTGCTAGAGTAACATCTGGTCTGATGTGAACAACATACTGTAGTTTTCCAATCATGGACCTATACAAAGTCTGGTTTACTTTAGTAGCATCATCATTTTTAGACAATTTTTGTCCAGTAGCCATGAGAGTACTTATTGGCCTTTAATCCTCCATACCAAAGGTTTTCAATATCTCATGAACATATTTAGACTGGGTAATGAAAATACCTTTCTCCATCTGATATACTTGTAAACCAACAAAGAATTTGATCTCCCCAAACATACTCATTTAAAATTCAATTTGCATTTCATTTGAAAATTTCTTACATAGGGCATATTGTCCACCAAATATAATATCATCTACAAAAATCTTAGCTAACAAGATCTCTTTACCTTGTTCATCTTACATGTACAGATTGCTAGTGTCATCTGTTCTTGAGAATCCAATCTATATTAAGTAGTTGTGCAGCCTCTCATACCATGATTTAGGGGCTTGCTTTAGTCCATACAATGCCTTATTTAGTTTGCAAACCATGTGTCTCTTGTTTGGATCAAAAAATCCTTCAGGTTGTTCAATGTACACTTCTTCTAATATAACATTTAAAAATGCAGACTTACCATCCATTTGGTATACCTTGAAATATTTGTAGGCAGCATATGCAAGTAGAGTTCTTACTCCTTCCAATCTTGCTACAAGGGAAAATGTCTCCCCATAATCTATTCCTTCTTCTTGTGCATAGCCTTTGCATACCAGCCTTGGTTTGTTCCTTGTGATTTGTCCATGTTCATTCAGCTTGTTTCTGAACACCCATTTTGTTCCAATGACATTTTTGTTTTTTGGTCTCGGCACTAGAATCCAAGTATTATTCTTCTCTATTTGGTCTATCTCCTCATTCATGGCTAGGATCCAATATTCATTTTCTAATGCCTCCCTTGTTGTCTTAGGCTCGAATTCACACAGTAAACATGTAGGATCTCTTAACTTTCATCTAGTCAAAACTCTAGTTTCTTTGTCTCCAATGATTTGTTTAGGCTTGTGATGTCTTCTTACATATTGTGCCAAAATAGGTTCTGCTCTCTTTTATTCTTGTTCTTCAGGTTCTCCAATAAGATTTTCAGATTCGGCTTCTAAATGCTCGGCAACCTCTTTCTAATACTTGGTAGCTTTCTCCTGTCGCTCGACATGTTCTTCTTGTCACTCGACATTGTTTCCTTGATGCTCAACATTGCTTACCTGAGACTCTGCATCAGGTGCAAGTTTTTCACTTGCCTCTCCTTCTTCTATATATACAAAAAATCTATAATCTTCTAGTTCTCTTTGGTTTTCCTGTTCATTTTTCTCTACATATTCATCAACCTTGACATTTACACTTTCCACAATTTTGTTAGTGTTAGAGTTCAAATGCTTGTAAGCTTTTCATTTTGTGGAATAACCTAGGAATATGCCCTCATCACTTTTAGCATCAAACTTTCCATTTCTATTTTCTTTTAGTATATGGCATTTTCTCCCAAAAATTCTAAAGTACTTTACATTAGGTGCATACCCGTGCCATAACTCATAAGGTGTAATATTTGTACCTTTTTTTTATCTATACTCGATTTAGGGTATTAAAAACTATACTTACAGCTTCTCTTCAGTACTTTTGTGCAACATTCTTCTCGATCATTAGTGTTCTTGCACAATCCATGATAGATTTGTTCCTTCTCTCTGCTATATCATTCTGTGGAGGTGTTCTAGGTGCAGACATCTGTCTCTTGATTCCTCTATCATTGCATAATAGATTGAACTCATTTGATATGAATTCTCCACCTCAGTTAGATCTCAAACACTTCAAGTTCCTACCTATCTCCTTTTAAACCTTAGCTAGATACCACTTAAAAAATTGAAAAGCATAAGATTTTTCTTTTAGAAACATTATAGTCATCATTCTGGTGTAATCATCAACAAAAAGAATAAAATATCTAGCACCACAATAGCTTTGTACACCCATAGGTCCAAAAAGGTCAGTATGAACCAAATCTAAAGCATTTTTAGAAGTAAAAGTCTTTCTCTTGAAACTAGACTTTGTCATCTTACCCAACTGACATTGTTTGCACATTACATTATCAAGTTTCTTCAATCTTGGCAGTCCTCTCACTTTCTTCTTTTTACTAATTTATACCAGATTATCAAAGTTAACATGACATAGCCTCTTATGCCATAACCATATATCATCAAGTTGTGCAATCATACATGTCTCTTCAGATAGGTCTAGATAGAAAAAATTACCTCTTGTTTGTTCTCCACTTCTAATCAGTTCACCAGTGGCATCAAATATTTTAGCCTTCCTGTGATGAAATTCCACTCGGTAGCTAGTGCTATTAAGCTGTGCAACACTTAGCAGATTATAGTTAAGACCCTCAACCCAATAAGCATTTTTACAAGTGATCTTATCAGTCAGCTTAATCAATCCTTTACCCCTAATAGGACATGGTGCATCATTACCAAATTTAACACTTCTACCTTTGTAATGATCTAGGGAATCAAACTTACTTTTATCACCAGTCATGTGGTGTGAGCAACCACTATAAATAATCCACTTATCATTTTTGTTCACATAGGATATCAATGCAGTTTTCTCATCCTCATCAAACTCATCTTTCATAGCAACATAGAATACTTCACTTTCAAAATCATAACTATCAGTGTCAGTTTCTTCTTTAGCAATATAGCAGGATTTCTTACCTTTTCCTTTGTAGTCCTTGTACCTTCGGTAACCTCTATCTTCTCTTTTGTCTTTGTACTTGCTATCTCTTTCCTCATCCTTGTCATCCCTATTAGGACATCTTGTAGCTATATGAAAACCTTTATTACATGAGAAACATATGATAGGGAGTTTACCATTATACTTTCCTTTTCCCCTTTTCAATCTTTTGGCCATAAGAGCTTCAAGATCCTCTAGTTCTTCATCAGAAGTGTCACTTTCACTTTCACTCTCACTGATGCATCTTTCTTAGACTTACTCAGAACCATGTGTGACTTGAATGTAGATTCAACATTAGCAACAGTGAAGTTATCAAAATTAGAAAGCTCAAAATCAATAAGCTTACCAACAAGACTTTCCAAAGTAAGAGCATTGCCAAGGTTACATCTAGATTCTTGAATTGCTGAAATTTTGATGGCATCAATAGGACGCAAATTTCTCAAAACTTTTCCAATAACAGTCTTATCATCAATAGTTCGATTATCTCCTCTAATAGCATTTACAACTTCTTTTATTCTACCACAATATTGAGCAATATTCTCACCTTCTTGTATTTTCATTTCATCAAATTTACCTCTCAAGCTTTCAACTTTTTCCCTTAGTACATTTATGTCACCACCATAGATGTTTGCAAGAGTGTCCCACATTTTCTTTGCATTAGTGCAATCTTTGATGTCTTCAAATTCTAGATAGCTTAAGGCAGATGAAATCTCCAACATTGCTTGATTGTGTTCTTGTTTAGCTCTCATCTCCTTGACAATTAGAGGTGCAATAGGTGTAACATAGTCATGCTCAATGTAATACATTGCTGAGTCACCAATACCAGATAGATGCAGTTTCATCAGACTCTGCCATGCAGGGAAGTTCTCCTTATTTAGCTTCGGTACCTCCTTCTTATACATCCTAATCATTTACTTCAAGTGCCTTTAAATTGTTCTCTGTAAGCACCAACAACTCTGATACCAATTGTTAATATGATTTAGAACAATAGAGAGGGGCGGGGGGGGGTGAATCAATTGTTCTCAAGTCCAAATGTATAAAATAAACTTTCAAACTCTTCAACAACTCAAATCTAACAACCAACAGCTACTCGGTCATTACTGAATGCATAACAAAAATATATAATAGTGCATTCCACTATCCAATAGTATTTAACTTGCAAAACATAGAAATGTTCAAACCAAAACATTCACACAAGCATTAACACTAGGATTTATAGTGGAAACCCAATTTGGGAAAAACCACTTTGTAACATGTTACTGATATTTTCACTCTTCTGAAGTGAGCTCTGTGAAAAGCCAACCCTATCAAAGGTTTACAAACACACTATTAGGTGTGACCCGGTTAAAGGATTTCAACCACCCTATTAATAGTGCACCTTGTTAAAGGACTTACATACATTCCATTAGAATGCAACCTTGTTCAAAGGATTTATACAAATGACTGTTAGGTCAACCTTGATTAAAGGATTTCAAACTGATACAATGGTTGGAAAGTAATAGTAGTGTTTGATCTGAAAACATACAACTCACTTTGCAAATAACAAATCCAATTTCATACACATATGTTGGCTTACTGACTGTGATCCATTTCCATCTCCATCACTAATCTTCTCAGAAATCCCTTCAAGAAATCACAACTCCTTCTCCTTCAGCCTTTTCTTCTTATACAATCACTAACAACAATTCCAGCATCCTCTCTCTTCAACTTCACACTTAGATTTCCTTAATACCTCTTCGTTTAGGTCGATCCAACTTTTGTTGCTTAAACTCTTCCGTAGATCTTAGGGTTAGGTCAGATTCATAAAATCCTTCCAACTTTATGTTCTTCATCCATCCTTATAGAAACATCTCAAATCTCTTTATGGAATTACAATAAAATGGTTTATAGTGCATTAAATGCTTCCATACAATCAATAAATAAAGTTAACACATTTTACATAATCCAAGAATTCAACTATGTTGGCTAGGAATCTGAATTCTTCCTCAAATGTAAATTACTGACACTGAGTCAATACTATGTTCAACTCCTCGGTCATCATTGGGTAGCCTGGTCACCACTGAAATTGTTTCCTCAGCTAATATTGTCTTCCTTAGCAATTAATTGATGTTCGGTCAACACTGAATTTACTCAGCATATACTGGCTCAGTCGACACTAACATCACTCATCTTAAACTATATTTCTTCACTTTTTCACGGTTTAGCCTACTTTTTTAGTCTTACTTCTTATAACTTAGATAAGAAATACATTATCTTATCATTGTGCCACATAATCAAGTACCCATTGAAGTATCAAGCTAACTCAACCTTTCCTTAAGTGCTATTGTTATCAACCTTGCCCTAATCATTCTCAACAATCAAATAGATATAGTACTTTCTTAGATAGCAACATTCGTACCAGTTAAGGTTTGATATCAATGAAAATACAACAATTGCTTCAATTACAGTTTCCAACATACCCTAGATAATTACAACAAGATTTCTATCACAAATCTAATGTGATAATAAAAATTTTTAATGGTTTCACCTATCCTACTCATGGTTCCCTTACTTTACCCATAGAAGTTGGTGGTAAAACCCTAGATGTCACCTTCATTGTCATCCTAACTTCCAATGAGTTTCAAGATAGACTTGGTCTTCCAGGCTCACCACCATGAAATTCATAGTCTCTCCTATTCATAAGTGTTTAAAATTTTCCCATAATGGAAAAATAATCATGATTAATCATAGTCTCTATAAACCTATAGCACATTGAGGTAACTTTGACCTTTACTTTTTTTGTCTTCCATGCCTCAACCTATCCAACCTTGCAAATAAAATATTTTCCTATCCTATCAGAAATTCAAAATTCACAAGATTTTTGAACTTATAAATTCTTCTCCTATAGTTCCATCTCCTTTCCCTAGACCTAGAATTCTTCCTACACCTCCTATATATGTTTCTATTCCACCTCCTCTATCCTATAAACATTCTAAAAATTCTATCTCTCAAGATAGTGTGGTTCCTTCTATTCTTTCCCCTAAAGATGAAAAGGACCCAATGTTGATTGATCCTAAACCAAGTCAAATCTCAAGAAAAACCAAATTTAACCACTACTCTTGTGACCGGTACCATAAAATTTGTACCAAATCCCATGATAATGCTTCCAAAAACCTTTCCTCTCCTAAGACACCTATTGATGCATTGATTCCCTTTGACCAATGTATGCATAGCCCGAGAGAGGAAGTTAATTTGAAAAAGATGTAATTAAACAAACATGATGATTCTATTTGTATCTAAATTCTATTACAATTAATTAGGATGGAGAAGTTTCTCTTGATGATGATGATTTCAATATTTATAATACAAATGATTATGTTCATGCTAGTGATTCTGATGATATGGATGAGCTTATTGATGTTAACCATGATTTACTAGCTATATTTTCCAAACAATTATCTCTTATTCCTAGTGATGAACAAAGTGACCCTTCTTCATAGCATGGTTCTTTTTTGGAACTAGCCATTGTTCCATTTATCTTACTTCATGACATTGTTCCTCTTGCATGTTTTCCTCCTTCCTAAACACTATAGACTGAGATGAGGGGGAAATCAATATGCTTGATGAGATCCTCTTGTGTGGTGGATCCTTTGTATTTTCCTATTGTGATGTGCTTCCCCTATAATGTGATACTTCTTATATGTTTTGTTTAGATTTATTTAGATTACCCTTGTTGCTTCGTTGGTGCAAGGTGAGAAGGGAATCAACCTATTGTGACATTCCTCTATTTTTATCTCACTTCCTCTATATGTAATTAAATTTTATATCATGCATGTTCTATTTTTCCTAATGTGTCTTTGTGTCATCTGATTGGAGATGATGTAAAATGGTAGCTACCTATTCTTTTTGGTCTTTGTGATGGTAGCCCCAAAAGACTCTTCTTCATGAGTCTTATGTGACATTCTTCCTTGTAGTTCTGCAACCTTTGGGGAATTATGACATTTCATTTTGATATACATGAGTTATCATATGATCATAGTGACTCTTGAGTTATTATTTCCCCTTTGTGATCTTTTTTTTTTTCATGTGTTCATTTCCCTTGACTTGTCCTTTCTTTGTGGGCATCTCATGGTGGAAACATCTCTTATGGGTGTATGTATGCTCTGTTAAAGCCATTTCTCCCATTAAGGTATTTTCAATTGATTTAATGTGGGGGAATCCAATTTACTCCTTGTTTCACATTTTTCACACACACACAATGATTCAATGCAATCTCTTTTGACAAATGGCTAAGGAGACAATGCTTTCCTTGAATTCATCTTTACATTATCATGCCCCTATGCATTATTTAGTGGATCCTTAGAATAATCCTCCTTTTCTAGATCCCTTTGGAGACAACGCTTTTCTTAGGACTGATCGCCTTTTCAATATCCCTTAATAGAGACAATGATTTCCTTAAGGATTGGTCCCTTTGTTTTGATGGGTTGACTAGCATTAGACAACTTGCTAAACTATCAATGTCATTTTTTACAGTAATTCTTTCTCTTTGCATGATCCATAGTAAGGTAATACCTTACTCAACTTTTGGATCTCTCTCTCTCTCTCTCTATGCCTTTTTTTATCTTTGTTTTGGATTTGATGAAGACTTAAGTCACTTGGAGGCTTGATGTTTCTTTGTCTCCTTGTACTTGATAAGATTGTTCTTATGCATTGATCGACTTTAGAGTGTGCATGAGTTTGTCTCATACTCTTAATAAAGTGGGGGCTAAATGTAACATCCCAAAAAGTCAACACCCATGATTGGATGCTCTATTAGGACCTATTTTGGTGATTTCAATATTTGATGTTTGTTATGCTCGATGCTAGCAACCCGATTCTTATTTTCCCACATCTATTCCACCATCCCAATACTCGATTCAAATTTTAGCTCAAAACCCTAGGTACATAATGACTAAGGCATTGTGTTCCCACTTTGTTTGGCCCAAATTTGGCTTGAAACTCTATGTTGGGGTTTTTGTGGGAAATTAGACCTCGTGGTTGGCCTAGCTAATTTTTGAATCCTAAAATTATGGATGAAGAATATAACACACTATATCTCCTTATTTTGAGATACATTTCATGATCCATGACTATTCTCAAGCATTTTTAAGAGATCAAGAAATCAAGTGATTGGATTCAAGATTTTAAGGAAAGAACCCAAGATCTAGTTTCTTCTCCATCATCCAATTCAATACCAAGAAAATATTCTCCATTGAAGCAAGCTTCTCTCCCATGATGTCCAAGTAGAGTATTTCTCAACCAATAAATAAGATCTTTCATTCCATCGACATTCATCACTCCTTCATTGCAAGTGATTATCAAGCATATCTATATTAAATATATAGGAGTGACATTCATAAATCCATGCATTTGTAAGGGAATCCTTGATTCCATTATATATTCCAAGGTAAAATGATTTAATTCAAGAAGATTCAAACATCTTCATGGGTATGAGTGATTTCTACATTCGTCCATAAGGGTTTATGAAAGGTGAATCAAACATTTACATTTTTACATACTTTCCTATATGAAATTTCCTTTCATTTTCAAGTTTGATTCCTAAACATGGATTTTACCAAGAAAAACTCTTTTACCCAATCTTTTCCTTATTTTTCTATGTAGGAATAGGTTACAGAGCTGTGAGATCTTTTTTGGGTAGATCGAGAAGAGTTGGAGAGTTCCTGAAAGTTTTACCTAAAAGTGGTATGTACAAAATGCCTAAAATGTTTCATTCCCAAGTACAAAATTCCTGAGCCATTTTTAACCTTAAAATTATAGTCCAAACTAAAATCTCAAGTTAGTATAATAGTCTAGACCTTTATTCAGCTCATTTCTAGTTTTTGGCAATTAGTTATTAGTCTATTATTTCTAGTTTTATCTCTATTTATCTATTTTTTCTTGTACATTGCATCTTTCCTCTTTCCATTTTCAATTTACACAATTTTAGTGAAGGATCATTATCTCATTCAATGCTTGGGTCCTACTTGAGCCTATTGGGACATCTTCCTTCTAAGTGTGCAATTAGGAAAAGGAGGAGTCATCAACCCCTTTACATTGCTTCCCTTTTCTTATATATGTAATGAAAGTGTGTTGTCATGTAGCAAAGGCTAGATCTAAGAAATGAAGAATATCATACCTTGAATACACAAATGCTTCTTTGAATGCGATCAATTACATTGATGTAATAACTTTGACTCAACACAAAAACCCAAACGTAAATAATGAAAGAAAAAACCTTATGTAATGAATGTTGTGATTTTTCACAATGTTTGATTGAGAGAGGAAGAAGAAGACTTGAAGAGGTACGTGTGTCTCCTCCCTTGATAAAGAACTCCTTTTCTTAGGCCTTTAATGAGGGAATGAGGAAAGATACATGAAGAAGAACACTTTGAATGCATGAGAAGAAGGCTTGATTTCTTAAACTTTATTTTCTTCCTTGCACTTGGAAGCTTGATTTATGAATGCTTGAATGTGAATGCGTAAATGTGATTATTCAATTCTTGCTTGTAGTTGATAATGGATGCAAAAAATGACTCCTAGATTCCAAAATGAGGAGAGATAGAGTGTTTATATACCTCTCACAATATTTCAATGGCTAAAAATCAAGAAGACCAACCACAGGACCTAATTTCCCACCAAATTCTTAACATAAAGCTCTAGTTCAATTTTGGGCCACGCTAGGCAAGTACATAACATCTAAAACATTATGTACCTAGGAAAAAGGGCCAAAAATTAGAGTGCATGTTAGGATGATAGGGTAGATGTGGGATTATAAGGTACAACCAATTCCTAAGGTCAAGATAGAACTCAAAGGCCACAAATAGTGATATATGGCCTAGGTGATGAAATTATTTATTAGATTAGAGGAGAAATAGGAAAGAACACTTAGAAATAAGGGCTCACCTTGATTTTAAATAAGATTGAAATGAAAAGGACCTATATTTGAATACAGATGTCCATTAAGTACCATATGAGGCCCTATTATAGAAAATACACTAAGGTGGGTACAAAATAGCCCTTAAATTGTACACTAATAAGGTTCTTACAATATAGGATGGTACACACACATATATATGTATGTATGTAAATATATATCAATATTTCATATGGAAAAAAAATTTAAGCTTTGAACTTCCTAGTAAAAACATATATCTTTCAATACATGTGTAATCCAAATGCAAGAATTTATCAAATAAATAATCTACATATCAATTGTCCAAAAGAGAAGAGATGGCTAGAAATTATTGGAAATAGTGCCCAAAATTTGGGTTATTATCCCCAACTTGTCTCCCAATTTGCTATGCTCAAATGTTCCCCTTAAAATCCACTATTGTGCCATATTTTTACTTGTGAAAATCTCAAAATATGATTCTATCTCTTCAAAAGAGATCTCCTAAGAAGTTATATTAATATTTTCTAAATTATTTCATGCCATTTTCAATAACCAAGTGACCCTCTTAACCAAGGTGTCAGGCCCCACACTACAATCATAATGCCCTATTTTGGGTGTCCTTCCCTTACATATTGGTTGGCCTCTCTTCTTGAGGGGAATCAATTTTCTCGGTCTTCATTAAATTATTATCCTTAGATTGACCAATTTCATGGATGTTGTTAAAATCATTCATTCTTTCTTTCTTTAAATTAAGACAAAAATCTCTTTTCACATGCAAATTGGCCCATATATGGACACATCAAACAATCGACCTCCCTCGATAGGAAATTTCAATATAATAAATTATGTTTTTACTTTGAGTAAATATTCCATTCAAAATAAAATAGATGTATAATAGATAGATAGATAGATATACATATGCATATGCATATGTATATGCATATACATATACACATATTATACATACATATACACATACACATACATGTACACGTACACATACACGTATACATGTAGGTACATGTACATGTACAGGTACACGTACACGTACACATACACATAAACACACACATACACATATTTGAAATTCTAAAATTGTGAAACATAATATAAAAATGATTTTTTAAGTTAAATCAAATGTATAAACATACAGCAACAAAAACATCGCTTTACAAAAGGAATGACTCTCCTATTTTCCTTGCTAAGTCATTTTCAAAAGAATATACATCATAAGCTCAAAATGGCATAGATGAAAGATAATCATTGAAACAATCTTAACACATCATTACTATTTAAACCATAAAACACAATTTAACCTAAATAAAATATAACATATAACTCAGGATGCATAATGTAACTATTCAAAATGCAGTATGAATGCAACTACATGAGTGTGTGCCATATTTTAATTATGCCAACTATTGCTGGGCAAATAGGCCATCTACCTCAACCATGTCTAAGCCTTTAGCCTAATCCTACAATTATTTACACTCAATGTTTATCAATGCATTCGTCCATACAACTATAATCATATTTAAAAACTATTCATATTCACAATAATTCATCATCATTTTGATCTTGATATCATGAATTTTAGAAATGACATCTAATTACCATTCACAAAAACACATTCATCCATAATTAATACAATCATAAGATAATTGTTCAATAGCCTCATCTAGTTTATTGTATTATTAATGTAACCAAAAGGTCAAGCTATGACATCCTTCCCCGCTAGGAAGAGACATCATCTTGATGTCTTATATTTTGACACACACTAATGTAAATAAAAGTATCACATGGGTCCAAATAAAAGAATCTCAAATCAAGTCCTCAAGTGAGGAAAAGAACTCTATATCATTTGTGTTCTACCATGTGGAATCATATAGAGAATTTTTGTTCCACTGGACCTTATAGTGAACTTTATCTCTATTATGAAACTTAACATTGTGTCTATCAAGGATTCAGTGGGCTCCACCAACACCACTCCAGGATCATATGCTTGTAAAGGATGCTAATCAAGTATGTGAGAGGTGTTGAGATGATACCGTTTAAGCATAGACACATGAAACACAATGTGGATTGGGACAAGAGATATTAGTAAAGAAATTCTATATGAAACCGGTTTGATCACTTCCAACACATCAAAAGGATCCAAAAATCTAAGTGTTGTTTTGGATGATTTGTCAAACAATATGTAACTAATATGAAATTTGACCCTTCAGAAGAATTTGTCCCCAACTAAAAATTGTCTAAAGAATCATGTTCTTATCGACATAACTCTTTTTATATCTATTGCTTCCTTCAATATTTCCTTGATTAAATATCATTTGATCATCAATTTGTCTAAGCATATCTGGATCAATCATAATTCTATCTTCCAGATTATCCCAACTGATAGGTGTGTGACAGTCTCTCCCTTTAAGAGTTTCAAATGGTGTCATCCCTAAAGAGAATTGTATACTAATAAAATTATCTTCATAGAATTAAGGTTGAAGAATAAATGAAATAGTAACTAAATACAACCACTATAGAGCAACTATTTAGCAAATAATGATCAATTGAGCATTCTATGGCTCTCTAACTAAGATTGCTAATGAATAGCTCTCAACAAGCTCCCATTAATGACAGTCCTAGAATGAGAATGATAAAGATAAACAAGCTATTGCTAACAATTATATCAAATTAAATGCTAATTATGCTCTCCAATGCCTTTCTAAGCTCAAATTACAAGAGGTTCAATGCAATTCTCAGATGTGTGGTTGATCAATTATGAAGGATTTAGGCCTTCCTTTTATAGATTTTCCAATGGTAGGGGGTGTAGTTGTATTTGATTATGATTAAACCTTGGTTGAGTCCTTGGTTCCACCCTTTGAAGACAATGCAAAGTTTGTGTCCTCAAAGCTTGGGACAAGTAGACAAGATGGATGGTCAAGATTCTCTTTCACTTTGAGTGATTGAGATTCAATTTGGGCTTGATCCATGTGAATGCCTTTCCTTAAATCTCATTGGTTGATTGAATTTCCTCTCCTTTTGGGTTGTTGAGAGTAATTGAGATTTATTAATTGATTTAATTGATTTATTTTAGCCATGTACCCCTTGAATGGGTTGAATTTGATTTTATCCAAGACTATACAATTAATTGATTTAATTGTATTTTGATTTGATTGTATTTGATTAAAACACTCTCAATTTTGATTTATCTCAAATTAAGACTTGATTTTCATTTTGATTGGATAATTATGCATTGTGATTCAATTACTTCAATTATGTCCTTGATTTACTTTGATTTGACTTGATTTATCATTGAATTATCTTTGTCCATTTTTAGGTGATTACAAATGCCCCTCTTTGAGTTGACGTGTGAAGCATGTCAATTCAAAAAATACTCTGATCTGGTCTGATGATAGGTCCTGATTCCTTGATGTTTAATCTTTGATGTCCGTTTAATGTCTTTCGATGGTCGATCCTTGATTTCTGATATGAGATTGATGTAGATATGATCGATATGAAACTCTCAATTGATATGGTTCTGATGATCGTTCTGATATGATGGTCATTCTAATGATGGATCCTTCGATATGATGCTTGATTCGATGAAAATCCTGATACGATACTTGATTTGATGATTGATTTCGATGCGATGCCCCATTCGTTTGATTATGAAAAATTTCCTGATAAAAGCTTTCCCTTTGATTTCGATGATCGGTCTCTTGATTCAATGATGATGTTACTGCTGATGTTGTTCTAATTATCTGATGGTATGCCCCCTCGAAAATGAAATAAAATTCATATAAATTTGACCATTGATTGATTTTTGTTTGAGTAATCTTGATCGTTATGTGTATATAGTTCATATGTATGATGAATTTTATTTAATTTTCGATATCGATGTTTACTCTGTTCAATTTTAAATGCCCTGGTTTTAATGATTCTGATGATAACATCACTTAATTAGGTCAATTTTGATAAAAATGTACTTGCATAGGTCAAAATTACCTCCTTTTAGGTCAAAAACCTATATAAAGGGGTCAAAATCCCTTTTTACTATTCATTTTACCATTGACTTTTGACTTTTCTTCTCTATTTGCTTTTTTACTTTCCACGATGTCTGTCCCTATCCGCGAGCATCGGTTCAAGAAATGTTGTCGATATCAGTGTCTGCCTAGCTCAAGACCTCCGATGAGTACTTGTACCTTTTCAATTTTTCCATTTATAGCATTTTTTCAAATTTTTCCAATTTTTTCATGATAAACAACCCTTTCTTTCACTTTTTTCGCTAAATGGGTGCTTTTGCCATTTTTAAGGGTGCTTTTGCCTCTAAATGTGAACTTTCACACTTTTCCCCTACGCTTCCACGAATCGTATTGGTGCTTTCACTCGCCAATTTTAAGCCCTTTTGCGCTTTTACCATTTGTTTGTGTGCTTTTGCTTAGGTTTAGCTCTTTCACAACTTCTTTGTGCACTTTTGATCAAATTTCACGCTTTTGCATCTTTTAAGAGCACTTTCGATGTGTATTTGGGTGCTTTAAAATTTTTCACCACTTTTATATTATATATGTGTGCTTTCACCCATTTAGGCAACGCTTTTGATTTTTTTTGCTTTTGCTCAGTAAAGCAATGCTTTTGCTCTGCAAAATTCAAATTTTTGGATTTTTGGCCAAGTTGTAATTTGTCGACGTCATTAATTGATTGTCAGATTTAAATTCCCAATTTTGTAACAAGTTGTAATGTGTCAGTTAGAGTTTAGTTATAGTTAGGATACCCATCGTCAATCTAGATTCAGATGATGGGTGAAGATAAAATTTTTGTTCTATCTAAGTAGAAACATGAAATCTGATTGTGGTTTTGATAAGTGTTGACAAATTTTTGATTGACTTAGAATAATCCCAATAATTTTTTATTTCCTTTCTGATGTGTTTGAACTTGTTTCTAGTAGTTGGAGCTGGGAACTTTACATATCCGAGGTTCTTAATCTTTGTCCTGGGATATGATACCTGCTTTGAGTGTTGCTGACCATCATCACATTGCTCGGTGTGGCCTTTCATTCCTTCTATATCTTTCTCAATTTCGAGTGAATCAGGATCTCATTACTACTATGGCTGAGCGTTGGCACTCAGACCATAACACATTCCAACTTCCTATGGGTGAGATGACCATCACCCCTGAGGATGTGTATTGTCTTCTCTGGTTGCCGACTCGAGGAGAGCTTGTATACTATGACACTATTTATGATGGTTCAGCTTGTCACCGAGTATTTGGTGATCCTTCTATTGGTGATCAACATATTCAGTGGGCTCAATTCATCTCATTCCCTATGTTACTAGCTGTCCTTGGTACTTTGATTGGTGGTTTCCTACTTCCTGACTGACATGGTCATGGGTTTGTTGTTGGTTGGGGTCCTATTACAGAGGATTTGATGGCAGATCCTCATTGTTTCAATTGGGGTTCTTGCTTGTTAGCATAGTTATATCATGAGCTGCATACTGTCATGTACAGGCGCTCTACTACATTGACTACTGGAGCTATTTTATTACAACTTTGGACTTGGGAGCACCTCCCAGTGTCACGTCCTGTGATAGCATGAGATCATCCAGTTGGTTGGCCTTTTGCATGGATGTACAGTGGTATTATTAGGCAGACCCATATGGGTAAGCTAGATTACTAGCGTTGTCAGATAGATGACATGGATACTATCATTTGGAAGCCTTATCTTGGATGTGAGGCTTGGCCAGAGGATGATGGAGAGCTTTCATATATGTTCTATCCTCGTTGGATGATTGGTCATTCCACTTTTGTTATTAAGAGATTCTACTTCCGTTGTGTTTTCTATCAGTATGGGTGCATTCAAGATATGTCATAGGGCGTAGCGATGTATGCTCATGTGCAGGCCAAGAGATCATTATGGGGCCCTTGTGTTGATTTTGGTATAGTTGTTTGAGAGATTTAGGATCTGGGGTATCATCCTTGGAATCCTAGGTCATAGGTGATGGATGTCGGTATTATAGATGAGTATGGTGCCTGGCTACATAGGTATCCTTTTCCTAGGTTTACTGATCCTGTTGAGAAAATTCTGAGCATTGAGGAGTTATCAGATGGTCATGATGGAGCTGGTCGAGATGAGGGTGATGATGATGATGATGATGATGATGGAGATGATGATGGAGGTGGTGGTCATGGTAGGATCAGGGGTCGACACAGATGATGGGGTCATCACAGAGCTAGAGCAAGTCGTATATAGATACCAGTGTTAGTTGCTGCTCCTATTCCTCCTAGAGCTAGTGATTAGGATGGAGGTGGACAAGTTGATAGACTCTTACATTAGGTTGCTAGAGTTCCTGCACAGAGGCCTCATGTTAGATGATAGAGATTTTTTGATGCCAATATTGCGTAGGTGTTGTTTGATCAGGCATAGGGTCCTCCTGCTTAGCAGGTCATTCCTCCTATTGTTCCTCCTATTGTTCCTCTTGTTGTTCCTACTATTGTTCCTACAGCTTAGGCACATGCTTCTGCCTTGATGCCTTCATCTTCATCACATCCTTCTTCTCAGTTTGTTCCAACTTTGGGTGATCTTTCTTCATCTACTCCATCTTCTTATACTCCACTTCCACAATCTTTTGTAGCTCAGGGTCATGCCCTAGCTTCAACATCGGATGTTGCTGCCCTTCAATCTCAGATATCTTCTATTCAGCAGCAGGTTGCACAGATGAGCTTAGTGATGACTTCCTTTATGGCTTCTATGAGTCAGCATGGGTTACAAGCTAGTACAAGCCGTCCGCCAGATAGTGCTCCTGATCGTGATGGTACCGATGGTCCCGGTGACTCCGTTGCTTGAGTGTTCCTCTATGCTCATGAGCTTTCTTTTCCCTGTTATTCATCGAGACATTGGACTTGTGTTGTATCATTTTTGATCGATTGATGTTATTTTATGTTGATACTTTGATATCTAATGAACATTGATCTCTAGATATTTTCTTTTTATTATGATCATGTTATAGACTTTGATTTCTGATGCATTTATGATGGTGGTACCATGAAATCTAATACTTTCTTTAATTGATTTGATTATATATGACATCATCATGTGTTGGATTTCTTTCCAAATGTTTCGTATGATATGCATCTATATGATTCTACATGATTTGTTTTATTTTATAGCATTTAATATTCACATGTATGCATATGTCCTAATGATGGTTAAATGATTGTCTTATGTATGATGTAGAATAAATGAATTCCATGTGTAATGATATTACTTTATTGATATTGATGTGTATAATGGATAATGAATGGATGATGAATCTATTGAATGCATTTCCTTTGATATGTCAATGTGATGTAATGATAATCTTTCAATGATATATGTATGAATGGTGTTATTATGAATGAGATGCTTTTTATGATGGATCTTAATGAATGAAATGATTTCTAACTAATGCAATGTACTTTGATGGATGCAATTTAATGTTTCTAATGAACTTTCAAATGTATGTCAATTAATGGTAATGATAAACCTAATAATGTATGATCCTAATAACTCAAATGTTCGACACATCTAAATCAATGCAAGACTTAATAATAATGGTTTAATTAATGCAAGTAACCTAATGCAATGCACTTTGTATTTGATTTCCAACACACTCAATCCTATATAATTGGTTTTTGATGATCCTTTGATTCTTTGATTTGCATACACCCCCCCTTTGTTTTAATTTCCCCTTTTGCAATTTTAAGCTAAGTAAGGAAAAATAATATATACAATGCACTTAATCTAAAATGAATGCAGCTAACTGTCATTATTCAAGATTTGGAGCTTATTATCATCATTGAGCATTTTTTTGAATCCCATTTTAGTACAACCATCACTAGTTCAACTATGATGATATGAATACTTTTTTCACCTCTTTCTCTACTTTCCCATCTCTCTTTGGTATGACTATCACTGATTGAAGCCAATCATGAGAATTTGAATACCAATTTTGTCAAATTCTATGTTGCAAGTGGATTTTGGTATTATGATATTGAAGATCAGAATAGCCAAGGTATCCATTTGCATAAACAAGCAAAAGTCTCAGTTTTATCCTATATACAAGTCCTCGATGATTCTTTGATGATCACGTCCTTAGACAAATAATACATGATTTAAAACTTTGATTTTAAGACAGTCATTCAGAAATCCAAAAAAATATCATCCTTTCATCATAGCTTGTCTAGTCTAAAACTTTCATCGACTTGCTAGAAATACATGATTTTATCAATTGAGTTAACACTTAGAAAAATTTTTGCAATGTTTTTCAAATCCATATGTCAAGTGTAGTTCCATCCATTTCAAATTTTTAATCCTGATAAAGGTAAGGTCATTTCAGTTCTTGGATCCAATTTTTCATTTTAGGCTCAAATTGGATTAGGATGTAGATTTGGTTAAGTGCTCCTCTTTCGAGTGTGATGAATTGATTCTCTGATTGAATAAAGATTGATTTGATGAATCCTTTCTACTTTTGAGTAGATTGCCCCTAGTTGGATATTGATTTCATTTGTGGGCCTTAGGACAATTTTTTGATTAGGTGACCAAAATCTTGAGGTATTTGCAAATGTAACTGTGGGGTTTTATTATGCAATATATACAAATGCTGGTGAATGCAATATTTACAAGATGCCCTTCTAGGTATGTGACTAACTTGGACTTTCAATGGCACTTGTTTACCAGGTTTTCACCGATTGAATGGATCTAGCTCTTTTTTTTTGTTTTTAAAGCTTTTTCTCTTTTTTTGCTACCAAGGTGCCTATTTGCTAGGTTTTTACCAAGGTACTTTTCCTCTTTTTTCTTTTTTTTGTATTTTTATTTTTTCAATTTTTTTCATTTTTGAGGATCATATATGAATGTTTTTGTTTTCTTCATGCTCAATTTTTCACTATTTTTTATCTTTTCTTCTTTTCCAATGTTTTTGGTATTTTTTAGGATCTCTTTTCACTATGTACAATAAATATGATGATCCTCATTCGATACTCTTTATACTCTTTTATCTTCCTTATGTATAGAAATTCTTGAGATGTATGCTATCGATTGGCTCTTGCAGTTCTTCACCATCACAATCTGCTAGTTTGTATGTGCCGGTCCCAAAATCTTCAATAATGAGAAATGGTCCTAACCAGTTTGCTTCCCATTTTCCTTTCTTTTCTCATTCTGCTTGGTTCTTGGGATTTTCTCACAAAACTAGGTCCCCTATTTGGAATGTTCTTGTCTTGATATGTTTATTGTACACCTTCGACATCCTATTTTGGTACACCTTCAAATGATCAAATGCTTGCTTCTATTTTTCATCCAAGAGTTCTAGTTCTTGCAGCCTTGCAACCCTATAGTCTTCCTCATTTATCAAACCATGCATAGATATCCTCAAAGATGGAATTTCTACCTCTAAAGGCAAAACCGCTTCTGCTCCAAAGACTAATGAAAAAGGTGTAGCCCCTATTGGCGTTCTTAAGCTTGTTCTATAAGCCCACAAGGTCGAGTTTATCTTAATGTGCTAATCTCTCCCTAAGTTGTCCACCGTTCTCTTCAAAATCTTCAAGATGTTTTTATTGGTTGCTTCGGCTTGTCCATTACCTTGAGGGTAATAGATTGAAGAAGAATGATGAATCATGTGAAACTTGGTACATAATTTCGTTAAGTCTTTGTTCTTGAAATGATTTGCATTATCTGTTATAATAGCATGAGGTATGACATATCTACAAATAATATGATTGAGGATAAACAAAGAAATCTACTTTCCAGTTGCATTTGATAGGGGTACAACTTCCACCCACTTAGTAAAATATTCAGTTGTCGTGATGATGAATTTGTGGCCATTCAAGGATGGAAAATAAATTATGCCTATTAGGTCTAAACCCCATTGGTAGAATGACCAAGGTGTTGTCATTGGATGAAGCTCTTGTGCGAGTGCATGTATCAAGTTTCCATGGAATTGACATTTTCTACAAGTTTTGGCAAAGTTACAAGCATCTTTCTCCATCGTGGGCCAAAAATATCCTATCCTTAGAAGTTTCTTGGCTAAGGATAATCTGTTTGAGTGTGATCCACAAATTCCTTCATGGACTTCTCGTAAGGCTAATTTTGATTCTTCCTCTTCTAAACATCTAAGGAGCATTCCGTCTAGACTTTTTCGATACAATGTTTCCAAAATTATGGTGTATCAGGCGGCTTGGCGAATGAAGCTTTTATTTTGATTCCTGGTTTGGTCTATGGGAAGGATTTGATCTTTCAAGTAAGTATAAATTGGTCCATACCAAGGTGATTCATTTGTAGTTAACAAGAAAATGGTGTGAGGGTGGGTAGGTTCAAATGCGGGTTGAATCACTTCTTCTACCAATAACTCATATCTAGCACTATGATCCAACATTTGCAAAAGTGAAGCCAAGGTTGCCATTGCATCCATTGCTTTGTTCTTTTCCCTTGGTACTTGTTCAAATGTGATGAGTATGAAATACTTCTTGAGGCTTTGCACCATGTTTTTTTAGGGTACCAATTTGTCATCTTTCGTTTGATATTCCTCATTGACTTGATTTATGACTAATTGTGAATCTCCATAAACCTTTAATTCTATCACTTTCCACTCTAATGCTAGCTTAATTCCAATAACCAATGCTTCATACTCTGCTATATTTTTGGTGCATGGGAATAGAAATTTGTAAGACTTATAACCTTGAGGTGTGATGAGAAGTATGCTTGCTCCTGATCCATGGTGAGTGTAGGAACCATCAAAATAAAGCTGCCATGTTTTTGCTTTCACCTTCACAATCTCTGAATCTAGGAATTCTAGCTGGATGGGATGATCATCATGAAGTGGTGCTTTTGCTAATTGGTCTACAATTACTTTCCCTTTGATTGATTTTCTATCAACATATTCTATGTCTAATTCACTAAGTACCATCACCCACTTTGCTAGCCTTCCATTCAGTGTTGTTTTACTAAGTAGATACTTCAATGGGTCAATTTTGGCAATGAGCCTTATCTTGTGGGCTAGCATATAATGGCATAATTTTTGGGAAGCAAAAACTACAGCCAAGCATGACCTTTCCATAAATGTATAGTTCAGCTCGTATTTGACCAAGGTTCTACTAATGTAGTAAATTGCCTTCTCTTTTCCTGTTTCATCCTCTTGTGCTAAAAGTGCCCCCAATGAATTCTTTGTTGTTGAAATATATAGGATCAAGGGCTTGCCTCTAATAGGTGGCATCAAGATTGGTGGATTCATGAGATATTTCTTTAGTAGATTAAAGGCTTCTTCACATTTTTCATCCCATTTGAAGATTGTATCCTTATGCAAAAGTTGGGTGAAATTATGACATTTTTTCGCTAATTGGGAGATAAATCTCCTAATGGATTGGATCCTTCCTTGTAAAGATCTCATCTGAATAATGTTTTTAGGTGCTTCCATTTCCATGATAGCCTTCACTTTAGCAGGATCCACCTCTATCCCTTTTGCAGATACAATATAGCCTAGGAGTTTGCTGGATTGGACTCCAAAAGCACATTTCTTTGGGTTGAGTCTCACTTTGAATTCTTCTAGCCTTTCAAAAAATTTTGCCAAAATTGGGAGGTGCTCTTTTCTTGAGTGAGATTTTTCTAGTATGTTGTCCACATAATCCTCCATGAACTTATGCATCATATCATGAAATATTATAGTCATTTCTCTTTGATAGGTCGCTCTTGCATTCTTTAACCCAAATGGCATGATATTCTAGCAAAATGTACCCCATGCACATGTAAAGGTAGTTTTATCTTGGTCTTCTGGTGCTATCTTTATCTAATTATACCCACTAAATCCATCCATGAGTGAGAACATAGAGTGCCCTGTTGTTAAATCTACAATGGCATCAATACTTGGTAGGGGGAAATCATCCTTAGGACATGCCAAATTTAAGTCTCTAAAGTCCACGCAGATTCTAATGGATTTTTCTAGTTTTGATACTAGCACTATGTTTGAGATCCATTGTGCATAATCAATGGCCCTTATAAATCCCACCTTCAATAGTTTTTCTAACTCTACTTTGACAAGTAGTGCTATATGAGGGTGCATCTTCCTTAGCTTTTGCTTAATAGGATTTGCTCCTTCCTTGATGTTTAGGTGATGCATTATCAGATTTGGGTCTAAACCTAGCATATCATCATAAGACCATGCGAAATTGACTTGTCTTTCCTTAAAGAACTCAATGAATTTTGTCCTTTCTTTGCTAGATAGGGATGTTGCTAAGTGAATGATCTTTGGCTCTGTTTCTGATCCAATATTTATCTTTTCTGTTGGCTCAATTAAGATCAAAGATCTTTCTTCATAATGCTCTGGTAGAACATCCAAACTCCCTTCCATAGGTGCCTCTGTTGGGTTTTCACCTTTGGAAACATCCTTTATTTCTTTATTTTTTTCTTGATCTAATGTTTCCACAAAGTGGTTTTCAACACTTGATTCTTTTCCTTTTCTATTTTTTTTTATTTTTTCATTTTTTCTCAGATTAGAAGTTTGGATGCTCCCTTTGATCATTTCTTCTTGATATTCCCTGATAGAAGAAGGTTCAACCGCATTGAGGTATTGGGACACCATGTTGTCATTCAAGAAAATTGGCAAGGTAGTTGGTATAATGGCATCCCATTCAATTAGGTTTAGACAGATGAGAGTTAATGGGTCAACACTTGGGTTCGTTTTGATCAATTTTAAGGTATATATCTCGTTATTGGAGGGTTCATACATTGTATCTTGAAAATCTCAAACATGGGCTTCCTCTAAATGTTCTAAAGAAGAAGGATCAAAGTCCCCCTCACTAGACTCCTCTAGGGTTTCTGTTGGATAAAAGTCATGTGGATTAAACCTAGCGTTTGATTCTTCCATAGTAGGTCTCCATGAAGGAATGTATGGTTCACCTACCCACTGATTGATTTATATCTCTATACTTGGTACATCATTTAGAACCACTTGGCTAGAACTAGATGCTTGATTTGAAGTTGATTATGTCATTGGTCCTTTATTTTTGGTAGAATTATAGGTATGAATAACATCAATGCCCTTGTCTTGGCATGACTCATCTGATAGGGTCTCCCATTCCCATTCATTAGAATCCTCATCACTATGAGACTCTAATTGTAATATTTGGCTATAAAGTTCAGGATGATGTTTTTGAGTGTATCCTTTCTCAAGATACCCTATTCTTGCTTTCTCCTTGGAATCTCACCATGTACTTTCTAAGGGTTCAATGATCCCTTCATTCTTTGTGCCTAAAGGTCATTGACCTTTGTATCCCATCTTTTGCATGGTTGAAAATCCTTTCCCATATTGATGTGTGGGAATGGTTATATTTTGGATATGTTTGACATGGGCACTTGATTCTTCATCTTTGTACAACCAGTTTAGGATTTCATTGTCTTCTTCATCCATGGAAGATGATGTACTTTCCCTCACAAAGTTCTCATTATATTTATGGGGTAGATTTGAGGGTCTCCCAAAGGACTTGGGTGATAAAGGTAGGTCCATCATAGATAAAGAGTATTCGCCTACTCCCTTTTGCTTAATCATACATTGCTTATCAAAAAAATTCATCATTTGGTCCATCTTTTGATAATGGGCCTCTTTGGTGTATACTTGAGTAGCTTGGATATGATCTTCTTTTGATTCTTCAATAATGTTATCCTCATTAACCCTCTCTTTTCCTTTAGTCGATGTAGTTTGGTTAATGAGTTTTGTTGTGTCTTCAATAATGACTTCTTCTTCCATCTTTTCTTTCCCTTTTAACCAAGAGGTGTCCTTAGAACTTTGACCTTGCTCCATTTTCTTAGGTGTAGGCCCTTCAATGTTATGTGGGACTAAGGATTCATTGATAGGTTTGACATTATTACAATATTGGAATGGGTTTAGATCCCCACTTATCATTATCTCTTGCCCTAGATATGGGAATTTTAGGCATTGGTGATAAGTTGAAGCAACAACTTGCATTTCGTGGATCCATGGCCTTCCTAACAAAATATTATAAGTCAACTTTAGGTCCAATACTTGGCATATGGTCTCTTTTTGCATGGGACCAACTCTTATAGGTAATACTATGACTCCTTTTGAGGCTCTTTCTTTGTCATCGTAGGCTTTTATAGTTATCTTCTTCTTAGGGTCAATAACCTCCTCAAAAAATCCTAAGGCTTTCGCCAAGCTAAGGGTACAAATGTTTAGGCCAGCTCCTCCATCTATAAGAACTCTTTTCACCCTATGCTTATGGATCAACACTTCTATATGTAAGGGCAGATTTTGGGGATGATTAAGGGACATGTCATCCTGTTCGGAAAAGGATAGGCAATGAGGTGCGATTAGGTGCCTTGCCATATTTTGGAATTTGTCTACCTCCAAATTTAGAGGCACATTTGTTTCCAACAAGGCTTTTTCCAAGATATCCTTATGAATTGGTGATAATTTAAGAAGCTCAAGAATAGAGATTTGAGCGAGAGTTCTTTGTAATTGATCAACCAAGTTGTATTGTTTTGATGATGATGTTGAAGCTTGGCTTGATATCACCACTTTTGGAACATTGGTAGGTAGGATAATTTTTTATGCTTGCCCCCTAGTGACAACATTTGATGATACTTCCCTTGACTTATCTTTCACTATGATAACATTTATGGTTTGATCCTCTTCTCTTAGAGTATTTATCGTGTTATCATATGTGTGAGCAAAGTTCACCTTTGTATTGCCCTTTTTTTTATTTTGATTTGTAGTTGATGACTCCCCCTTTTCATGATTCAAAAAGGGATTCTTAAAGGCCATATGATCTCCATTATTTTGTGGTCCTTTAATTTGAATGGTTCCCTTGTCAATTAAATCTTGCACCAAGTGTTTTAACCTCATGCATTCATTTGTTGGGTGACCTCTATTTCAATGATATTCATAATGATGGGACACATTCCACCAATAAGGTTTAACTTCAGGTTCATAATCTCTCATATCGGATAATGTGATGACATTATTGGCAACCAAGGTCTTTAATACATTCTCCAAAGGTTCACCTAAGTAGGTGAATTTCTTCTTATTATAATTAGAGTAGGATGATTTTGATTTGTCTCCACTAGCATTATTGTTGGAAGTGTTGGAATTATTATTGGAATTATTGGAATTATATGGAGCTTTGTTTGTTTGATTAAAATTATTTGAAGAATTTTCTCCATATGGTAGAATAAAAGGGGTTGACTTCACGGTGTGGGCCTCCACAACTCTGTCATTTACAAGGTTCTTGTTGTTATTCTTCATCCATGATTTAGATTTATCATTATTATTGTTGGACCCTTGATTATTGAAATACTTAGGCACATAATTATTGTTGTTTTTGTTATTATTGTTGTTGTTGTTGTTGTTGGATTTGTTATCTTTAAATAATTTGACTTCACCTCTTTTGACCAAAACATCTTCAATCTTGATCCCATTTTCAATGAGTTTCTCAAATGTTGGGGGAAATTGAAGTTGTAACCTATAATTCATTTTTGAGGTCAAATTGTTGGTGAAGATTTCCATCTTCTCTTTCTTTGGGATACTTCGTGGATACCTTGCAAAAACGGTCCTCCACCTTTGTAGGAATCCTAAAAAGGACTCTCCATCTTTTTGTTTGGTATCGCATAACTTGAGCATTGTTATTTCATGCTCAATGTTATAAGAGTAATGGGTTACGAACTTGGAAGCTAACTCCTCAAAGGACTTTATTCTAGGTGTTAGTTTTGAAAACCACTCCATTGCGGGACCTCCCAAGCTTCTAGGAAAGAGTCTCATTAGATACGTATCATTGTGCATGAACTCTATGCTTAGGGCACAAACCTCCCTTAGATGATCCTGTGGGTCTGTTTTACCCATGTACTTATCGTATTTAGGAAAGATGGTATTAAAAGGAAAAGATACCATAGCTAAGCTTTTGTCAAAAGGGAAAGGAAACAAAGCTTCAATGGAAAAGGTCTTAGGTTCGGCTGCCTTCTTCATGGTATCAATTTTCTCTTGGAAGGCATTTATTTGCCTAGTCATAACATTCATGGGGTCATCTTGGTGTTGGTCTTTCTTGAGTTGATCAATATCAAAATCATAGGGTAGCTTTACTCCCTTTTGGGCTAGGTTTAAGAAGAAGTTCTCCTTATCTTTGTCTATCAATTTTTCCATAACCTCTAGGAAATCTAGGTCATGGGTAGCTTTCTCAACCCTTTCTTCAAGTGTTTCTTTAGGATTATAATTAGCATTATTGATATTGTGATTATGATATGCTGAATTTCTATCCGCCATCTCTTCAAGTCTTGGTTCAAATAGATTTGGAAAAATTTCTTCTTGATTAGGGTCCTCGAAAACACTTTGGTACTCAACTTCTTTCCCTTGGTTTGCAAAAAGAGTGCTATCTCCTGGTAATGTTTCCCTATATGTGTGGGACCGCATGGAAACCAACATCCAACAAGGGTTTGATTGGGAATGATCCTTGATTCGAGAATTGTTGATTTTATATTTGAAGAGATTTAAAAATGTGAGATGAGTTTTCAATGGATATCTCTCACTTGTTTATGTATTACAAACACAACAATCACACATTCACTTATCTCTTTTTACCCTCTTAACACAAAATGTTTGATTTGAAGAATGTTGTCATGGGTTTTGCACAAAAAGACACTTCAGTAACCTACCTAGCACAAGATTTGGTTCGTAAACATGGCTCTAGAAGGTGGTCTTGCTATTTTATCAAGGATTTAGTATTGATTCCGTTCAAATAGACTTTAATCTCTCATCCCCCAAGTATGTTAAGGGGCTTCCCACACACACACCGAGGTACAATTTTGCACAATCCGTGAGGATTACTAGAGGAAGTTCAAAAAATTAAAATCCTCTTGGCATACACCCCATTAAGGATACATGTGTTTCATTTTAGAGTGGGTTTGATTTCCATAGCAAAAGTGAGCATATCCCACTTTGGGTTGTCCCTCTCACCAGCCTCGTTAACGCACAACTCGGGAGGCAAGCCCACTAGTTCTCTAGCATGTTCATTCAAAGTAAGGAAAATGGAATTAAGGTCAAGCATTTGGGAATTTGGTTCACCAAAAGGTGAAGAGCATATCCCTAACTTTTCCTTTGGTTCCCAAACATAATTAACAATGTCCAATTGATTTCACCCACTAACTATAGGGATTCGAGTATTTCTACTCTCTTCCACAAACAAGGGGCTTTGATTTAGTGTTTGATTTATCCTTTTAGCTATTCAAATTACTAGATTATGAAATGCACCAATGCCACAAGCTAAGGGAACATATTGACTAGTTGAGGCTTACCTTATTTTTTGTAGCTAATCGAAGTTAGGAGCATTTTTTATTGATTCCATTATTTTTACCTTACCTTGGCAATAGCTCTTCCCAAGTGTGGTTTTCCACTAGCAAGTTAGTCAACACAACCAATCACAATGAGGGAAACCAAATCGAAATTGAAGAAGCAAAGACTTATGTATTGAACCTTAAGCACCTTATTTGCAAATTTTTAAGGAAAGAACTTGAACTAAGGAGTAAAAATTCAATTGAGAGATACAAATTTTGTCTTGTAAGCATCTACAACCTTAAGATAATTTTGATATACCTGGTTTTCTTCCTCTTGTGATTCTTCAAGAACTACTTTAATATGCTCAAAGTTCTCCTTCTTGATCTTTTTAGCCAACGCTTTGCCCTCTTGGTTAAATTTTCTCTCTGGTTTTCTTGCCTTTTTATGCCCTATCATCTTGCAGAATACCAAAAGTCATTTTGCCACAATCAGATTAATCAAATTATGAATTTATGCAAAAGCGCACCTAAGCTAGTTAAAAGCGCTATTTTATTGCTTCAAAGTGTAGCTAATCTGATTGAAAGCGCAATTTTAATCTATCAGCGAAATGCAAAAGCGCACAAATAACTTTGAAAAGTGCTACTAAATTGGGCAAAGGCACTAAAATTATGGCAAAAGTGCTCAGGAAACTGATGAAAGCGCCTAGTAGTCAGGAGCAAAGTGCTCTTTTAACCTTGCAGAAGTGTTGAAAGAAAGGATGACCGAAAATAGAAGTTGCAAAAGCGTTGTAGATCAGTGCAAAGGTGCACAACTTTGTTGCAGGAGCGCTAGAATAGTGATCAAAAGCGTTGTTTCACTCGGCAAAAGTGTTGCTTAATCTGTCAAAAGCACTACTTCCTGAAAAATTTGAGAGTTAATCACTACAAATTTGAAAATAATGATAAATTTCCGTACGATTAGTGAAGTGGAGCATCTGCCCCACAGTGGGTGCCATTTTGTATACTAATAAAAGTATCTTCATAGAATTAAGGTTGAACAATAAATGAAATAGTAACTAAATACAACCACTATAGAGCAACTATTTAGCAAATAATGATCAATTGAGCATCCTATGGCTCTCTAACTAAGATTGTTAATGAATAGCTCTCAACAAGCTCCCATTAATGACAGTCCTAGAATGAGAATGATAAAGATAAACAAGCTATTGCTAACAATTATATCAAATTAAATGCTAATTATGCTCTCCAATGCCTTTCTAAGCTCAAATTACAAGAGATTCAATGCAATTCTCAGATGTGTGGTTGATCAATTATGAAGGATTTAGGCCTTCCTTTTATAGATTTTCCAATGGTAAGGGGTGTAGTTGTATTTGATCATGATTAAACCTGGGTTGAGTCCTTGGTTCCACCCTTTGAAGACAATGCAAAGTTTGTGTCCTCAAAGCTTGGGACAAGTAGACAAGATGGATGGTCAAGATTCTCTTTCACTTTGAGTGATTGAGATTCAATTTGGGCTTGATCCATGTGAATGCCTTTCCTTAAATCTCATTGGTTGATTGAATTTCCTCTCCTTTTGGGTTGTTGAGAGTAATTGAGATTTATTAATTGATTTAATTGATTTATTTTAGCCATGTACCCCTTGAATGGGTTGAATTTGATTTTATCCAAGACTATACAATTAATTGATTTAATTGTATTTTGATTTGATTGTATTTTATTAAAACACTCTCAATTTTGATTTATCTCAAATTAAGACTTGATTTTCATTTTGATTGGCTAATTATGCATTGTGATTCAATTACTTCAATTATGTCCTTGATTTACTTTGATTTGACTTGATTTATCATTGAATTATCTTTGTCCATTTTTAGGTGATTACAAGAACAAATACTCTATTTTCCTTCCCCTTGAGATACTCAATCCAAAACTCACATTCACTAAGAAACTCTAGCCATCTTCTTTGTCAAGCATTGAGATTCGTCAAAGTAAAGATATACTTGATTCCTAGGTGGTCTATCCTCAATTCAAATAGTTTTCCCAAGAGATAGTATCTCCATATCTATAGAGCATGAATTATAACTTCTAAGTATAGGTCATGTAGTGCATATTTTAGCTCATATTTATTCAACCTCAATGAATTATAAGCCACCAATTTTCCATTCTACATTAACACTCCTACAAATTCTCCTAATGCATTGATTATCACCATGAACTTCCCCTTTTTATTAGGTATAGTCAAAATTGAAGTTGTGGCGAGTTTTTCCTTAAAATGCTGGAAATATTTATCATACTTTTTAGTCCACTCAAATAGTTTTCCTTTATTTTAGAGTGAAGTGATCAATGTTGCAATTCTATAAAAACCTTCCACAAACTTACTGCAGTATCTTGCAAGTCCCATGAAGCTCTAAACTTTAGTTACATTCTGTGTTGTAGGTCACGCCAAGTTGCCTTAATTTTCTCTGGATCAAATGCAATACCTTCTACTAAAATGATACGTGGACTATATAATGCAGCTTATCTTGATACAAGGTATTGTTGGATAGATTACCAAAGCATTTACACTCCCTTACGGATTGTAATACTATCCTCAAATATTTATCATGCTACTTAATTTATTTTGAGTAAGTCAACATGTCATCCATAAATATTAGCATGAATCCATTTAAGAAACCTCTAAATACATTGTTCATTAGGTTCATGAAAGCTACAAGAGCATTGGTTAACTTGAATGTCACTATCATTAATCTATAGTGACAATAATGGGTCCCAAAAGTTATCTTGGAAATATCCTCCACCTTAATCCTCAATTAGTGGTTACTGAATCTAAGGTATATCTTAGAGAAAACCATAGCTCCTTTCATTTGAGTAAATTTCTCATCGATCCTTGGAAAGGGTTAATTGTTCTTGAAATTTGTATTATTTAGCATCCTCCTTGTTTCAATGTGCATACCTAAAGTATCATCCTTTTTCTTCACAAAAATGATTTGTGCACCACACAGTGACACACTAGGTCTAATAAACCATTGGTTTGACAACTTCTACAATTGGGCATTCAATTCATACAAATTTATAGTGATAATCCTATTGGGATCATTTCACTAAGCTTTAATCCCAAGCAACAAATCTATAGAGAAGTAAAATTCCCTCTTTTATGGAAAATATCTTAGTTCCTCTATGAACAAATCTTGAAATTATTTGAGAATATGGTTGTCATCAAATATTGGCTTCATGTCATCAAGGTCTCTAATATGGACAACATGAATGTAACATCATGTCCTTTGGGCCATCTTTACTTACATAGATGAAATTTTTCTAAGATCAAAATGTCTCTAAAAGCCATGAATCTCAACATGATTCCCAAAGTCATCCAAAAAGATTACAATCTTATCTTCCCAATTTACAATAGAATTGTGTTTAGCCAACCACTTGTCTACCTAGGCATGAGATATGGTTTTGGAAACCATAGGAACCTTCCTCTCATGTATGATCTCTATAAATATGTTGGTACCTCAGTTGCTTTTGAGAGACATTTTAATTATTTTCTAAGACATTGTCACACTGTTGCAAGTGCTCCAAAAATATTTGTTGTTGTAATTACTTTTTGAAATAGCATAGACTCTATGCATTATACTATAATTATTTTTATTGATAATACAATTGAACTACATGTGTTTTAGAGTGTTGGGTTTTTCCTAGAAGGCTTTCCCACACAAATCTAGTGTTAGAGATTTTGTGTTTGAAACCGCTATTACCTATGCGCGTCTAATTTGTAACCGATATAAGGGTTTGTAAGAAATTTTTACATGTTCACTCTCTTGTTATATTTCTCACTTGGAATCATTATTCCACACTTATCTTCCTTTCATTTTGAATAATTTCCAACTCTACCAAGTGTATATTATATAAATTATGTATAGTATCATCTCTCTCATAAGGTGCAGCTTGTTGTGGAATTTTCATAAATATTTCCAATTTAAAATGACCAACATTACGTATTGGATAGTAATGAACCATTTCATTCTTTACTACTTTCCATTCATGAATAAATTGATACATTGATGCAAAACTATATAAATTTAATTACATTTTTTAAACCATGGCCTCCAAAGAAATACACTAAGCTAACTAGAAGATGACATCAAATAACATAAACTAGCATTTATTTAAGTCCAACTTTAACTTTTATAATAATGCTTCCCAATGTGTGGATTAACATTTAGCTAGCCATCTTCAATGAAACCCCCAAAACATACAATTTCTCAACACTTAATCAAGAGATCTTTGGTGTAAATGTTATATTGACATGTCAAGATGATAAGGAACTTAGTAGGTGATGAATATTTGAAATCGCTCAGTATGTATATATAATTGTTAAAAATTGGGATGGTAGGATACGAATCATTATAAACAAGATATAAAATAAAATAAGATGAGGATCATACAACCATCAACTTACACATTACACAAGCTATACATGGAGAAAAACCTTTTAGGTAAAAACCCTCATAAAGCATCATTTTGTTAAAACACTTACAAAATATAGTCTATCATAAATAGACTGAACTTGAGGATACTTCTCCTTACTTCCACATGGCCTATAATACCTTCTATGCATAACAATATAACTATATAGTCTCCAAAAATCATGCTCTCTCAAATGGGAGAGAACCTCCTTATATATAGGATGAAGGGTGACAACATTAATAACACCTTTTCAATAGCCCTCATTCCTTAATAGTTTATAATAATAGTTATTAGATTATAAATTATTGTAAACATGACATGCTTAATAAAGAATATAGTATGTAAGGTTTTATAACCTTATGTTATAACAATATATAAATGTTATAAGAAGTGACCCCTAATAACATTATGTTCTAACAATAATAGATTACAATAATTTTTTTGTAGGATCTTCTCATCAAAAAATGTAATCACAGATGAAGCAAGTGAAGAGAAATATGTAGCATTAGATTCACTATTTCTCACAAAAGAAAATCATTAGGAAATGAATTTTTCTCTATTTATTGATAAATTTTAGGGATGTAATTGATGGATTTACATTGTCATTAAACCCTCCAAATTTAATTATTTTGTAGTCAATGAGCTTGTGACCTTTGTGTTTAAGACATAAGTAATGACCTTTTACTTGATGATAGTTGTAAAATTCTTTATTATTATATGCCTTTAGTAATGTTTTATTGCCCGATCTAATGGATGGTGGAGAGGGAGTGTGAGTAGATTAGCACTCAAGAAATATTAACCACACTATCCATAGATCCTTGAAGTTTATTAAACATTAAAATCATCTATATTTTAAAAGAGGGAAACAAATCAATAGTAGTACCTTGATTCAGAATTTCCTTCATATCATTATCCTTTGAAAAAGTATTAGACCTTTGAAACTTAGAAGGGTAGGAAGACTATGATGATGCACAATATTTTAAATAATTTTATGCTAACAATTTAACCTTGAGATTACTTATTACCAAAAGTCACCCCTCAAGAAACATGATTTGTAACTCATTATCATCAACTTGGTGTTTTAGTTTTCCACACAAAGATTGAAAGTGACCAAGAAATAGTCATGGGCTTATTTATTTTTGGGTGTATCTAGTAAGAGCATTAAAAATTATTTCCAATCTCATGTTTATATGAAACTTTTGTAGGAAGGTAGTAGCAAGATCATCAAAGCACTTAATTGAGACCAAAAGTGACAAGTAAAACTATTAAATATCATAGTCCTCAAGGGCTTATGAGAATGACTTAGCTAATTTCTCATCATCATAACCAAAATCAATGCATGCTACCATGAGTGCTTGTAAATAAACATTTGAGCCTCCTTTTCAACTATACATCTCAAAATAAGGAGCCACAAATCATACAATAAATATGCATTTAACAAATTCAAAAGATAAATGTATGAGATATGGAAGATTATATGTACAATGGTATTCTTCTTGTTATCCTTAAGCACTTTATGTAGACTTACTATTTTTTGCACACATGTTTTTTTGAGGTGGTGGTGAAAATAATAGTGGCAGTCAAAGCATGAGAAATTTAAAAAATGGGTGAAAAGGGTTGAGAGTCGAGTGGTATAGAGATGGACATGAATAGATTGGACACAACAAAAGATGTATTTGCACATAGACAAATGGTGTAGTAGGTATAGAAGTAAGTGGAGTGCTAAAATGGATGCAAGTTGTTGTGGGGGTGATGAAAGTTGGAGAGTAACATTTGGGAAGGTTATCTTGGGGATTAAAGCCAAAATTGAATTTGATAGGGATAATAGAAATGGTAGGGGTAAGCATCATTAGGTTTGACAAAGGTTGTAGATATAAAATTGGTAGTGGTAGGATTGAAAGATAACACACCATTAGAAAGACTCATTACTTGGATCCAAGATCTTTCAAAATTTTGTGGCACAAGGACATCCTACTAATGTCTTATAGACTATACCAATTGAGGATAAAATTTAGCTTTTTGTAATGCATCTATAAAGTGGTCATATAAGTTGAATATCTTGTTGGCACACATGCACATCCTTGTCATAATTCTCTTGGCCACTTAAGTTGATCTCAATATAGTCACCATCAAAGATATCATTGATATCGTATTTGGTAGCAATATTAACATTCAAATAGAAATGCTTAATTATTAATAGTAATATATAAAGACTAAAATAATATTAGATTTAAAAAATTCAAAGATAGTTAAATTTATAAAAACAAGTGAAAAATATAAAACCTAATGCCAATATAAGGGTGGGTAGAAGTGTAGTAGAAAGGAAATATCCTAAAGAAAAATATTTAAGACAATATAATGTGTTTATTATTGAATCTAAACTAATCCCATAAAAAGCATTTTCATAAACATAAATTCACGAAATCAAAAAATTAGGATCTATAGAATAATTTAGACTTTTTTTTGTCTAATAAATTGCCGGAATATGCCCAAAAAAACCATAGGTATTAGGTATAGCAAAATACATGTGGTATAATAATGAATGGAGTGGATAGGGACGGTGATGTGTAAGGGAACAAAAACATCGCTTTCAGTCGTTATCATGGATTCATGTGGTATGGAGTTGAAATTAATTATTAATTAATAATTATTATCGTGAGGTAGTGAGTTGGAAATATGCGGAAAACAGAGGCATAGAGTATGACATATTTATGCCACGGCTCGGTTATGAGGTGGAAATAGTCAGGTGGGACCAGTGCAAAAAAGTAATGTTGGCCCTTATAAAATGTTGTTTATTATTATTATTATTATAATATTAAAGTATTATTAAAATAGATATGTGGTCCATTATTTATGAAATATAGTTGTAGTGAATTTGCTTCAAAGATTATACATATTACATACTGGTGTTATACTGAATTTACTTCTTATTATTTAGAAATTAATATTTTTAGTTTGATCGATGAGTTTATTTGTATATTTTAGAATTTTTTGTGATTCAATGTTGAGCATTGTTTGGTTGATTTTAAACATGGATGTGATCTTACATGTAAAATTAAGATGTGATGTATTAGAATGATCTTTTGGAGTGTGCTTGACAATAGTTAAATATGTCAATGTGGTGTCTAGGGACATTGTTGAAGAAATTATTAACTCAATAGGTGATCGTGTTCTTCTAATTCAATCCCCTTGACATATTAGATTCATGGCAATGATGAATATTCTAAGGGTTGTTTCATTTTTCAAGCCCTACCCATGTTGACGTGATTTTTAACCATGGACCATGGACAATTAGGTCATCTTTTCTTGTTCCCCAACGTTGGTCTCAGGATTTTACTGTCTTTGACGACAAGAAGCTAAGGGTCCCAGTTTGGGTGGAATTTCCAAGTCTTCCCTTGCCATGCTGGCCATTCATGCAATCCATTGTGCAAACCCTTGGCAAAGTGGTGTGCATGGAGCATGATCATTTTTTTAATGCTCATCCACAGAAGAGAGTTTGTGTTGAAGTTGACCTTTCGAGGGACCTCAAAGAAATAGCGGAGATTCAAGTTGGTGCCACCACCTTCACTTAGAAGGTGTTATATCTGAACCTACCCAACACCTACTTTAGGTGTCAATCGGCTAAGCATAAGATCAGAGATTATCCTCTGGCAGTGCCTCGCACGAAACCCCCACTGAAGGATGCTCCTGCCAAATCTACATAGGCGGCCAAAAAAGATGAATGGACTACTATTATGCACAAAGGGAAGACTGCCTTGACCCCCAAGAAAGCTTCAACATCTGCGGCTCCTCCGCCAACAGTTGTCGCTTCGATGCCTTCCGTTGCTCCGACAGTTGAGTTCCTACTTTCTTCGGCTCATGTTTCAAACCCTTCCCTATAAGGGACAAAAGCTTTTGCGAGTGTTTCTCGGCCCCCTTGGGTCTGTACTCCGCAAGAGGCTTCTATGATCATTTCTCAATCCTTGCAACGGTCTCACAACCCTTCTGGGTGTGCTGAGATTTCAGATGGCAATATGGAGAAGCAGAGGGTTATTTCTAGGGGCGATTCTTCTCCAAGCTTCAGAACCAGTTCAACATTTTTACATAATAGTTTCTCCTCTCTTGGGGATGAGGATGATATGCAAGATCAATTTTTATGAATTTTCTCTCCTGTAATGTTTGAGGTCTCACTGACCTCCCCAAAAAATATTTTGTTCGAGATGCTAGACGTATGATTGGTAACC
Source organism: Chamaecyparis obtusa (assembly GCA_027943335.1). Lineage (NCBI taxonomy): Eukaryota > Viridiplantae > Streptophyta > Pinopsida > Cupressales > Cupressaceae > Chamaecyparis > Chamaecyparis obtusa. Next base: position 14,303 of record BSBK01003851.1, on the reverse strand, counting down.
TGGATATTCTCTGTCTCCAGGAAGTTAAAATCTCTAGTTTTTTTCTCACTGCTGCCTACTGTGTTATTTGGCCAGATGGAGTGGATTTTTCTTCTCAGCATGAAGCTGGTCGAGGTGGTGTAGATACTCTCATCTCCTCTCGTTTGTTATCTTCTGTTATTTCACATGGCTCTAACCCCATGAAGGGAATTGTTTGGATTTGCTATCTTTCCATAATCATTCTTTTGGCATAGTTAATGTTTATGCTCCCAATGATTGGTGGAGGAACACTTGAAGTACAAGAACACAAGGAGCTTAAGATTCCTTATTTGATAGATTTAAATTCATTTGAGTAATTTGAGTCCATTAAGTCAAGATGTAAAGGCTAGACAAGCCATTTGTAATAAGTTGTCAAAATTGTGCAAGGAGGTCTTAATGTGGTCAATAATGTCAAAATGGTTATTTTATATGTGAATGGGCCTATTTGTATCCATATAAAGTAATTGGAGTCATAATTTTGGTCTAGGTTGGGTGTATACAAAAGTTGTAATGCAAAAATGCATAAAATGCTTAAAATGTTGTCATGAAAATGCAAAGTTGCAAAAATGCAATATTTCAAAGTTGCATTAAAAGTTGTAAAATGATTTCCATTTGTCTTGGGGGTAGTTAGGAAGGTCTACAACTATAAAATGAATATAAATATCATTGTATGGTCGAACCAAATCAGATTTGAGAGAAGGAGAATATTTTGATACATTTTGGTACATTCTACTATTGTTATTTTGATTGGTTTTTATGTTGTTTCCAGGCCTTTTATGGCCATGTAAGGCCTATAAACGATGTATCATAGTTATAGTTGGATATTATGATGATTTATATTTCTTATCCTTTTGGTTTGGAGTGATTTCATTCAGTTTTGAGAAAGTTATGATCATTTTGGTGAAAGTGGTTATTTGCAGATTTGAGATTCCCTAACTATAGTCAGATTATAGAATTTGGTACAGACACATATGGAAGGTTAAGGACATCTAATTATATTCACTAGAAATATATATGAATTATCTTTCATTTCCTTTTGGTTTGAGTCATTTTTATGAAGATTTGTTAAAGTTATGTATATTTTAGTGAAGACTGGTTTTTGAATGTCTTCAATAGAGTTGTAGGCAAAGATTTGTGATGGTATAATGATTTATGAATTGGAAAAATCAATGGATTACATATTTGGAAACTAGAATCATAAATGGTTAATTTGGAATTTGTTTGGTGTCAATTAATTTTGTTTTGTGAAATATATTGGATGCCCTAGGCAGGGTTACATATTTTATTTCTGGTCAATGATAGCAAAAATGGGTCTCAATGCAGACACCATAACTTGTAAATGAATAGGTGGATTGGGATAATTTTCTGATTTTTTTAAAAGGCCTATTATTTAATATTTCTAGCAAAGGGTTTTACAAAAAAATGTCAAGAACATAAGATATGAATAATGTAATTAGGTATAGAAGTCAGGATATGTGAATGGAGGAATACTGATGAACTTGTGTTGAAATTTGTTGTGTTTAATTGAGTAAGATGCCTCTAAACAATGACGTTTTTAAATGTATTTTGAAGGGATAAATATGGATTCTATTTATTGGTTGGTTTTTAGGATGCTCTACATCAAGTAGTATCAAAGCTTGAAGATCTTGAGTGTGTGGGTAGACCACCAAGGTATGCAATCCACACCGGGACCTTCAATTTGGTTATTGATTTATTTTTTATGAGTTTTATGTTGCAGGTGCTTATCCATCTTGTTGCATATGAAGGTTGGGTTGAGTGTACAAACACTAGAAGTATTTCAAGGGCCAAGAGAAGGTCTAGGGCCAAGGAGTGGTCCAGTTAGTTTCCAAGAGACTAGGGAAAAGAGGAAGGATGAGACTCCTAGGTGAGGCACATGGGAGATTTGTTTGTGGTGAGTTTGAAGTGGCAATGGTTAAGGTGGATCTCTGTATGATAAGGCACCACAGAGTTGCAACCATTAATTCTCCACTGATAGGAGTATTTGAGAAGATGATTTTGAGGACAATCATGTGTCCTTAAAGTAAAAGATGATGGTGATAAAGGCATGAAGAAGAAAAGACAAATGAAGGTAAAGATGAAGATTTTTCTTATAATTTTTTTGCAGGTTATTTGTTCCATGTTTCCAAACAGACTTGGAAACTTTTCAAGGTTGGGAGTGTGGTGCAGGAGCACTTGAAGTACAAGAACACAAGGAGCTTAAGATTCCTTATTTGATAGATTTAAATTTATTTGATTCATTTGAGTCCATTAAGTTAAGATATAAAGGCTATACAAGCCATTTGTAATAAGTTGTCAAAATTGTGCAAGGAGGTCTTAATGTGGTCAATAATGTCAAAATGGTTATTTTATATGTGAATGGACCTATTTTTATCCATATAAATTAATTGGAGTCATAAGTTTGGTCTAGGTTGGGTGTATACAAAAGTTGCAATGCAAAAATACATAAAATGCTTAAAAAGCTGTCATGAAAATGCAAAGTTGCAAAAATGCAATATTTCAAAGTTGCATTAAAAGTTGTAAAATGATTTCCATTGGCCTTGGAGGTAGTTAGGACGGTTTATTTAACTTTCAAATGGATATAAATATCATTTTATGGTCGAACCAAATCAGATTTAAGAGAAGGCAAATATTTTGATACATGTTGGTACATTCTACTATTGTTCTTTTGATTGGTTTTTCAGTTGTTATGTTGTTTCCAGGCCTTGTACAGCCATGTAGGACCTAGAAACGATGTATCATAGTTATGGTTAGATAGTATGATTTAATTATATTCCTTCTCCTTTTGGTTTGGAGTGATTTAATTCAATTTTGAGAAAGTTATGATCATTTTGGTGAAAGTGGTTATCTGCAGATTTGAGATTCCCTGACTACAGTCAGATTGCAGCGTTTGGTACGGACACATATGGAAGGTTAAGGACATACAATTATATTAAATGGAAATATATATGAATTATATTTCATTTCCTTTTGGTTTGAGTTGTTTTTATGCAGATTTGTGAAAGTTATGTATCTTTTAGTGAAGACTGGTTTTTGATTGTCTTCAATAGAGTTGCAGGCAAAGATTTTTTATGGTATAATGATTTATGAATTGAAAAAATCAATGGATTACATATTTGGAAACTATACTCACAAATGGTTAATTTGGAATTGGTTTTGTGTAAATTAATTTTGTTTTGTGAAATATATTGGATGCCCTAGGCAGGGTAACATATTTTATTTCAAGTTGATGACAATAAAAATGGGTCTCGGTGCAGACACCATAACTTGTAAATGAATTGGATTGGAATAATTTTTGGATATGTTTTATAAGGCCTAGTATTTAACATTTACACCAGAGGGTTTTACAACAAAATATCAATAACAAAAGATATGAATAATGTAATCAGGTATATAAGTCAGGATATGTGATTGTAGGAATATTGATGAACTTGTGTTGAAATTTATTATGTTCAATCGAATAAGATGCCTCTAAATAATGAAATTGTTGAATGTATTTTGAAGGGATAAAAATGGACCCTATTGATTGGTTGGTTTGTAGGATGCTCTGCATCAATGATGATATTGAGAGATCACACCTATGGTGTTGGATGGCATATCACTTGCCACCAGCTACTTGGGTGGTGTGTGGGGACTTCAATATGGTTGAGATGGCATCTAACAAAGATGGAATTTTTCCATTTAGATGGATAGCTGGGGAGAGAGAGGCATGGTACCACATGTGTAATAAATAAGGCCTTTTTGATACCAACACTAACTGTCACCGTTCTGGTGGGGATTGACACACTTGGTCCAATTTTAGAGCCGGATTTGACATGATTTTTAAGAGGCTTGATCGTGCCATGATCATCGCTCAATATTTTTTTTTTCTAAAGATCAAGAATTACCTATCATTCCCTTAATTGATGTGACCTTGTCTGACTACTATCACATCATCTTTACTATTGAATAATAGATAGCTCAAAGGCATCGTTGTAAAACACAATTTTTCCTCAACATGTCACTTCTCTAACATGAACCCACTCTGGTTCACATTTTACATGTTAGGAATTCGGAGCCTAGACCCCAAAATCACATTGGGTGGATTCAGTGGTAGATAACTTTCCATGTACCACTGACGTTCATATGATGCCACCACCAAGGCTCTTTGTGATGCCTCCGAGGCTTTGGGCTTGAATCCTTTTAATTCTAAACTCCAACTCCAGCTAGCTAAGCTTCGTCAACAAAAACAAATTGCAGATAACTATGCTTCTAGAGGAGATAAAATTAAGGCTTGCCTTCATTGGCTTGAAGTTGGTGATCAAGCCTCTAAGGATTTTTTTTAGGCTCTTAGAGCTCATCAGACCTCTATGGGGATAAATAAAATCAAGGAAGGTCAAGTGGTCTTATGTGAGCTTCCAGACATTCTTCAATCTTTTGTCTGACATTATGAGCAGGTGTTCACAATGCAGGGAAGTTTCACTGTCAGGGACCAAGATTTGAAGGAGTGTATTGCTATTACTCCTAACTGGCTCTTTGTTAAACATCATTCTTTCTGTGAGCAGATGCTCACCCTCAATGACCTCAAGGAAGTTGTCTTTTCTATGGTGGATGACAAGGCTCCTAGGTGCGATGGGTTTCCTTGTGAATTTTATAAAGCCCTTTGGGATTTTGTTGGCCCTGATCTGCATATGGTTTATTTAGATGCATTTCATTCCAAATCTCTTGGCAACATTATCAATAAAGGAAATATTAAATTCATACCTAAGGCTAGAGATCCTAAAGATATTTACAATTAGAGACCCATTACCTTTCTCAATGTCTCCTACAATATCATTGTTAAAGCCTTGGCCCTGAAGATTCGTCACATCCTTCCTCTAGTTGTTCGGCCAAAGAAAACTGGGTTCATCAAATCCAAATATATTCTTGACAACATTATTTCCATCTGGCAAAGCATGGAATGGGCCAAGAAGTCGAAGCAGCAAGGTATCTTTCTCAAGATTGATTTCGGCAAAGCCTATGACTGCATTTAATGACCTTTCATTCTTGCTATACTTCAAGCTCTGGGGTTTGGTCCCACCTTCATTTAATCTGTTCAAATGATTTTTGGTGATTCTTCTGCCTATATAACCATTAATGGACATCAATTTGAAGTTTTTGGCCTTTCTAGATCCATCCTCTACGGATGCCCTTTAGCACTTTCTCTTTATGTGCTTGCTGCTAAAGGATTTGGGTATTTTCTTGCCAACGTAGTCTCTTATGGCCTTCTTAGAGGAATTTCCCTGCCCAGCTTGTCAATGGAAATTTTGTCAATGACTCTTTCCTCGCTCTTTTTGAGGATGAGAAAAATATTTCCAATGCTCTCCAATGTCTGGATACTTTTTGTCTTGCTTCTGGGTCAGCTATCCAATGGCACAAAACCCTTTGCTACAAGAAGTCTTTTCTACCCATGCCTCCTTGGTTTTCCCAGTACAATTAGAAATAGATACAACATGGAGATTTTTTCACTTTTTGGGCATTCCTTTTGCCTTTCAAGCCTCACCTGTGGAGTTGTGGAATGCGGTCCTGGCCAAGATTGAGAAAAAGATTCAATACTATATTACCAAGTCGCTTTCCTTGGCTGGTAAATTCTAGATTTGTTCCAAGGTTTTGGCAGCCACCCATGTTTATTATTCTTCTTGTTGGGCTCCTTCCAAAGCTTCATATTTGAAGCTTGAGAAACTACTTCGTGATTTTCTTTGGGCTTCAGGAGCTAATGATCATGGGTTTCACAGAGTCGCCTGGGAGCATTGTTGTCTTCCCAAGGATTCTGGAGGCCTTGGCCTTCTCTCTACCTAGAAGCAAGGAATTTCTCTATGTTCCAAATGGGTTATCCGTGCATTAACAATAGATGAATCCTGGAAAGTTCTTCTCTGACATTGCATCTCTTATAGTTTTCCAATTAATAGGCCTCCTTGGAAGGGGATTGGTTTCAAACCCTTCTCATCACATTTGAACCCATGAATATCTAGGACTATTTTATGGTCAAAAGCATTTGGAAAGCCTAGGAAGTCATTAGGCCTTAGCCTTGGTGGGATAGAGATGGTTTCCGTGATGCGATCTCTATGAACCAACAAAATTTGTGGTGGTCTCCCCTTTTTTCTGTTGATAGGGTTCCACTTGCTAAAATCTAGGGTGTTAGTGCACTATGTTTTCATAAACGTGGCATCAAAACACCTAAAGATCTATTTTCAAGAGCTACTATGAGTCTCAGAACATGGGAAGCTATGAAATTCTAGTTTCATATGTCTCGCCTAGATCGACAGACTTTTGACTTGTTGGTTTCTAGCTTGCCTCCTCACCTACTTCACAAGCTAGGTGTTCAACCTATTAAACCATGGTGGAAGGATTAGAAATGATATCCTTTCACTCCTCTTATCAGCTATAAGACAAAGATGGGATGCCACTAGTTGGTGCCACATTTTCCTATGGTCACCACCCTCAACCAATGGTGGCACTTTTAGTCCACCCAGGAATCCTAGAGCTTAAAATTTAACACTATTTGGACCGGCATTACTGAGCTCAAGATTGCACACTTTTGTTGGTGTGTTCTTTTCTAGGGATTTCCCCTAGGTTCTCAACTCAAGCATCTAAGAGTTCTTGATCCTAGGTGTCCTTTTTTTGGGAAACCTGAGACATTTCTTCATATCTTCTAGTTTTGTAGAAGAGATCAACAGTATTGGAACTGGATTCATGATTTTTTCAAACCTTTCAGGCATGAGCCTTTTTCTTAGCATATGATTTTGTTG